>CM053026.1:560416844-560556844 GCA_028564925.1 Lithobates sylvaticus
CACTGAATTTCACCACATTATTAAGGTGGATACAGCTTACTAATAGGAATAAATAGGGCCGTAGCCTATTCAAGAAGAAGAAAGGCTGTATGGTGTGCCCCCCAGTAAAATTTGCTGAAATGTGAAGGAAGGTAAGTATTTACCAAAGCAGGCTGCACTCAAGAGGGGGGAATTAATTAACTAATTAAACCCCTTTGCTCTCACCACTGCTACAGCAGCTGGGAGTTTGTCTAAATTGTTACTCCAGACTGACGGTTTTCTAGTAGATATGACAGCTGCTCAATCACTTCTACAGTGTTTGTAACATGCTACACTCCCCTAACTGACCCCCTCCATCCCACAACATGTGTCTGAGGTTTATCTGTCCCTCCTAGGTGCCTGGGGCCATAATGGGGTATGAACCTGGAAGCGCTCAGCTCTAAGCACTTACGGGTTTCAGAGACGTCAAAACCCAGCTTCTCTGGCCGGGGAAGCAGCTTATGAAAAACACTGTGTGAGACTAATCAGCCTCAAGAGAGTGCAGATATGATATTAGGGGTTTAATAGACTGCTGATGTCTCCTTTTAGAGAACCTGTCACCTGCACTATGCTATCACATATGTCAGCCCGCTTGTGATAGCTCTAAAATTTAAAAAATGAATAACATTTCAAAATTTAGATTGACCAAAATAAAGGAACCCATGGAAAAAAAAAATTTAGAAGCCCCACACACCGACATCGAATGCAAATGCACGTGTTAAGTGCACATGTGTATGAAAATAACAGTTGCACCACACACATCAGGTATCACAGTGCATGTCGGAGTGAGAGCAGTAATTCTAGTGCTGTAAGTTAAAGGGGTTGTGAAGGTAGAAGGTTTTTTTATCTTAATGCATTCTATGCATTAAGATAAAAAGCCTTCTGTGTGCAGCAGCCCCCCTCAGCCCCCTTAACACTTAGGCCCCTTTCACACTGGGGCTAAAAATAGCGCCTGAAAAAACCGGCTCCATTCACTCCAGTGTGAAAGCCAGCGGGCTTTCACCCTGGAGCGGTGCGCTAGCAGGACGGTAAAAAAAGTCCTGCTAGCAGCATCTTTGGAGCGGTATAGTCACCGCTCCTACCCATTGATTTCAATGGGACACCGCGGTAATACCGCGGCAATACCGCCGATACGGCGGCGATACGGCGGCGCTTTGCGACACAGCTAAAACGACAGTAAAGCAGCGCTAAATATAGCGCTGCTTTACCGTCGCCGCTGCCCCAGTGTGAAAGGGGCCAATGTCCACGAGTGTCTCAGCTGTCCGAGATTCTCCTTCCTGATTGGCTGAGACAGCAGCAGTGCCATTGGCTCCCGCTGCTGCCAATCTAAGTCAGCTAGCCAATTAGGGGAGAGAGGGGATGGGCCGGGTCCAGGCTCCGTGTCTGAATGGACACAGGAAGCCATGACTCAGCACTGGTGCCCCCATAGCAAGCTGCTTGCTGGGCGGGCACTGAACAGGAGGGAGGGGCCAGGCGCACAGAAGAGGCACCTGAGAAGAGGAGGATCCGGGCTGCTCTGTGCAAATCCACTACACAGAGCAGGTAAGTATAACATGTTTGTTATTTTTACAGGAAAAAAAAAAACTTTACAATCATTTTACCTCTAAACTAATAAGCTATAAAGGCTTTCAAAACCTTTGGACAGTTTTGAGTAGTGTCGTTTTTAACTTTCATAAGCCCACACAATGTTGAGGCTTGGCATATTTGATATCTATTAACATAACACCGCCTTATCTATTATATTTTACCAGTATATCGGGATTATATTATGTTTGTTTGCACTAAAATTGATTTGAGTATTTTTAACTAAAATATCGATTTTTACTTAGATTTTCTGCCAGTATTTTATGTTACAGGATATCTGCTATCGGAAAATGTATAATGTTTTTGGGTATTAAGTGTGTTTTCACGTTCCTAGATTGTAAGCTCTAACGAGCAGGGCCTTCTGATTCCTCATGTAATGAATTGTATTGTAACTGTACTGTCTGCCCTCAGGTTGCACAAACTGTTGGCGCTATATAAGTCCTGTATTATAATAATAATAATGTACAAAATGTGCACTTTAGTATGTGTTAACAAAATGGAGATAGTTCTGATAGCAAAAGGGTTAGGCCCCTTTCACACTGGGGCGGTTTTCAGGCGGTACAGCGCTAAAAATAGCGCCTGTACACTGCCTGAAAAAACCGGCCCCATTCACTCCAGTGTGAAAGCCGGCGGGCTTTCACACTGGAGCCGTGCGCTAGCAGGATGGTAAAAAAAGTCCTGCTAGCAGCATCTTTGGAGCGGTATAGGAGCGGTGTATTCACCGCTCCTATACCGCTCCTACCCATTGATTTCAATGGGACACCGCGGTAATACTGCCGCAAAGCGACGCTATGGCAGCGCTTTGCGGGGGATTTTAACCCTTTTTTTACCCCCCCGCGAGAGGCCGAATACCGCGGCTAAAACGACGGTAAAGCAGCGCTAAATATAGCGCTGCTTTACCGTCGCCGCGGCTCCCACCCCAGTGTGAAAGGGGCCTTAAAGAAAAAGTTTAATAAAATACAGTGCAGTAAGTGTTGTCACTGGGATAGGAAATGTGTTACTGGCAGGATCACCTGGTAAAAATAAACAAACAAAAGTCTATCTAAGGACTGGTAAGCTGAAATATATTACATTATTACATATTCAAGTACTCCCTGCTGTGTCCATAGGAGATATTGGAAGGTGTGTATTAAATGAAGAATGCGGGAGGTTTGACAGCTCTGTAATAGAAGTGATAAAGGGCTGTTAAACTGCTGAACATGTGTATAGGAGGCTGTCATAATTCATACGCATTTTGTTTCTCTATTCCAGGAATTCTTCCCAAGTATACATACCATGGCACAATGCAGAACATGACCTGTTCATTTTAGATTTTAAAAAAAACTTGAATGTGTCCTAAAAAGTGGACGCCATAATGATTACCGCACTGAGCTATATAACACTGATTGGGCATTAGAACAGTAATACTGTACAATGCGAGAGCTTGCTACAATCCACCTGCATTGTCCATCGTAGAGACACTGCTTACTAGAGTGGGTAAGTTGGAGTAATCTTTACTGTTCTAAAAGGACTTGCATTATAATAAAAAAAAAACAGATACAATGATATCTGTAAACTTTGGGGTTGATATACTAAAGGCAAATCCACTTTGCACTACAAGTGCACTTGTAAGTACAGTCGCTGTAGATCTGAGGGGAAGCTCTGAATGAGGTGAAGCTCTGCTGATCATCCAATCATGTGCAAGCTAAAATGCTGTTTTTTATTTTCCTTGCATATCCCCCTCGGATCTACAGCGACTTTACTTCCAAGTGCACTTGTAGTGCAAAGTGGATTTGCCTTTAGTAAATAACCCCCAAAAGTGTGGATCATATGATTTTAGTGCTGGCTTTCTGGTGCTGACGACTTAAGGCATTGTAAATTGGAGCCAAGATTTTAGATTTAGCTTAATGGGTAACTTTAAATTGTTACTAAACCCAGGACCCTGCATTCACTATGTCTGGTCCCCCACAGTACACAGAACATGGAAATGCAATTATTTTAGTAATTATAAAGTGCTAAATACCTTTTCTCTGCAGTGGTATATACCAGTCTTGTGACTTCTATCAGTGTCTGGTTGAAGCTTGTAGGAGGAGTTTTCATTCTACTCTGACTGTCCTATGAGGCTGCAGAACCCCTGACCCTCTGTCTGAACAGTGCTGGCTGACCCTGTGCTGATCACATGCACCCTCTCTAGCAATACACACTAAACTGAGCATGTGCAGAGTGACTCCAAAGGCTCTGTCTTATCAGGAGTTGGACTGGGGACTGTGGAAGAAGGGTAGAATCAGAGAAGTCGGGATCAAACAGACTTTTTTTTACATAATGCAGAGAATTAACCCCTTAAGTTCCTCAGTGAGTATAACAAGCATGCTTTACTGCATATACAGACTGCTTTTACTGTTGTGGGTTTAGTAACACTTTGTATAGGTTCAGGTTAAAGTGACACTAAACAATTGCCTTATTCTCTAAAAGAAAATAATCCACACTCATCCACCACCTATAATTTATTTCTCATGAAATTGTTTTTTACTGTGTTTTTCTGCCTATTTGTAACATCCTTTATAAGCTGACAAATCTCTGCCCCCCCCTCACTACCCCTATTTGGAACAAGCAGTGCACGTTAGTTGTGGTCCTTTGCACTGCTCTATGCAGACATCCCCATAGTCCATCTCTGGAGCGAGCAATCGAGGTTATCTACGTTCCTACATACAGTGGGGTCATGGAGAATGAACATAGGCACCTTCTAACAGGAAGTCAAATCACAGCAATATTAAAAGGAATATGAAGGAAGCTGAGATCAATTTTTTAAATAAATATTTGAATGTAATTTTCTTTTTAAACCAAAGCTTAGTCTTCCTTCCTCCTGATGAATTGGATGAAATTAAAGCCGTAGATGGCCCTGTTGCACCACCTAGCTGAACTAACTTCAGGAGTCAGGTGGAAAAATATAAAAAAAAAAATGTATCCAATTAGATGGTCACTGTTTAGTGCTTCAGCGGATAGGGGAGATTTTCCCATTCATGCTGTTTAGTGTGGATGGGTGAATCAAGTGATTTTTCTGGTTTAGCCCTGAGCAAGAGAAATCCAAACATGTATAGCTGGCCTTAGTTTATTAGGTTATACACTGTGTGCACAATTATTAGGCACGTATTTTGACCAAATCCTTATTTGTATGCATAGTGTCCAACTCCAAGCTGTATAAACTTGAATGCTTATTGGATTTAAGCATATCAGACGATGTGTATTTGTGTAATGAGGCCTAAGGAGATCAACACCCTATATCAAGGTGTACATAATTATTAGGCGGCTTCTTTTCCTCAGGCAAAATGGGCCAAAAAAGAGATTTAACAAAATTGCAAAAAGTCTTTCAGAGGCTTGCAACGATCTTGAAATTGCAAAGATATTGGGGCGTGATCACAGAACCTTCAAACGTTTTGATGCAAATAGTCAACAGGATCGCAAGAAACGTGTTGAAAAAAAAAAGATACAAATTAACTGGCAAAGATTTGAGAAGAATCAAACGTGAAGCTACCAGGAACCCATTATTTTCCAGTGCTGTCATATTCCAGAACTGCAACCCACCCAGAGTGCCCAGAAGTACAAGATGTTCAGTGCACAGAGACATGGACAAGGTAAGGAAGGCTGAAACCCAACCACCACTGAACAAGACACATAAGTTAAAACGTCAAAACTGGGCTAAGAAGTATCTGAAGACAGATTTTTTCAAAGGTTTTATGGACTGATGAGATGAGAGTGATTCTTGAGGGACCAAATGGATAGGCCTGTGGCTGGATCAGTAATGGGCACAGAGCACACTACGACTCAGACACTAGCAAGGTGGAGGTGGGGTACTGGTATGGGCTGGTATTATTAAAGTTGAGCTAGGTGGACCTTTTCAGGTTGAAGATGGACTCAAACTCAACTCCCAAACCTACTGCCAGTTTTTTTAAAAGAAACTTACTTCAAGCAGTGGAACAGAAAAAAGTCTGCATCTTCCAAGAAGACCATGATATTTATTCAGGACAATGCTCCATCGCATGCATCCAAGTACTCTACTGCCTGGCTAGCCAGTAAAGGCCTTAAAGATGAATGAATAATGACATGGCCCCATTCCTCACCTGACCTAAACCATACTGAGAACTTGTGGGCCCTTCTTAAATGGGGGATTTACAATGAAAAGAAAACAGTACACCTCTCTGAACAGTGTCTGGGAGGCTGTGGCTGCTGCTGCACAAAAAGTTGATTGCAAACAGTTCAGGAAACTGACAGACTCCCTAAATGAAAGGCTTATGACTGTTAGGCCCCTTTCACACTGTCGGACCCTTCAGGTCCCCCTGTCAGTTTTGACGGGGGACCTGAACGTGCGCTCCATGCTGGTCTGTGGAGCGACGGATGTCAGCTGTGACATGTCCGCTGACATCCGACCCCGTCCGATTCGCTGCCAGCAGACGGATGGCCCTACGTCCGGATCCGTCTATGGCGGATCAGAGCAGAGAGGGACCTGTCATCTGCCGGCTCAGCGGAGATCAACGGAGAGATCTCCTGCTGAGCTGGCGGACTCCGTGCAAGCGGATCCGCCTCGTGTGAAAGGGGCCTTTTACTGAAAAAACAGGGGTTATATTGGTCTGATGTTTTTTTTTTTTTTATGTCAAGAATGTTTATTTGTAAATTTGTTTAAATGTTAAAGTTGTTTATTATTCTCACTTTGACTTTTTTAAATATTCAGGTTTGGTTTATTAACATTTTGGATTTACCAAGAGCACTGTAGTTGTTCAATAATGAAACAAATCCTCAAGAATACAACTTGCCTAATAATTGTGCACACAGCGTATGTATCTACACCTAAACGCTTAAAGCCATACACTTCTACTGAGCCTGGAGCATCAATAATCCATTATCAATCTGTCCTGACGTGACAGAAGAATGGTGCAGATAGTGGCACCATGCAATGAATGATGTGGCACCACTCTTTTGCCGCATTCTCCTGTGATTGCTGGGTGGACTGATGACATGCCTCCAGGGGCATACACTAAAGTCTTGGTTCACAGTAGAATGTGGTGTGTAAAACTTAAGATTCGTGCGCGTTTCCCACATCACGTTTAAAACGCACAGCGGTTACGATCTGCAGCAGGTGCCAATGTTAAGTTAACAGCACCACAAACGCAGGTTGCAAACGCAGCACATTTGCCAGCATCGGATCACGTGGTATAAATGTACCATGCAATTCAGTTGCAATGTGTTTCCAAAAGTAGTACATGCAGTTAATTTTGAATGGGCTCAAATCACACTGCACTGAATCACATGTAAATCGAACAGGATCGTGTTCCTGTGCAATTTCTAGTGTGAACCAGGCCTTAACGGGGATCTGTTACCAGACTGAAGACACTTAGAAAAAAGTGTTCCGATGGAGGGAGAAGTACAGGTGGAGGGGGTCCTGAGTCTGGAGTTTGGCTTAAACCATATAAATAGCTACATGTTTCTATCTCAGACATGAAATATGAACAAAGCATATTCCTGTATAGTGTGTACTTGTCTCACTCCAGAGCACAAAGTGTAATTTCTGTCTGCTATCTGTATGAGTCACTTCTGACGAGTTTTCCTGACACCAGGAGAAAAATGGTGACAGGTGAGGGCACAACCTGTCTGCTGTGTGAAGGGAGGAATGAGGTGTCCCTTCCCTCCAATCAGCTCTCCTCACTGATATAACTTCAGCTCTCCGCCCCCTACTTTTCAGAGCTGAGAGACCCTGTGTGAATTCTGCACTTTGTATGGATGTAAGGGAAAGACGCCTGTAGTTACACAGGTACAACTTATAGAATTTTGGAAGATTTGTTTCATCTCTGTGTATCACCCGAGGCCAGACACTCTACTGGGTATAGGTAAGGGTTTACAACCACTTTAATCCTTTTTATGTGTCCTGCTTGGTCCAAGGATGAACTACAAGCAGCCATTCCAAAGCACTGGCACATTGCACCCTAGTCACCACAGTGAAACTCTTGAGCCTCCGCTGACGCATCCACACATCCACAGCAATTTCTACAGACTACAGGATTTGCGCAGAACAGGGAAAACTGTAAAAAAAAAGGAAGGGGAAAATACCTTTTATTTAATTCAAGAATAATGCAATCCGGTTTAACTTACAATGCTCTAAAGTACATAGATAAGTATTTTTTGTTGTGGGAGCTTAGATCTACTGTAGGTTGAGGTCTAGGTTGAGTGTCAGTATGTAACAACTATTTTACATACAACCCCCCCCCCCCCCACACACACACCTCATTCCTTTCCCCCCTTTTTTCTACCCTCTTCTATCTACTCCTATTTTTTGTTTTCTACTTTTCTTTTAATATTGTGTGGTACTTATAACCACATCATCTCTTCTGTTTTCAATGTATACAGTATCTCACAAAAGTGAGTACACCCCTCACATTTTAGTAAATATTTTATTCTATCTTTTCATGTGACAACACTGAAGAAATGACACTTTGCTACAATGTAAATTAGTGAGTGTACAGCTTGTATAACAGTGTAAATTTGCTGTCCCCTCTATACAACTCAACACACAGCCATTAATGTCTAAACTGCTGGCAACAAAAGTGAGTACACCCCTAAGTGAAAATGACCAAATTGGGCCCAATTAGCCATTTTCCCTCCCCGCTGTCATGTGACTCGTTACAAGGTCTCAGGTGTGAATGGGGAGCAGATGTGTTAAATTTGGTGTTATCGCTCTCACTCTCTCATACTGTCAAAAAGAAGACCAAAAAATTAAATATGGGGCTAATTCTGGTTTCAATGTTTTCAATGACCCAAAATAAACATGTAGCAACTTTAATCAGTCAAGTCAGAAATCCTTGCTCTAGGTTAGTATTGAAACCCTTGGATCGGCATGACAGATAAGTGACTAGCTGTTTTTTCATAAAGAGATCAAACATGGCAGCCCACAAAACAGGTTTCTTAAAAAAAAAAAAAAAAATTGTTCCAAACACAAAATTTTAACCAACAGAATTATATCAACCAGCAGTTAGAACAAAGACCGATGACTATTTGTTTCGGGTCCCTGAAATTGCATAGAGCTCTAATTATTATTACATAAGCTACATCTATCTTTTTTAACAGCGTAAAAATAATATTTAAACAAAACCTTATTTTCTTATTCACGTCTTCTGTATTTTTTAATATAGGAATTAAATATGTATTTGCAGTTTAAGCAGATGGAAGAATGTGCTATTTATTTCTGCTCCAGCCCAAGAGGAAAGGGGGTGAGAAAGTCACGAAGGGCAGATAGACAGGAGAGACGGAACTTAGGAGGATTAAACGACGTCTTCTAACAATACAAAGATAGGATCGCATAGGAAATATGAAGCCCCCCAGGCAAAAGAACAAATATGCAGCTGTTAATCATTTCATTACTCTTGTCACGCAACTTGTGAGTGATTTCTTTGCTGTCTGTAATCCAGTGACATGGTTTGCTCAAGTCACTGAGCCAAGGAGCTCAATATGTGCACCTATGAAGGGAAAGAACTTCTTTTGTAACTGTATACTTTGTGTTGTAAACAGGATAGGGTTTCATATCCTCATGATGCCTTATTTGATCCACAATATCTATACTTGAAAATGTCATCAGTATTTTCCTGAGCCTATTTAATAAGGCTGATAAAAAAACAATGGCGATGAGCAGAGTGCAGATTTTACCTTTGCATTTTGTTTAGGGCAGGCAGAGCGAGGTTGACCCTCTACGGATTACTTTACAGAATATTGTTTTTAGGACATAAGTCCAAAGATATCTTCCATTTAAGGCGTTCAGGTCCTATAAGTGGTCTAAGAAATCTAGAAAGGTTTCTTAAAGCAAAACGAAATCCAGCGATTATCTAAAGCAGGCCATACACCAAGGGTTGCAGGAGAGAAATTGAGAGCCTTCTTGGCATAAAAAAACAAGCTACATAATAGGGTTTTCGCATTGCTGGACATTTTTTTCCCTTCAAAGTCTCCAAGGAGGCACTTCGCTGGGGAGTAAATGTTTGGGATGGCCAATTTATCCTCCAGGAACACCAGGATTGCCTTCCAAAATTGTGCTACACGTGGACACCGCCCTATCATGTGAAAGTAGTTCCCCTCCTCTCCATGACATCGATGACATTCTGGGGAGTCTGCTCTACCCATCTAATATAGACGAGCTGGGGTATAGTAAATTCTATGTAGAAAGTTAAATTGTATTATCTTGTCCCTAGCAGATATAACCGAGGGCAATAGATCCCCCACCACCTCCGTCCACATTTCATCAGTCAGGGTTGGGATGTCAGAGGCCCGCTATTTTTTCATTCTCTTAGATGCGGAGGGCAGGAAGGAGAGAGTAGTCTAGATCTAGATATCAGTTTAGTATGGTCGTCTTCAGACATAAGTTTCTCCAATTGGAAGGGAGAAGTGATACCCCGTCAACCCAAATTGCACTGTTATCGAATGCCTCAATTGCAGGTAGCCATAAAAATGCTTGTCGTGGACCTTATACTCTAGCTGAAGGTCCCCGAAACATTTTAAAGACCCCTTCAGAGAACAGTTGATGTACATATTTAATGCCATAATTAGCCCATCATATTCCATCAGGTATTTTGTTTACTTCTGGTTAATTGGGGATTAAGCCAGAGAGGGGCGTTGGGCGATATGTTCAAAGATTTTGTGCGAAAGTTTAAGGATGCCTGCTCCAGCAACGGGATATGGTCCATTTCTATATATTACAAGTCAGTAAATTGGCTCCTGAGAAAGCACTATTGAATTCCAGATTCAGATTCCAGAATACTTACCAGAGCCCCATCTCTGTCCAGCGATGTCCACGAGTGTCTCAGACATCCAGGACTCCCTCCTTATTGGCTGAGACACAGCAGCGCGCCATTGGCTCCCGCTGCTGTCAAAGTCAGTTAGCCAAAAAGGGGAGGGGTGGGGACAAACCACAGCTCCGTGTCTGAATGGACACATGGAGCCGCAGCTCAGCTTTGGTGCCCCCATAGCAAGCTGCTTGCTGTGGGGACACTCAATAGAAGGGAGGGGCCAGGAGCACAGAATAGGCACCTGAGAAGCAGAGGAACCGGGCTGCTCTGTGCAAATCCACTGCAACACGGAATGTAAGTATAACTATTATAGAAAAAAAAAAACAAGACATTACAATCACGTTAAAGTGATATTAACCACTTCAGCCCCAGAAGGATTTACCCCCTTAATGGCCAGGCCATTTTTTGCGATACGGCACTGCATCGCTTTAACTGACAATTGTGCGTTTGTGCAATGTTGTACCCAAACAAAATGAGTGCCTTTGTCCCCCCACAAATAGAGCTTTCTTTTGGTGGTATTTGATGACATCTGGAATTTAATTTTTTTTTGCACTATAAACAAAGACCGACAATTTTGAAAAAAAAAAATATTTTTTTTACTTTTTGCTATAATAAATCTCCCCCAAATAATGTAAAAAACAAATTTCTTCATCAGTTTGGACCATTATGTATTCTGCTACATATTTTTGGTAAAAAAAATCGCAATAAGCGTATATTGATTGGTTTGCACAAAAGTTATAGTAATGGCAGTGATCAGCGATTTTTAGTGGGGCTGTGACCTTGCGGTGGACAGATCGGACATTTTTGACGCTTATACAGCGATCAGTGCTATAAAAATGCACGGATTACTGTATAAATTACACTGGCAGGGAAGGGGTTAAGTGTGGCCTAAGGAGGTGTTTCTAACTGTGGGGGGAGTGGACTGACTGGGAGTACAGAGAAATCGCTGTTCCTAATCACTAGAAACAGACAATCACACTGTACTCCTCTGACAGAACCGGGATCTGCTTTGTTTACACTTACACTTTATGGAGCGATTGCAGGTGGCACAGCGCCGTGTGTGCCCACTGTATCTATTGCATGAAGCTCCATACCGGCACGACAATTTGCGCAGTAGAGCCGCCCTGATGCAGTATAACTGTGGTGGCTGGTTGGCAAGTGGTTAAAGCTTCACTTTAAAAACAAAACAAAAAACAAACATGTCATACTTACCTGCTCTGTGCACTGGTTTTGCACAGAGCAGCCCTGATCCTCCTCTTCTTGGGTCTCCTGCTGGCACTTCTAGCTCCTCCCCCCGCTGAGTGCCTCCCATAGCAAGCTGCTTGCTCTGGGGACACTTGTGCATGCTTGCTCTTGAGCCCCACTCTGTGTATCCATAGACACACAGAGCATGACTCCGCCCCACCCCTGACTCCCTCCTCACTGGCTGTGATGCTCCCGCTGCTGCCTCTCTGTCCATTGGGGAGAGAGAGAGCTGCTGCTCTTGTGCACATTGCTGGATCGAGATCGGGCTCAGGTAAGTATTTAGGGGAAGCAGCACACTGAAGGTTATTTTACCGTAATGCAGAGAAGCACTTTAATATGGCAGCTTCCTGAGGGTTAAATTCCACTTCAACTGGAACATAAACTAGTCAGGTGGCTATTATAATAAGTATATGCAGTACAGTATGTTATATTGAAGGTCAATGCATTTCAAATCCAGTTTGTTAAATTATTAAAACTATGTTTTGAAGATGATATTGAAAACCTTGTGTGGAATTTTTCTGAACAATGACATGAAAAGGAATGTCTGAATAGCAGTCAATGGGTCTCCCACACAAATAAAACATTTATAACTAAAACATGGAAGGCTGGACATTCAGCACAATGCACAAACACCATCCTCAGAATGGCTTCAATCAGATGCGAGAACTGCTGATTTTGTCAGCTGCTGAGATTAATGGATTTGGAACATGCACAACAGAAACAATGCTTTCACTGACTGTGGATGGCCAACATCCAATACATATACACTTCTGCAAAGTGCAAACAGAGAACTATCTGACAGAGAGACACCATCTCAACAGATAGCAACACAGATCTGGGGCACATTATATTATTGTGTAGTTTTCTGTGGCTTTTTGGACAGAATGGAATGTTACATGGCTTCCCAGCAAATAGATATGTCTGGCATGCTGTCAGAGTCTAAGGCAAGGCAGCACAGGTTGTTCTGGAGGATGCTGCTGTTATTGCTATAAACATCTTTCCTGTGTTCGCCTTTAGCTAATTGTAGTAAAGGATAAGCTGTCTGCCAATTTACGTGAGGCTTGAAACCAAAACCTGTCTGAACAAATTTACATAGGAATACTTGTAGCATTTTTCTCCATACTCTGAAGTGGTGGGGGTAACCCTGGCATCATTATTAGCCTAAGACCGACTGAGGTATTTTTTCTATATACCCCATTGCGTTCTCATGACCAAAGCAATGTCTACGAAGCTCCATAATTTGAATGAATTTCAGCTGGTCTATTTATTACAGATCACTCTATGAATATACAGTACAATATATCAGATTCACAAGTTACAGCAATATATAAGGTCATTTTTTTCAAAGGAATATACCTGTGTACAATGTGCAGTGGCCCACGGCAATTAATCAACAATGGTTCGTGTATTACCTTTACCCTCCCTATCAACTTTATATCATTCTTCTCCTGCTACCTCCACTAACAGAACTGAATTTGTTTTTTTTTTTGGGGGGGAGGGGGGGCTTTTTTTGGAGACTCTTCCGTGTTCTTATTTCTGGTTCAGGCCATAAAGACATATACTGCACCCACAGCCTCCTGGGATACCAATGTCATGGGTCCAAGGTGCCCACGGGTACTTGGTACATGAATTATGTCACTAGGATTCTGGTTGTCTATTCATGCTTTTTTGCAAATGCCCCCCCCCCCCCCCCGTGATGCTGTGCCTCCCACATGTACGTTATCACAGGGCCATTGCACAACCCAAAAGAGACAGCCGCCACCTCCTATGACATTCAGAGAAGATGGCAGCACAGAACCAGGGGTGCTACTGCGAAGATGCTTTTCCCCAGAGAATACAGCTGGATCAAAAGACTTGTGAGTATGCTTTTGGGAAACATATCGGCTATGCAGGAAAGAGACAAGGGGAAGAAATGGAGGGGGAGTAAAGTTCCTCCTTATTAAAAGTTACAAGGAGACACTTCCCTAGGATCCTGCACTCTCATTTCAGTGGTTCCATGTACTACTGTATAACATACATTCATACATGACTCCCTTTCCACCCCTATTTGAGTAGTGGCATATCTGGGGAAGAAGGATCATTTGCGTCACTGCCACTTAGAGGGTGCCTCAGTGCAGTTATTGGCAATATGGAAAGTCCTTTGTGTTCCAGCACCCAGCACAGAAACAGTCCTGACTGGGAAAGAGAACTCAGCATGGAAGCATGGGTTCAGGTAAGCAAACACTAAACACCAATACTGGAGGTTGGTTATTATTCGACCAGCCACTAACCACCAATGCTGGGGGAGAGGGGTGTTTCAGCCAGCCACTGACCACAAATGCTGGTGTGAGGTTTAATATTACAGCCCGTCACTGACAACAAATGATATGCAAAATATAACATGTTTCTTCCCTGGGCAAGGACTGTCAAGGACGACGATTGTAAGTAGCTGCAAAAGTTGACATTAAATTGAGCCTGTTTTTTGCCCTGCAAGGAGAACAAAGGCATGGTGACAAAAAAAAGTACATGCTTGACATTGCTGTTATTGTGAGTATATAGCATTCATGTTTACCTCAGCTCCAGAATACTGCTGTGTACGCATCACCATCTCCTCTAGGCTGACTTCAGTGTCTACAGGCATGCTTTGGAACCGAAGTCTTAAAATTTCCCTTCGAGTGGCGGCATCGGGCAATGGCACATAAATGATTCTGTCAATACGTCCTGGACGCATCAGCGCCTGTAATAAAAATGACATGTGAAGGTAAAAAATCTACATATTTATGCATAGATCAACTGATGAAAAAGTTACCCACAACCAAGCAAAATCTGCACTGCAAAACTGGGATCCTGGGTTGAAAAATACATGCCTGAAGTTTGTATGTTCCTATGCTCCTGCTTCCATTGCTTTCCTCTAGGTGCTGGCATTTAAAAAAACTGATTATGGTAGGTTAACAGACTCCAACAAAAGGGTCTCCTGCACTTGTGTTTCTGTACAACTATGACAGTGACATCAGACTCTAGTAAAGGCCACCACTTCTGGGAGCCCTATCCCAAACACATGTATATGTTTCAGTGCACCCATCTGGACCAGGAGATGCCATTGTGATATCTCTCTCCAGCCCAGATAGGCTTCAAGCCTTCACCAGCTACTAACCACAGTAGTGCAAGTTGACAAACCAGGAACTGTAGAAAGTTTTTAAGATGTAAATACACTGATACTGTATTCTTTGCATTGCAGCACTGAAGTGTGGTACACACTGTAAGAAAAAAAGAGAAAATTGGGTGAACGATTGTCCAGTTTTTCCTTGACGTTTGACAGCAAGTGGAAACCAAAGATGGTACTAATTGTTTTTTCTTGACAAAAATTAATTGTCAGAGATTCTTGGACAAAGGCTTTTTTTTTTTAAACTTAATTTGTGTTTCAAGATGTTTATTGTTCCTGATCATGCGCAGTCTTACGTATTCTTGTACGAAAACTGTACACATTAAACAAAAATCTTTTTTTGGAGATTGTTGGAAATTTACGTTTGGAAAGTCTAAATCGGATGTCGAATGTTGTGTACACATTGTACAAAAATTGAGCTATTGTGCCTCATTCCGCAGTTTTCTACTAATTTTATCATAGTGTGTACACCACTTAAAGGAGGTCGAATACTCTTCAGCCACCCAGTGAGTATCTGAGTTTTGTTACATAAACATTACATTTTTTTTGACTTTCTAAATGAAATAAATGCATTATATAAGTCAGAGGAGCGTCTGATAACATATTTTTTGAAATGTCCCCTCTGGGCAACATCATTTAGTTTCCGTTGATTACAAACAGTGCATGGTTGCCTTGGGCTCTGGGCCAGTGAGAGTGTTCCCAGCTTCATCATGTCAGTGAAAGTCATGCAGAAAAATGGAAGGAAGGAGCCTTCCTTCCTGTAACACACCAATAGAGCTAACACCCTTCCTGGTGATTCTTTATAAAGGCTGTTGTGCTGGAAACTATCGGCTATGACCTATTGTAACTCTTTTTAACTATGCAATAAATAACATGAAAGCATCTAGCCACTGAAGATGTTGTCCTTGTTCTTGAATGTTCCCATCACATGCTGTTAGCATTGGCCGAGGCTGAAATCAGAGCATCCTCAGAGTGCACTCAAACCTAGAGACACCTACATATCTTTGGTATGCTAGAACTGTGAATACGTTCTGACAGGTCTGAAAGGCAGATGTCTCAGGTTTCACCAAGTTTCGCTCCGCTTGTATTAATACAAACAGTTTGAGCTCCTTTTTACAGGGATCTTTTCACATGCAGGCAGAAGTCAGCTTTGGGCCTTTGAACTCATTTTCAACATCGTAAAACATCCCTGAACATTTGAGGATTCCTTTGTCAGGCTCATCTACCTACTTGCAGAATTTCATCTTGAAGGTGAAAATAAAAAGGTTCCCTTAGGGGTTACTGGCATGCAGAAATATATCCTTTCCTATATTCCTTTACATCACCTGTGTTATACTGTTCAACATACAGCACAAAGAGGCCATGGGGTCTACTGCATGAAAATATTTTTTTCACATTATATTTTATATATACTGTATCTACTGAGTCTCTAGTTCATCAATCTCTATTGTTTTTTTGACACAGATTTCGTTATCCAGATTTTTAGCACAAATATTTTCTCTTTTTTAAGGTAAATTTGTTATGCAAAATTTCTTTCCGGTTCAATATTTATTTCTGGGTTAAGGTAAGTCTGTTTGCATGGAGAAAAAAATAGCTTCTAATTTTTCACCTTGGCGAGGGAGTTGAAAAGTGATCTTTATTGTGTGTATAAAGGGTGGAAGCAATACAAGAATGCCAGCATCTAAAGCTGGCCATAAATTAAACAATTTTCTTATTATATTTCCTTTAGATTTACAATTATGTAGTGCAAGGGCCTGCCTGACTGCATACAAATAGAAAATGTTTAGTTTTGACCTCATAAGTAAATTATATAATGTATTTTCTTGTTAAAAAAATTATATAATGTATAACCAGCCAACAAAATATGCTAGGATTGGGCTGTTGATGCCATTGTGCCGCATTTAAGAGGCATAGAATAGGTGATGAGCACTCTGATGGCAGACTTTTCAGCTACCAATGCCACTTACCTGTAGTAGTTTATTTTTAAACTTCATTTGAGGTCTCAGTAATTTATGTTTTTTATGTTTTGTGCTCTTTATGACACTGATTGACTTTCACCCAAGATTGTATTCATGTAACATGTTCCATAGGTGAACTTATCCTTTCATTTGTTAATCAAGTTCATCCAAATCTGCTAGTACATCTAATGCCGCGTACACACAAAGGGACTTTTCCCGCCGGACCTAGTCCGGCGGACAATCCGCCAGACTTTCCAGCTGGCTTCGGCGGACTAAAAAGCGAACGGACTTGACCACACACGATCACGCTAAAAGTCCGGCGGTTCACGCGATGACGTACAGCACGTACGACGGGACTAGAAAAAGAAAAATACTAGAAAAATACTTGCTACTGAGCATGCGTCCTTTTTGGTCCGCCAGACCATACTACAGACAGCCGTATTGTCCGCCGGACTGCCAAGTCCAGCGGATAATTTTAAAACAAAACTTTAAAACTTTAGTCCGCCGGATTTTTTGAAAGTCGGAGGCCCACACACGAGGGGATTATCCGGTGGACTTAGTCCAGCGGACAATCCCGCGGGATAATCCCTTCGTGTGTACGCGGCATAACACTATCCTTTCCCAGAATTGACAATGAATGCTGTTTTCAAAAGGGGTCCCTATTGCTTCCTCAACGAGAGTAGAGACACCCCAAGACAGGAAGCGCATTACTGGCTGAATGACCAGGAGAAAATAAAGAAAGAAGCCATCACATTTAGGACTAGTTTTTCCATACATTACATATATAGTTCATACATTTAGTTTTTTGGGGTTTAATACCACTTTAGGGATGCTTTCCTATAGTAATGTAGTAGTATTCCTAGAAGAGCCCTACTGTACAAGTCCTAAGGGAGCACAACATGTGTTCAAAGGTGCTTGGCAACTGGCGGCCCTCAAAATGGGCATGGGCTTTTTTGGCTTTCTAGTGGCATTTAAGGATGTACTAAATTACATTCTTCCAGCTAATAATTATGTTACTTTCTAGTAGTGTGTCCCATACTTTCTGCATGCAAAAACCTGTGTGGTCTTATCAAACAAACTGGTACGCGCAAAAAAGTAAAGAAAAAAGAAAATTAAAAACAATCTCATAAATTTGTTTCCGTCTATAAAACATGCTTTGGGCAGCACAGTGGCTAAGTGGTTAGCAATTCTGCCTGGCAGCACTAGGGGTGTCGGTTCGAATCCCATAAATGACACTGCCTGCCTGGAGTTTGCCCTGTGCCTGCATGGGTTTCCCCCCACACTTCAAACACATGCTGGTAGGTTAACTGGATCCTGTCTAAAAAAAATGGCCTTAGTATGTATATGTATGAAAGTGAATTAGTGATCTTGGATTGTAAGCTCCTTGAGGGCAGGGACTGATGGGCATGTACACTATATGTGTAAAGTGCTGCATAAATTGTCGGCACTATATGAATACCTCTAATAAATAAAATAAAGTAGTACTCCAGCCTAACAACTACTGTACATACAGCAGAGATATTCATGTATGAACCTTTAACCTTCCAAAAATGGTGTAACTGTTTAACCACTTTCAGACCGGACCATTTTGCTGGCTTAAGACCAGACCACTTTTTGCGATTTGGCACTGCGTCGCTTTAACCACTTCAGCCCCGGACCAATTGGCAGCCAAAGGACCAGGCCCCTTTTTGCGATTCGGCACTGCGTCCCTTTAACTGACAATTGCGCAGTCGTGCGACGTGGTTCCCAAACAAAATTGGCGTCCTTTTTTTCCCACAAATAGAGCTTTCTTTTGGTGGTATTTGATCGCCCCTGCAGTTTTTATTTTTTGCGCTATAAACAAAAATAGAGCGACAATTTTGAAAACAATGCAATATTTTTTGATTTTTGCTATAATAAATATCCCAAAAAATATATAAAAAAACATTTTTTTTTCCTCAGTTTAGGCCGATACGAATTCTTCTACATATTTTTGGTAAAAAAAAAAATCGCAATTAGCGATTATTGATTGGTTTGCGCAAAAGTTATAGCGTTTACAAAATAGGGGATGGTTTTATAGCATTTTTATTAATATTTTTTTTTTTTACTAGTAATGGCGGCGATCAGCGATTTTTTATTGTGACTGCGACATTATGGCGGACACATCGGACATTTTTGACACATTTTTGGGACCATTGTCATTTATACAGCAATCAATGCTATTTAAATGCATTGATTCCTGTATAAATGACACATGCAGTGAAAGAGTTAACCACTAGGGTGAGGGGAGGGGTTATGGGCTGTGACGTGTGTGTGTTTTTTTACATTAGGGGGCGGGGCTGACGTCTGACATCATTGATCGCCTTTCCCGATGACCGGGAACAGCCGATCAATGACAGGCAGAGTAGAAAGCGTGGGGAGAGGTTTGTTTACACAGACCTCTCCCCGTTCTTCAGCTCTGTGACCTGATCGCGGGACACCAGCGGCGGTCGGCAGTATATCTGCGTGAGGCGGTCGGGAAGCGGCTAACTGACAATTGCGCGGTCGTGCGACGTGGCTTCCAAACAAAATTGACATCCTTTTTTTTCTCATAAATAGAGCTTTCTTTTGGTGGTATTTGATCACCTCTGCGGTTTTATTTTTTGCGCTATAAACAAAAAAAGAGTGACAATTTTGAAAAAAATCGCATTATTTTTTACTTTTTGCTATAATAAATATCCCCCAAAAATATATAGAAAAACGTTTTTTTCCTCAGTTTAGGCCAATACGTATTCTACATATTTTTAGTAAAAAAAATCGCAATAAGTAATTATTGATTGGTTTGTGCAAAAGTTATAGCGTTTACAAAATAGGGGATAGTTTTATAGCATTTTTAGTAATCATTTTTTTTTTTACTAGTAATGGCGGCGATCAGCGATTTTTATTGTGACTGTGACATTATGGCGGACACATCGGACATTTTTGGGACCATTGTCATTTATACAGAAATCAGTGCTATACAAATGCAATGATTCCTGTGTAAATGACACTGGCAGTGAAGAGGTTAACCAGGGGGTGGCAGTGTAGGGGTTAAGTGTGTCCTAGGGGCGTGTTACTAACTGTAGAGGGTGTGGCTGTGTGTTAGTGATCACTGATCTCTGCTTCAATCACAGGAAGCAGAGATCAGTGTCACTTGTTGCTAGGCAGAACGGGGAGATGCTGTTTACTTCCGTATCTCCCCGTTCGTCCTCCCCGTGAGACGATTGCGGGTATCCCACGGCGATCGAGTCTGCGGAACCCGCGACCATACTCACGGGGGTCCCGAACGGCGCGCGCGTGATGGCACGGCGGCATATTCAAAGGGACGTACCTGTACGCCCTTATACCTGTCCGTTTCATTCTGCCGACCTACATCGCCGTGCGCCGGTCGGGAAGCGGTTAACTAGTCTTGTGATTTACATACCTCTACCACACTGCATAGTCAGGAAGATTGCAGTGCTTTTTCTTACATTACCTTTACAGTTTGTTGATGACAAGCTGTCATTATTGTTCGGTGAGCAGGCTGAGGTGGAAAAGTGATGATGGGAGATGCAAAGCTGAATCAGCAAACATGGCTGTCACCTGCCCAAATTTATACCTGTGTAGCAAACGTGTGCCTCACAAAAAAGGCTGAGTAAGGCTCAAAATCCGTTGGCAGGTAAAGTATTTATGTGTATGTTCAGCAGTATATTTCATTTTTAGCATGGCACTCTACTTTAGACACTAGTGTAGCAGGTTCTAAGGCTAAAACATCTGAATCAAGCAGGTGAAAGCTATCCTTGTGTTCTTAGCACAACACAAGTGACCTCATCGCTTACTCTGTACTCCGTGTACTCTCACTAAAACCTGGCATCTACCCTGTGGGTGAGTACTTCTACCATGCCAGCTTGGTAAAATGTTTCAATCTCTTTGCTGGCAAGTTACATTTTGCTATTATTTAGTAAAAAAAAATAAAAAAATGTTGGCATGCGGTATTGTAGAGACTTATAATACAATAAAGTAACACATAGCAATTTAAAAAAAAAAATATTTTGCAGTAAACCCATCACCTACACAAAACAGCATATAAAAGGTACAATCAAGTCAAATACAAAACCTCCGAATTTACACTGCCTTAGGGAGAAAAATCTTCCTGCTGATTGGCAGTCAATTTCAGTCTGGTTTTCATTTCACCGGCTAAATCCCCATAGTTTAATCTGAGCCTCTGAAATGCTAGTCATTGTGTTCCAGGCCCCCAACACCACCTTGTCCCGGATCCCACTTCATGCTTGTCCAAATAAAGTGACCAACACAGGATCGTATAAAAAGTGTCTATAGCACAGCTCAAAAGCAGTTTTATTTTTTAGCAGTTAAAAACTGAACTCCAGGCGGATTTAAAAGACAAAGATGAATGCAACTCTGCGTTCTTCTGTGAATTCAAGATAAGGAACATATTTTGACTTGGTATTGGCCTCCTGCGGTCTATGTACAGCAGGGCTCAAACTGGAGGAAGGAGAAGCAGCACAGGAAGCCAGTTATTTGAGCTACAGTGTAAAGAGTATACTGATAGGAGGTAAGAGCAGAGTGACAGATAAGTTTACCAGTCTGTTGTTTCTCCTTTTTCCTTTCCAAGTAAAGAGTGGGGGCTGGAAGGAGACCTGCGTTTCTGAACTACACCAGGTTAAAACAGGTCTTCTCCCCTCTGCCGTATAGGGATGTGTGGTGTGGCAGACTTGTCTAAATCACTTTAGCAGATAATACATCTCCCAAAACATTTACATGTGTTTGCCCCAAAGTTGAACTTCAAGCAAACGGCAAATATATATGATTTATATTTCATATTCTCCTTATATTTCTATGGTGGACATACTATTGCCTTAGTGTCACCAGAAGAGAAAATGAGAATGACTCTCCCTAACAGGGGCACAACCAGAATTGATAACTAGACAGAAGATCTACCCTTTTCTTCTTTAACCAAAACATTTTTAGATTGAGTCAGCCAGTCCCACCTGATCAATCAAAATGAGATTGTCCACATGACAACTTAACCACACACATGTGTGTATATATATATATATATATATATATATATATATATACACACACACACACAGGCAGTCAGTCCCCGAGTTACAAACACCCAACCTGCATACAACACGTACTTAAAGAAAAGCCCCAGCCTGGCAAAAATAAAAGCCAGCAGCTACAAATACTGTAGCTGCTGACTTGTAATATAAGGACATATACCTGTGTAGAGATCCCGCGACGTCAGCACCCCCAAGACTATTCGTCAATTGGCTTCGGGTACAGCCGCTGGCATTGTAAGTAAGGGAAACCGGCATTAAAGCCCTCACAGCCAGTTTCCTACTGCGCATGCTATTCAAATGTAAAAAAAAAATTTTGGGCTGGAATTACACTTAAAATTTTTTACCTGTTCCAACTCACATACATAAGAACAAACCTACAGACCCTATCTTGTCCGTAACCCAGGGACTGCCTGTATATATATATTGTGTTTTATATTTGGCTTAGGGTTACATTGTCATGTAGTTTGCTATATGTAGAAAAGTAACCACAACACTTGCATTTATGCCAGTAAAATTCGATGTAACTACTTGTGGCTTATGTTACAATGATAGAAACTAATTCCTCAACTACATTGAACCCTAGGGCTTCGCTAGTCATAGTCATCTGCCATTTGTTAGTTAGACTGATTTTTAGCCACAGTGGAAACCAAGTTCTTGCCAAGTGGTTCAGTACTAACAAGCCTCTATTGGCCAAATGCAAAAGAGAAAATTGTCTTAAGTATAAGGGAAATCCCCCAGCTATGTACTGGTCTCTCACACATCTGCCTATTGCATTAACTATACTCTCTTGTGAGTCGCTACAGTAAACTGCTGGAGTGTTATATGAATTTCAACATCCCACAGATGGCTTGCAAAACTTGTCAATGCTATCACAAATACCACTATTTACTGTACTTTAAGTACAGTGTTTTTAGGATTGTTGAATGACGTTTAATTCACAATTTTGTATGTTTTATCTGTTCTTTTTTTACTATTTTTTTATTTTATTATAACGTGAATCAAGCATGAACCATCTTAAATTTTATGACGTTTTAGAACAACTTTCTTCAAATAAAATGCGTTAAAAGATAAATCTACTCCAAATCCATATTTTTTTATTTGTAGGGCGGTGTTATGCTGTAAAACAGGGGTCCTTCAACTTTCTAAACAAAGAGCCAGCTTACCATCTTTCAAACTTAGGAGAGCTGGACTGTAGTCACTGCGAGCAGAGAATGTAATAATTTATAAAAAAACTGATTCTTGAAGATATACAGGAGTTTATGAAAACTTAAAGGGTTATAAAGGTTTAGATTTTTTTTTTAAAACAACAAACATGTCATACTTACCTGCAATGTTTTTGAACAGAGCAGCCCTGATCCTCCTCTTTGCGAGTTTCCCCGCCAGCGCTCCTGGCCCCTCCCCCTGCTGAGTGCCCCCAGAGCAAGCTGCTTGCTCTGGGTGAACTCCTGTGTGCTTGATTCCAAGCCGCCTATGTGTGGCTGGGCTCTGCCCTCGCTCCCTCCTCACTGGCTGTAATTGACAGCAGCAGAAGCCAATGGCTCTTGCTTCTGTGCCTCAGCCAATGAAGAGGGAGAGACACGGGAGAGCTTCTGCACATTGCTGGACGAGGCTCAGGCGAGTATAAGGGGGGGAGCTGCACACTGAAGTTTTTTTTTATGCATGAAAGTCAAAACCTTCAGCCTGCAGAACCACTTTAAGAGAACCTTGAAAAATGCATATATGTGGAACTGATGCTAAGATCATGTGCCAATCACCATTCTTAATTAGGGCCTTAAATATTTTCTTTTGAATATTTGCTACAACCACCGAGCACCCATAACCTGTCACTTTATTTTGCTTGAAGTTCAGTTCTAGGTGTGTGAACATAAATCATTCTATCAGCCAAGATACACAAATTGTGCAGAAAGGACAGCAGACTAGAGCCTTATTGTTATCATTTATTGTTGCCAGCACCATGACAAGTCGGTGACTGTGCGGCATATTTCTAAAGCAGTGAATGTGACATTTCGCAAAATTCACTGCAGGTGAATCTGTTGGTGCATGTGTATTAAATTACAGAGATTGATCCATTTGCAGTAATTATTTGATGAATTTCACATTCGCTGCTTTATAAATATCCCCCTATGTCATAAGTGTCACCCCTAGTACCTCTGCATACTTAGGACATGGGCTATGCAGAAATCCTGCCCTGTTTATAAGACATTATAGTGGAAGTAAAGTCCACTTTTAAACTTGTATCTACAGGTAAGCCTATGATAAGGGTTACCTGTAGGTACAGTGAATATCTCCTAAACTTGCACTGTTAAGGAGATATTCACACAACATGCAGCCGGAGAAGTCACCAGTGCATGGTGACGAAGGGACAGCATAGCGTGCTGGACTTTTAGAGTTCCATGCTGGAGCCAAAGGTTCCAGCGCACGTGCACGGGAGTGACATCCTCGTGGCCTGGCCACTCATACAGCCAGAGCTTGCAAGCCTGCAAGGAAAACCAGGTGAACATGGAAGCGCCAGAGAGCCGTGACAGGACTGAGCTGGAGGGTAAGTCTGTTATAATGTGCTAGTATGCGGTGCATACAAGTACATTATGACTTAAACCTGCAGGGAGGACCATTGTTTTAGATTTTTCTGGTGGTTTACTACTGCTTTAAAGCCTTGGCCAAAAAGGGTGGATTCACTGGAGCTGTGTCCTGACTACTATTTTGTTCCATCAATATGAATTAGTTTTAGTGCAACTCCAGCGTCATACATATCCATAATTTTGCTTGTCTGTAATGGACTCAAGGTAATGGCTTTCAAGTAGCCTTAATGCTTTTGGTTTACAGCAGTGTGAATCATGACTGTTTTAGGTGGCCATGCTCTGACAAGAGCAAAGTAGAAAGAAAATGAGGGTCATGCCTCTCAAAAGGAAGACACTGGAAGCAAATATCAAGTGATGTCATGACCTAGAATCAAAGTATAGTCCAACATGTAGTATGAAATGCCTGTGAAAGTAAGTCTAAACCCAAGAACAAATATTTAATATATATTACAGGGTACCAGTCTTTAGATGTGTTGGCAGAATTAGTGTATCTTTTTCAAGTTTTTTTTCTTTATCTTCACCTGATGATTGTGTCAGTATAATACTCCTGTCCTAGGGTGAAAATGCTCACCCACAGTACTGTATATAAATAGGGGAAGCAATATTGTCACCTTGGGACAGGAAATGTGGGAGAAGTATCTCTAGGACAGGAAGTGTGGACTCACCGGAGAAAGCAATATATTACATTGTCACTCCAGGACAGTAAGTGTGTTAGGACTATAGAACCAACCAACCATATACCCCCCCCCCCCCGTTCTATATCATAGGGAGGTGAAGTTCTTTAGAGTAAAGTTTACAGAGAAAAACTGGGTGAGGCGGATAAGGCTACTTGGGATTTAGTGCTGCAAAGACAGTGTGTTGTCGGGTCACTACAAGTTAGACCCCATACACACTATTAGATTTTCTGCAGATTTTTGTCTTCAGATTTACCAAAACCATATAATATGAAATCAAACCTTAAATCTTTCAATTTGTATGCAATCAGGCAGACCCTTGCACTACATGGTCTTGGTAAATTTGAAGACAAAAGTCTGCAGAAAATCTAATAGTGTGTATGGGGTCTAAGGAGTTCACTGGATTGCTAGCAGATCATCAGGTTTTTTTTTTTTTTGCATTTATTGAAGAGATATAACAAAACCAGTGATACCATTACCAGACCAAAAGAGAGCAAAAAAGTCAAGTTCATTCTTCCGGTATACATACACTGACTGTAAAATTAAACAAAAACAAATGGAAATGTGTTCAGAACAAGAGCTAGATTACGCAGAGGAACTACAAAAAAAATGTTTTAAAGATGTAAAAAAAAAAATAACCCTTATTAATAAATATGGCATACATTATATGTCTATTTAGCAGCTCTGTCTTACCCAGAGGGCAGAAAATTCCATTCAAACTTCACTATTCTAATCCCCTAAAGACATAATTGTAAGTTAAGCTAGCTGTCCTTCTCTGGGCCTCTTTTCATTGCACAAAAAATACTGTCTGCATATTGTCTTCATAAAACACGCTCTCTGCTTTTACAGGTAACTGAGATAAATGGCTGAAATTGTTCTTGGAACATGATTGCATCTGATATTAGTCTATCCTCACATACTCCAGAGACAATGTTCCTATAAACACAATACCAGCCCCACTTGGGAAACAAGATTGATACATTGACTGTCTCACTACACGTTAATGTAGTCTTCTTAAAAAAATGTGCTCTCAGCATTTTTTCTCTCATCAGAATCTAAAAGCATAAATTATGTTTTCTGACCTTAGAGCACCATATGCCTCATGTGTACATACAGGTAACATTAAAGAACAGTTTGTGTTGTCCTAGTTGATGTTTATTCTGGTATAGCTAAGGCCCCCTTTAACACGATAAGCCCGCTCAGGGCCGTCTGTCCGTTTTTCAAGCGGATCCGAGTGGGCCATCGATTGACTCATATGGGCAGGCGGATGTCAGCGGAGATGTGTCCGTTGACACCCATTTGCCATCCGATCTGCTCAAGACAGACAGTATGGCGACACGTCTGCCATCCATCTTGGTGGATCGGATATGAGATCTGATGAAAACGGAAATGCTGTCCGTTTTTGTCCTCTCTCCCCATAGTAATCAGCGGGGCTCTGACGGGTCCCTCCCCACTCAGTGAGCAGGGACGGACCTGTTATCCGCCGGCTCAGCGGAGATCAACAGAGCGATCTCCCGCCAAGCTGGCGGATTCCCCACTGAGCAGATCCTCCCTGTGTGAAAGGGGCCTAAGGCAGGGTAAAGATACACAACTTATCTTGTATATGTACGTGTTTATGGGTGCAAACTTAGGTGACAAAGCTGTAAAAAGAGAGGGTGACCTTGTTTCATAAACATTATAGCTATTCTAAAATTTGAATCGGGGTATAAGTGAAGAAAAGCAATGCAAAATGAAAAGACTTGGTCACTGAACTTTTTTCTGATTCATCTCCTTTACTGTGTGGGGAAGGGGTATTGAATTAAATTTTACGGAGGTCCGATCAGCCAAATTTTCGGCCAGCAGAGGTCAGAATAGCACGTTTGTGCGAAAACTCCTTTACATCACTAACACCCCCTCAAATCACAAATCCCCTCCCACACACACAGTAGTGTGCTCTGTCCCTTCACATCATCTGCCCCCCTCCACATCACCCCCCCCACAGCACTGCCCCTCTTTACATACCCCCCACCACATCACCAGTCCCCTCCACATCAACCCCCTCACACACACACAGCACTGTCCCCTTCATATTATTCCTTCCCACAGCACCGCCTCCTCACATCACAAATCCCCCCACAGTAGTGTGATCTGCCCTCTTAACATCACCTTCCCCTCATTACATCACCCTTACATCACAAATCCCCAGTCCCCCAGTAATCTGCTCTGCCCTTTTCACTACCCTAGAGCACTGCTCCCTCTCAAATTACAACCCTGCCTGTTCACAGCACTAACCCCCCTCCCCCTTTGCCCCTCCAGCACTGCCTCCTCTCACATCCCCCTCCCCCTCTCCTGTAGTGTCCTCTGCCCTTCACTCTCCTTCCTTAGATCGAGCAGAGGTCGGGAGGCACCATGGTAATATCCCGGGTGCGGGAGGCACAGCTCTGCATTGGGGGCGGGTAATCAGCTAAGTGCTGGTATTAAGTGGAATTCGGGAGACACGACTCTGCATTGGACAGGAACAAGAGCTGCCAGCTGCTTTTCATATTAACCAGCAAGTGATTGGTGGCTAGGATGCAGAGCGGTCCTAGCCACCAATCACTTTCTAGTTAATATGAAAAGCAGCCGGCAGCTCCCGTTCCTGTCCAATGCAGAGCCGTGTCTCCCGAAGTCCGTTTAATACCAGCATTAAGCTGATTGCCCTCCCCCAATGCAGAGCTGTGCCTCCCACACCCGGGTTATTACCATGGTGCCTCCCAAAATGCAGAGAACGACAGCTGCTGTGGCTGGGGAAGAGAAGTGGCTCCTAAATTACGCGACCGCAGGTCCAGATGGGGCAGTGGCTCGGTCCGGATCCGGCCCATGGTCCGACATTTAGTGATGCCTGGTGTAGGGGAGCACAACGGGATGGTCATTCCAGGGTTGATAAATTTAGTCAACTCTCAGGATCTCCAAAAAACACATTTTGGGTTGTCCCATTCTTTAACAAATATGACCAAATAAAAAATATTATATGGACATTGTGCGGAAGATTTACTAAAACTGGAAAGTGTCAAAGCTTAATTGAACAAGCTGAAGTAAGAGAAGCGGATTGGCTACCATGCACAGCTGCACCAGATTTTGGACTCCCCAGTTTTAGTAAATAAACTCCTGTGCGTCCAGTTTATATATTCCCAAAGCGTCATATGATGGCCATATACTGAGGTCATTTTCAGTACATATTCAGTTATGTATTAAAGCGGCCTCTCACCCTCTCGAGGACGATCCCGCCTCTCCACTTCTCCTGCTTCCCTCTTCTGGAATAAGGCATTGTTTTTTTTTGTTGAGGTCTTTTTTCTTTTAATGTTAAGTCCGCCGCGCCTCCCCATGTACGTCACTAGCCTTGGGTGAATGATGAGTACACTGCCAGCTGTGCTTCCCGGGATATATATATGTCACATATCCCAGGAGGCATAGCCTTCCATTCAAGAATAGGAGGAGGGGGGGGCCTATCGGCGTGTCATCGAGAGGCCTGCCACTGAACCCGGAAAAGCTGGCAGGCCTCTTGATGACGTCAGAGAAAACATTGCGGCAAGGGATTGAGCTGTGGCTGGGCATGAGATGATCTCAGCGGGTCAATGCTGGATCCACTGGATGTGTGAGTATCTGAAATGTCCAGATACCACTGACCCTGCTACGGACTCGACCCTGTCGAGATGGAAAGCGGACGGGTTGTGGGTTTGGTCGACTATGGCGGTGGAGGCATCCTCTCGGACCGACAGTATTACCTGCCACTCCTTGACACACAACACGCTGTCTCGCATTGACCTTATATATGGAAGTGCCGACATACTCCCAAAATTCAGGACGTCAGGTTGCTTCCCGTGTATCTCTGATCACTCCCCCCTGCCTCTGCTCATTTTACAACTGTGACTCCCCAAACGGACAGGATCCTGGCGACTATCTAAATTCTGGATCAACCACCCCACGATAGAAATAGAAATAGCCAAACAGATAGCGCAGTACTGGTTGGTGAATGGGGGTTCCACCTCCCCGAGTAATGAGTAATTTTGTCTGTGGGAGGCCTTTAAGGCATACATTAGGGGGTGCTATATGTCCTCCAATAAATAGGCCTACGCTGAAAGAAATGATCGACAGGTATTGGAGGAGATGGAGGAAAAGGCCCAGGCACTTGAGGCAGCTTCGCTCAAACTGCCAACCCCATTACAGCGCAAGACATGAGGGTGGCGTACAGGGAAGTGATGCTACTTCGCGTTGCGAAGGTCAACAAAAAACCAATAGCCCTTACCCAACGAATATTTGAACAGGGTGATAAAACGGGGGGAGGATGTTGGCAAGGTTGTCCAAAGAACAATTCTACAGTCTTGCTATTCCCGAATAAAACGGGAGGACGGCGGGACGGCGCACACTGGCATCAGACCAGGGGCACGTCAATTCCTGCTTCGTAGAGTACTACTCTAAACTTTACTCCTCTCGAGTGAAATGTACTAACGGGGAATGGCTCTGCGTACTTAGACACAGTAATGTTCCCAACCCTTTACAACCGATGCGAGAGGACTCAATGGATGCCCAATCACCTCAGAGGAAGTCCAGATGGCACTTGGTGCTTTGCAGGCAGGTAAAAACCCGGGCCTAGATGGGCTGCCTCCGGAGTTTTACAAGCAATATGCTGAGGAACTGGTACCAAATACATAACATGATTGCAAAACACACTTACGGAAGGGACCCTCCCCCTTCGATGGCCCATAACCCATAATAGTAGTAGTATACCTCCAAGCTGGCACGGACCCTCCACTGTGTACGTCCTTACCGGCTATATCCCTACTGAAATCAGACGCAAAAGTCCTCACCAAAATTCTCGGCAAGCGGGCTGAACAGAGGTAATACTAAATGTAATTCATGACGACCAGTCGGGATTCATGCCTGGTAAAGGAACGGATATTAATTTGAGACGGCTATATGCAGTTCTAGCTTCTAGGAATGGGGATGCCCCAGCCTGCGGGGTGGCCTCTCTGGATGCAGAGAGTACACTGCCAGCTGTGCTTCCCGGGATATAGGGGTGCCCCTTGTCGCCGGGGTTGTTTCGCGCTTGCTATAGAGCAATATGTCCAGCCAGGCGATGACATATCGGCTCGCCCAGGAGGCATTAGCCCCTTCCATTCAAGAATAGGAGGAGGGGGGGGCCTATCGGCGTGTCATCGAGAGGCCTGCCACTGAACCCGGAAAAGCTGGCAGCCTGTGCTGGTCACAGATGACGTCAGAGAAAACATTGCGGCAAGGGATTGAGCTGTGGCTGGGCATGAGATGATCTCAGCGGGTCAATGCTGGATCCACTGGATGTGTGAGTATCTGAAATGTCCAGATACCACCATCAGGTAAGTGGGGCAAAAAAAGAAAATGGGGAAGTTGGTGCGTGCAAAATCTGGTGCAGCTTTGCATAGAAAACAATCAGCCTCCTGTTTTTTTGTAAAAGCTTAAATGAACAAGTTGAAGTTAGAAGCTGATTGGCTATCATGCACAGCTGCACCAAATTTTGCACTCTCCGGTGTTAGTAAATGAACCCCTTTATGTGTTTGTGAGGTAACTGGACAATTGTTCAGATAATTTGGGTCCCATCCGGTATACAGTAAGTATTATATTATTATCATAAAATGATTTATTTAGAACTACCTGCTTGTGCAGCATGTTACAGAGGTAAGGGAGACAATATCCTTGCAATTCGAAAACAAGAGGGTTAGGAGGGCCTTGCTTGTCAGAGGGAGGAGCAAGTGATACTAAAGGTAGTAACTTTAAGGAATAAGCTGATGGAGAAAGTTCAATTTCAGCTTTTAGCTGGATACGATTTCCATTAAGGGAATGAGTTTTCAGGGATCGTTTAATTGCAGACAAATAAGATGACTGAGGTAGTAAGTTCTAGAGAACGTGAGAGGCTCTGGAGCAAGCATTGATGAAGGTGATGAGGAGGTAGGGAGTAAGAGGTCTTGGGAGGAGAGGAGATTACAGTTTGGGTGATATTTTAAAGAAGGTTGGTGATGCATCTCGGGGAAAGTTGTGGATGACGTTGTATGTTTATAGTATTTTCAAAATATTTGTTGGGCTTCAGCAGAAGCCAAGTTGAAGGACTGGCGAAGAGAGAGATGGTAGACACTGAGCAGTTGGTAAGGGGAATAAGTTTGGCAGTCTTATTTTGAGGTATGGCACTGAGTGCAGAAACATGTCCTGAGGCTACATATGGAAGAAAATGTCTATCCTACCACCATATTTAAAGTGTAAGTAAACTCCCCTATGGTTTTCAGCCAAGGAAGCTGTCATCTTTGCCTCTGTTTAATTTACAACTGCCACGATGCTACACATGTGATCAGTTATGACACCAGCCATTGGATGGTTTGACAGTTTGGTTGAGAGCACAACCAATGGGAGTGTTACATTTCAGGCGTTTGCCGGAAATGAAACTGTTTTATGGATGGGTTTACTTCTGCTTTAAGAAGGACCCATTTTAATACGTTACTACAGAATTGACTTAAGCTGCCTATAGATGGATCGAAACTTGGCCGGTTCAGCAGGGACCAGACAAATTTTAGATCCATCTATGGGCAGGCTGGTTGTACAAAAGTCGATCTGTTGATCAGCTTCTGCACAACAAGCCTGTTGATTTTTTTTCCTAAATCAGAGTTGCTGGCTAGAGTCAGCAAAACTGATCATCTTATTTTGATGTCGGGGGAACTCTCCTTGCTGTCAGAATACAATAGCTCCACTGGAAGGATTCCTTCATAAACATCAAGTGTGTTGATGAGGGAATCGAATCATATTTTTTTTCCAACCCGCTGGTTGAACGGAAAAAAAAAAAAAAATCATCTATGGCTTGCCTTAGCCCTGTAAAATACTTGTCAAGAGCATACACATTTAATGGAGAGGTACATTTTAGGCTGAATCATTCTTGTTACCGAAAATGAAAACGTGTGTAATGTAAAGGGCTAGGTTGCTGCAAAGGCTTGTAAGTAAGGTTCAATGTTCCTCATCGAAGTTCAGAAAGTAAAACAGTATCTTGGAATGCTTCCTCTCAAGAAGCATTCTGATTTCTGCAGGAACTTGTTACTAAGGTTATTTCAGGTCTGGAACAGATTTCAGCACCTACATTTGCATTACAAGTGGTTATTGAAACTGAGCTCATCTCTTAAAACTCCATCAGGCTGCAACATCTTGCCAGAATTTACTTGCTTTTTTATCTCATATTTACTTTTTTCTAGTTTACGTTTTAAAGATAGAAAGAGATAACGTAATTCCTGCCCAAAGGGTTAAGAGTTTAGCTATATTTTGGAAGTGTTTCAGCAATTGTGTTTAAAAACTGTAACTAAAAAATGTATGAAAGCAGACCTTGCATTCAGTTTAAGCTGAAATGGAGTATAAACATTTAGGCTGCATTCACACTTCTGCGCTTTGAATCACAGGCAGATTTGCCGCGAACCTGGCTGCAATTTGAAAGCACTGATGTGTGAATGACAAATCACTGGACTCGCATTTGAGATGCCATTCATTTGAATGACACCTCAAATTGCGGCGCCGGTCTGCTGCGATTGTTGCATAATAAATTGCGCAGCAATATGCATTGCGGGAAGCATGTCGCCCCAAAAGTAGCTCCTGAACTTTTTTGGGCGACATGCTTTCCGCAATGCGTGTTGCCGCGATTGCAGCGTGATTTATCGTGGCAGACCTGCCCCGTGATTTGAGGTGTCATTCAAATGAATGCCATATCAAATGCAAGTCCTGCTATTTGTCATTCACACATCAGCATTTTCAAAATGCACGCAGATTCACGGCAAATCTGCCTGCGATTCAAAACGCTGAAGTGTGCATGCAGCCTTAAAGTTGAACTCTAGGGAAAGAAAAAAATGCTCCCTTCCAGTGGGGCTGGCCCTGCACTGCCCGAGTTTCAATGCTTGTCTAGGGGTTACAAAAAAACACTTACCTTTTCCTACTCCAGGCTCCCTTGAGACTGTAAGTCCGGTCCCTGTAGCCTCTTGTCCTCTTTGCTTCGGCATTTGCAGTCCTCTGACATCAAGTGCAGTGTAGATCCCATAGCCCTGCACTAGATGTGAGGATGCAGAGGGACAGTCCACTGCGGGGCGTGGGGAAGTAAAGGAGAGCGCTGGCTGCCAGGGGAGCAGAGGGTCAGGTATGTAAAACTGCTTTTTGCAGCCTTGCAGACTTAAACAGGCTTTAAACCATTGCAGTGCAGGGCAATCCACACTGCAAGGGAACCTTTTTTCCCTTTCCCAGAGATAGGCATAAAAAAAAAAAACATCTGTAAAACACCTTGCCTGCAGATGAGGTCTTGAGAAATCTTGCAAAAAGACACTGCGGCATAATGCTGAGAGTTTCTTCCCAGTGAGATTTGGGCTTCTACATTCCCCAGGTGCTGCCATAAGGAGAACACAACGTAAATATTTGCCAGCACACTACGGATCTTCAGTTACGTTAAAACAGTTTTTATTGAAGAGAGATCCTATCACAAACAGTGTAGTGCAACGTTTCAGAGCTGTGCAGGACCCCTGATGATCACACGCCTGACGAATGGGTCCTGCGTGGCTTTGAAACGTTGCACTACACTGTTTGTGATGTGATCTTTCTTCAATAAAAACCACTTGGATGTAATTGAAGATCCATGGTCTGCTGGTGAATATTTACATTGTGTCGTGTATGCTCCAATATCCAGCTGGTGGTCGCTGCAGCACTCGGAACTTTTGAGAGCCCATTCCAGGAACATGTGCGATGGGAATATGGAATGTTAGCCAGAAGGAGGATGACATCACCCTTGATTAGAAACCAGTGGCTTAAGCGGTGGGGAGGCAAGTATATTATCTAACTTTTTTCCCCTTACAGGTGTTTTTTTTTTAAAGTTTCCGCTGCATTTCAGCAAGCGGGAGGGGGGCGCACTTAAAAAGCAGACCTTGCATTTTAAGTGCAAAGTCTGCTTTAAGTTAGCCATAAACACTAAGATCAGACTACTGGACTTGAGCATGCCCACACATCTGCAGCTTTTCCTAATTGATGTGACAGATCCGAACATTAAGTATAGTAAAACCTGAAAACTTTTTTTTTTTTTTTTAAGGTAAAGTACATTTCCTGCACGTACAGAAATACCTGTGGATACTGTTAGAAATTGTATGTCCTTGTCACTTCCTGTGCACTCTACTGAAATCTGAGTGCAGCCTAGGGTGACAACATGGCTTCTCCACAGATACATGGCAGTGAGTAAGCATTGCCACCTTAGGACAGAAAGTGTGTTATTTACAGAACCACCAGGGAAAAACAAGCCTTAAAAAAATGATATCACTGGTAAGCTGCAATTTTTGTTCTTGGGTTTAGATAGACTTTTAGATATTCTGGGATGTAGGGGGCACCTTTGAGGGGGGAAACAAAAATTGTGCATTGCAAAGAAAATGTCCACAATTGTTAAAGAGGAGTTCTGGTCAGTTTAAAAAAAATAAAAATTTAAGTCAGCTGCTGACTTTTAATACACAAACATTTACTAGGCTAAGGATCCATCACTATCATTAACCCGGGCTGGTTTTTCACCGCTGCCAACTTCCAAAACATTAGGAGGAAAAGCAGGGTTCCTTGAGCTGTGGCTGACTGAAATGCCATTTGATGGTACTTGGTACTACGAGTCAGCAGCATGGCACCAATGATCTTTTTAGCCAGTATGGCTCATCGTACAATCTGTACAAACAACCTTAGATTTACCAAAACTGTGTAGTATGAAGATCTACCTAAATTATCCAAAAATTCTGTATTCATGCTCTACAACACACTTGTTGGTTAATCTAAAGACGGTTGGAATTCTGATCTCCACTGTAAGGGGGGGGGGGGGGGGGGGGTCTTCTTACTTACCACCAATTTAGGGACCATTCACACTAGGAAGGGCATGTTCAATTCACATGCAGTTATGTGCAGTGCAATTTCAGCCTATTCATTTTGAATGAACTGAAACCGCACCACACTGCACCAAAAGTAGTGTGTGCGCTACTTTTTTAAATGTATGCCAACCTGACCGCATGGTGCCATGTGATCTGATGTAGGCAAATGCAGTGTGTTTGTGACCTGCCTTTGGGGGGTGTTAACTTTTAACTGACCCCCCCAGCAGATAACAAAGGCATTGCGATCAGAATGTGGTGTGGAAAGCCGCGCAGAACCACACTGCACACTGCATTCAAGTGTGAAGGAGCCCTTAAGGGGTGACTGGTTTTAGCAGGTGTTCCCTGAGGCCTGAACATTATTTCAAGGGTTCCTCTAGGGTAAAAAGGTTGAGAAAGGATGGTTTTGTTAGAGCTTGTCAGAACTTGACTGGCTTGCACAAAGTCCTGACCACAACCCGACAGAGCACCTTTGGGATGAATTAGAGCGGGAGAATGTGAGCCAGGCCCTCACGTCCAACATCAGTGCCTGTGACCTCACAAATGCGCTTCTGGAAGAATGGTCAAATATTCCCATAGACACACTCCTAAACCTTGTGGACAGCCTTCCCAGAAGAGTTGAAGCTTTTATAGCTGCAAAGGGTGGGCCAACTCAATATTGAACCCTACAGACTTAGACTGGGATGCCATTAAACTTCACGCCTCTGACCTCCTGCCCCCCTCGCAGCCTCTGACCTCCTGCCCCCCCTCGCAGCCTCTGACCTCCTGCCCCCCCAATTCGCAGCCTCTGACCTCCTGCCCCCCCTTCGAAGCCTCTGACCTCTTGTCCCCCCCTCACAGCCTCGGACCTCCTGTCCCCCCCTCGCAGCCTCGGACCTCCTGTCCCCCCTCGCAGCCTCTGACCTCCTGCCCCCCCAATTCGCAGCCTCTGACCTCCTGCCCCCCCCAATTCGCAGCCTCTGACCTCCTGCCCCCCCTTTGCAGCCTCGGACCTGTCCCCCCCCTTCGCAGCCTCGGACCTCCTGTCCCCCCCCTTCGAAGCCTCGGACCTCCTGTCCCCCCCCCCCTCGCAGCCTCGGACCTCCTGCCCCCCCCCCTCGCAGCCTCGGACCTCCTGTCCCCCCCTCCCCTCGCAGCCTCGGACCTCCTGTCCCCCCCCTTGCAGCCTCTGACCTCCTGTCCCCCCCTTGCAGCCTCTGACCTCCTGCCCCCCCCCCTTGCAGCCTCTGACCTCCTGCCCCCCTTGCAGCCTCTGACCTCCTGTCCCCCCCTTGCAGCCTCTGACCTCCTGTCCCCCCCCCTTGTCAGCCTCTGACCTCCTGCCCCCCCTTGCAGCCTCTGACCTCACCTGTCCCCCCCCTTGCAGCCTCTGGGGACCCGATGTAAGGAGGGGCTTTATAGCGATGCTCTCTGGGGACCCATCTCTCAAGGGGGGTGCTCTCTGTGTACCCTAATGTAAGGGGGGTGCGAGCACCCCAGTACTTTTGACAATATAGTGTATGTTAAGTTTTAGCAATGTTTAATAGAAAGCTACAGTATCTCACAAAAGTGAGTACACTCCTCAAATTTTTGAAAATATTTTTATTATATCTTTTCATGTGACAACACTGAAGAAATTACATTTTTCTACAATGTAAAGTAGTGAGTGCACAGCCTGTATAACAGTGTCAATTTTCACACTGGGGCGGTTTTCAGGCGGTACGGCGCTAAAAATAGCGCCTGTGTACCGCCTGAAAAAAACCGGCCCCATTCACTCAAAATAACTCAACACACCATTAATGTTTAACCCGCTGGTAACAAAAGGGAGTACACCCCTAAGTGAAAATGTCCCCAACTAGCCATTTTCCCTCCCCGGTGTCATGTGACTCGTTAGTGTTACAAGGTCTCAGGTGTGGATGGGGAGCAGACCCTGAAACTAAGGCGCAGCACGGTGGCCAAGACCATACAGCAGTTTAACAGGACAGGTTCCACTCCTCACCATGGTCGACCAAAGAAGTTGAGTGCACGTGCTCAGCATCATATCCAGAGGATGACTTTGGGAAATAGATGTATGAGTGCTGCCAGCATTGCTGCAGAGGTTCAAGGGGGGGGGGGGGGGGGTTAGCCTGTCAGTGCTCAGACCCTATGCCGCATACTGCATCAAACTGGCCTGCATGGCTGTCGTCCCAGAAGGAAGCCTCTTCTAAAGATGCTGCACAAGAAAGCACGCAAACAGTTTGTTGAAGACAAGCAGACTAAGAACATGGATTACTGGAACAATGTCCTGTGGTCTGATGAGACCAAGATAAACCTATTTGGTTCAGGTGGTGTCTAGCGTGTGGCAGAAACCAGTGGAGGAGTACAAAGGCAAGTGTGTCTTGTCCACAGTCAAGCATAGTGGTGGGAGTGTCATGGTCTGGGGCTGCATGAGTGCTGCCGGCACTGGGGAGCTACAGTTCATTGAGAGAACCATGAATACCTACATGTACCATGACATACTGAAGCAGAGCATGATCCCCTCCCTTCGGAGACTGGGCCGCAGGGCAGTATTCCAACATGATAACGACCCCAAACACACCTCCTAGACAACCACTGCCTTGCTAAAGAAGCTGAGGGTAAATGTGTTTGACTGGCTAAGCATGTCTTCAGACCTAAACCGTATTGAGCAGCTGTGGGGCATCCTCAAACGGAAGGTGGAGGTGCGCAAGGTCTCTAACATCCACCAGGTTCCGTGATTTCATCATAAAGGAGTGGAAGAGGACTCCAGTGGCAACCTGTGAAGCTCTGGTGAACCCCATGCCTAAGAGGGTTAAGGAAAATAATGGTGGCCACACAAAATATTGACACTTTGGGCCCAATTTGGACATTTTCACTTAGGGGTGTACTCACATTTGTTGCTAGCGGTTAAGACATTAATGGCTGTGTGTTGAGCTATTTTGAGGGGACAGAAAATTTACACTGTTATACAAGCTGTACACTCACTACTTTACATTGTAGCAAAGTGTAATTTCTTCAGTGGTGTCACATGAAAAGATATAATAAAATATTTACAAAAATGTGAGGGGTGTACTCACTTTTGTGAGATACTGTGTATATTAAGTGTGTCCTGCTTCTTAGGATAGTTTTGTCACAGCATAATCATACAAACAGTTTTGCCACAAAATGTAAATATAATAACTATTACTTTATATCAGCTGTTGCACATACTATACTTGAATTATACATATGTAAGAGTTATTTTTTTCTTTCTGCGCACCGTGAAGTAAGGCTATCTATCACTTAGCAGAGATACTTCCTGTTTTCAAGCAGTTGGGAAAGCATGACTTCCAACCCAAATACTTGACTTGGCAAGCTCCACATGTGTTGATAGATGCTTTTCTAACCACTTCATTCCACCTGATTTTTTTTTTTTTTTTCTCATTGAATTTTTAAAGCTTTGGAGATAGGGCAGATGTTTGCAGGAGGGACCAAAAAAGGGGAGAAGAGAGTGGATCTGGAGCCTGGAATGAAAATGCCACTGCTGCAACAGATGGATGACAGAGCTTACTGTAATTTGGACAGATGTTACTGGATAACCTCAAAATGACATTGCGAAAAAAAAAAAATATGTTGGGCCTCATCCAAAAATATCCATTTCTTTTTGAAAAGGCATTGTAAATTGTAGCAACATCTGTGTCGCATTGCTGTATTTTCCATGCACAATTTGTGCCTTCGGATTAGCACTGCCATGGGCGATTAAAGTACCAGGGTTGTATAAAAAAAACGATGTACAAGATAAAAGGAAAACAGGTCAGCACAGACTCTGTACATTTTTTTTAACTACTACGTCTGTCAAAATCAAAATAACTTCTTGTCTTGCACACTAAATGTATGCTTGTTTGTTTGTATGCTGAAAATCAAGATACTATAAAAGTTTTTGTTAAAAAAATAAAAAATAAAACTTTATACAATGCATACAAACTTCATGCCAGATGCCGTGTACACACGATCGGACTTTCCAGCGGATTTGGTCCGGCGGACAATCCGCTGGACTTTGCAGCGGAGGTCCGCCGGACTTTCCGAACGAGCGGACTTGCCCACACACGAGCACACGCGAACGGACTTCAATCAGCTTCCAGATTTTATTGCCAAAGTTTAACCACTTAGCCTCTGGAACATCCCCCCTTCCCACAAATAGAGCTTTCTTGTGGTGGTTTTTGATCACCTCTGTGTTTTTTTGGGGGGGGGGGGGGGGGGGGGGGGGGGGCTGTAAACAAAAAAAGACCAACAATTATAAAAAATATATATATATATATATATATATATATATATATATATATATATATATATATATATATATATATATATATATATATTTTTTTTTTTTTTACTTTCTGCTATTAAACACATCCAATAAAAAAAAATAAAAAATTGTATTTCTTCATAAATTTAGGCCAATATGTATTCTGCTTCATGTTTTTGGTAAAAAAAAAAAAAAACAACTGGCACTTTGGATGAACTAGTGTCACTAATACACTGAGCACTGCTGAAAATATGCACCGTCCCTGTACTAATAACACTGGCTGGGAAGGGGTTAAACATCTAGGGTGACCAAAGGGTTAACTGTGTGCCTAGCCAGTGTTTTTGTGTACTGTGTCAGAGGACATCCAGTGCCCGGAAACCGCAGATCAGATTCTGCTGTGAATAATTACAGCAGAAGCTGCCCGGTGGCGACGCTTGCGCACCCCCTGCAGGCAGACGTGCAGAATCACACATGTACGTGATTTTGCACAGGAAAGCCGCCCTGTTGCAGTGAAACTGCCATGGGGCGGTCTTTAAGTGGTTAATTGAACAAGCTGAAGTTGGAAACTAATTGGCTACCATGCACAGCTGCACCAGACTCTGAGTGCTCCAGTTTTAGTAAATCTCCCCCTCTGGTCCATAGTCTTCCCTCCATAGATAATCACTACTAAGTGAAGTGTTCCAGGTCACAGGGTAGGAAGCAGAAAAGGGTTAACTAGTGATACACTAATAGAATTTTGTGCAAAAATTTTAATTTTAATAATGTACGTTCAATATTTTAATTGATAGTGGGGTCAAATTGACACCACTGTTGACCACAGCAGCGAGAGCAGGATGGAAATTTTTTGTAAATCTACTAGCATATGACCGGATTTAGTCTTTGTGAGCAAGTGAGGGATTTTTACACTGGCCAGTCACAGAGTGAGAAGCAGCACACAACTGAGCTGTGCGAGACTTGCATACACAGAAAATAAAGGCTGTTACGCAGGCAATGGGGTTTGGAGAACTGTGTTTCCTCAGAGCAAGCATCTTAGCAGCTGGGTTATAAAGCAGCCGCATCCGTACTATGTGCTTTACAAATGCGCCTTCCACTTTCCTTGCTTTGGAAGTCCGAAGCAAGCAAAGCCTCATTTCATTCATCCGTGATACACAGAGCAGATGGATGAATCTCCTGGCCTAGCCAGCTGTCAAAATACCCAAACAGCAGCTGCGTTTCATTGGATGCAGCCATTCGGACAAACATTTTCTGCCCAGCTTCTTCAATTTTTCAATCAAGGGATGCTGGTTGGGATGCAGCCAACAAGACCACCTACCAATCTCATTTTGCCCAGTTTATCAGGAACTGGCTGAAATTAGAAACAGTGCATTTTTTTCTACAGGCAAGAAGATGTAGTAGACCCTCTGACATACTTCCATCAGTGATTACTCTACACAGTTTAGTGTTTTCAGCAGGTCACAGTTTCTGAGGCAGCAGGGAGCTAGTCTAAGTAGGAATGTAATGGATTTCTTGGAAACAAGTGAAGTCCCATTCATCTTAATGAATGGAGAAATAAATGTTCCAGGAGGAAGAAGAAACTGTTCACATGATTTTGACAGCTCACGTCACCTGCATCTCCGCCTATCACAGGGTGTTTACTGCAGTATTATGCCACAAATTCATTTTACGAATGAAAGTTTGGAGTATTGACTGCAGTGTTATGCAGAGTGCGGAGAGTGGCATCAAATCTCTGTAATTAATTGTCACCTTAAAGGCTAAGTTCACCGTTGTTCACCTTTTTTTTTTCTAAATTCCAGCCCCCCTATATACCAATATAGCATTCATGTAAATATCAAAGCTTTCCATAAAATTTACACTTACCTTACTGTCCTCCATCCATGTTTCCAAACGTATCTATTGCTTCTGTCAAACTTCCTTACAGACTGTAGGTCATGACACAGGATGGAGTTGATCAGCTGACCTCATTAGCACACACTCTGCATCATCCATCCACCCACTCCCAGCTACATGTTTTTTATTAAATTAAATGCAATCAATAAGTTATCACCCTTCTCACTAAATACACAATATACAATCAGATTGCATAGTGTATGGCCATCTTTATACAAGTACATAGGAGGGAGTGGACAGAAACACTCAGCTGTCAAGACCCGCTCACATCTCTGCATAGCGGGTACTCGCATTCCCACATGTGTCCTTTTTTTAGCGAGGGGGGGAGGTGTTTTGGAGCATTTTCACTCATCACACATAGGGCAGCCCATCCACCTGAATGGGCCGCCCTACACAAAGCAATCGCACCAAAAAAGCTTTGCTGCGGTTTTTACAGCGATTTTTGGTGTAGTGCATTTCTCAAATGCAAGGAAAAACACAGATGTGAATGGAGCCTCAGTGTTCTTGTGTTACAGAACCAATTTCACTTTCAGGACCTATTCACATCTAGCATAGTGGGAGTGAATGTTTTGTGGCTCGTTTTTCCTGCGACACGCATAGGGCAGCCCGTTGATTTCAATGGGCTGTGCTATATGTGGCTTATGGGACATTTTGGCGTTTTGTGGGTTACGTGTTTTTTCTGTGTGTTTTTTCACATGGTAAAATGTACAGATGGAAAGAGTCAGCCGTAACATTGTACATAGGTGAGCTGTGGGATGCCTGTGGAAGCTGGAAATCACTGAAGTAGACACATCTACTCCAGTCAAGTAAGAAAGAAGCCGCTCTCCCGACCAGCCACTATAACATAGGAATCAAGGTCCACTTCAAATCTGCCTGTTTGTCTCTGTTTTAGATCTAATTACTATTTAACTGTCACCTGCAGAGCACTAAACTGAGAGACCCAGGGATTGTGGGATTTGTAGTTTCTTCACAGAGATTGTCAGTTCTCAGTCTACAGACAGTGGTCATGTATTAGAAACTTCTGACCAAAAAATTGTCTCTACTATAGACTATGTGTACAGGGAAACACATGACTACATGAAACTACATGATTAATCCCTAATCCTATACAGGTGAAAATTCAATCTGTGTGTACAATGCATTCCCTTTCAGGGCTTTGGGAGATACATTTATTATATATTGTCACCACTACCCTAGAATTAACATAGCCAGAAGCTTACTAAATTTCCAGCATGTTTTGGGTTGTGGAGCATATAAAACCACCCAAGCCCACACAAGCAATCATGAGCAGACATAATCCATGCACTATCTGGATGTAAAAAAAAAGCAGGCCTCCAGAAAGGCATGGCAGTAGTGTCAACCACAAAGCCACATGACTACAGTCATGGAAAGAAAATAACTATCTGCAATACAAGAGAGCTGCACTGGAGAAAGAATGCCACTTGGTGTGGTAAAAGTAAAAAACAATCTGCTTGCCACCAAACCCCCCCTGATCAGCCGGCCGGGTCGTGGGGGTCACGGGCGGGACAGTTCTACCCCCCCGTCTTTCAGTCAGGGCCCGCACTTACCCCATCTCGTGGGCAGCACTCTGGGCGGTGGGTGTTTCCTCCCTCGGTTTCCCAACGGCTTCTCTCCGGGCTGCAGGCATTTCCTCCCTCGGTTCCCCAGCAGCTGCTCTCCGGGCTGTGGGTGTTTCCTCCCACGGTTCCCCAGGGTCTCCTCCCTCCTCCTCCTGGCAGCCAATCAGATCTCGTCTCCTTTTGGCCAATTGGGCGGCGGGTCTCATGGCCCTCTTCCTGATTGGCCAGGAGAAGAATCAGTGTAAAAATAGCGAATATTAATTCGCTATTGTCACACAACTGGGTGGGCTCAGAGCGAAGTGCTCTGCGCACCAAGCCCAACCTTTTTTCAAGCCTATTAAAGCCTCTGGCTCTAATTACGAGTTTAAAAAAAAACACCCCCTCCATTGGAATCCATACATCCGGTGCCCTGCATGTAGTTTAGGGGGTCAGATGCATGGATGGGGGGGCAGCGCCCATTCGCCCCTAATGGACTCAAGATGTCTGAGCTCTACAATTATTTGCTCTCTAGAGATGCACAGCCAGCAAGAAAGGTCCTGCAGCATCTACACTAAAGAGCTCTATAGGTATTTATGTTGCTGAACCAGAAATCTGTAGTTTTCAACTGAATGAAACAGAATTAGGATCAATAATTAAAACATGTATATAAATAATATTAATATAATGTATAAAATCCAAAAAAAGTGTTTTTTTTTGGGTAGAAGGATTAGAACACCTGTCAGATTTTTATTGCTGTCTTTGCCTCACATTAGGGAGATTCATCCTCTTTATTTGTCCATCTTACTATTATCCCTTAGAGCAAAAGGAAAATAAAGTTTCTAATTTTGGGTTGTCACCATAACAGGAAAAGAGGGGAAATCTTCCAGTGGGGACTACCAAGGAATTCCTCACTTTCGAGGGATGTTCCCACATGTCATTTTTTGGCTAAGTGAAGGGAAATCTCCCCAATGGGACAGATGACAAAAAAAATAAAAAATCTAGGTTATCACCCTTCCTTAGGCGCCTTTCAAACGACCATTCCAAGAAGGTCGGTCTGTTTTTCCAGTGAACCTGATCGGATCCTCCATTCATCCCCTATGGACTGGCGGGTGTAAATGGACTTTTACAACTGCCTACCTCCGATCCAGTACACCAACAACAAACGGGAGAAGATCCGTTCTCCTCCATGTAGGCAGATCAGATCTAAGGGTAGTCGGGTGTAAATGGACAGCAGAGTATGTTTACACCCGACCGCCTATAGAGCAGAGTGGGGTCTGTCTGTGTACACACTGCATAAACTGAGCGGACACGGATCTGTCATTCTCCCACTCTGCTCTAATCAGCAGGGGATCAGCGAACAGATCCCCTGCTGATCAAAGCGGAAGGGACCTTTCTCTATCCAAGATAAAAAAAAAGTTTAGCCTTCAGTTCTACTTTAAATATCACAACATGATGATAATGGTGCAATTGTGTAAAGATACAGAAAGCAAGCTCAGAGAATATGTAGCCTGGGTTCCAATAAAGCTAGTCTGTATCTTAACAAGAACTCTTGACTTTCCTGGATCAGACCTGCTGAGTGGCCTTAGAGAACCGGTAGTGAATCACCTTGCTCAGCTTAGGTTTATTGTATAACATTATAATCATATTTAATCCTTGCTTAACACAATCACCTTAGTATTGTGTTTCAGACTCCACCGACAAGCTGGGAAAGTTTAAACCGTGGACGATAGAGGTATCCAAAAGTTAGCCTATGGTTATTGACTTGGATTTGCTGCTTAACGCTATTAGGCCCAAACTTCTTTTCACTAATCTATGTATACACATGTGTAAATAGTGTCTTTTAGCATTATGCTCACAAAAGCATTGTTGTTTCATTGCCATCATTCTATTTTAGCCACACAAAAAGAGAGCAGGCCTTGCACAGAGAAATGGGATGTATCATATTAGTACATTAATTATTTCCTTCACTATAGCCATTTCTAAATGGCAATCATGGGGACAAAGATTACAGTGTTTTCATGGTTATTAATAATCTCTAAGCAAATGCTACTCTTACCTATAGTGCAGAAGCAGAAATGAAAAAGATGCAAGGAAAGCCATAAGCTATAATGAAAAACAAAACGGTAACGTAAACTTAATTCACATAAAATGTCATGCATAATTTGTAAAGCATTTAAATGGAACAAATGCTGAAATCTATTTTCGTGCAAACGCAAGAGGCATACAACTTTATCAAGATATTTCTGTCTTTGTTTTCATTAAGGAAATTCTCACTTTCATGTTCACAATGAAGGAAGAGCTGTGGGGAATAAGAATAAACATGCTTATGTAATGCCTTGCACAGGGCTGCCAAAAGCCAGCCAGTGTATAGGAGGAGGAGGAGGGCAAGCTCTAGCAAGTCGTTGGAACCAGACCATTGAGTTGAGGAGATCCTTTTCATCACCTCCTTCCTTTCAGCTCGAGAAAAAAAAAAAAGTCTTAAGGAACAGCCAGATGCAGTTACCAAGGAAGCCCCTTGAATGCGAAACATAGGTAATAGTGCCAAAAAATAGCAAAACAGCCTCACGCTTTCAAAATAGAATGTATAGAAGGGGAAACATAGAATGAGACTCGCATTACTGATGGAGAAGGCTGAATTTTAAAATACATTTTTGGTTTTCTCCCACAAAAGATGCCATGGTGTGAGTCAAGTGAATGCAAATGAGTTCTTTATAATGAAAACTCAACCAACTATACTTCGGCTGCATTTTTATGAGTTTCCCCATTCACGAATGGTTGCAATTTACATAGTCATGGGGGTTAGGAAAGTCAATAAGAGCAGTAACAAAATATCACTAGAGCTGGCTTCAGTATTAAATTATAGGTACCTCTTGCCATAGCTCCCAACTGTCCCTGATTTTGAACAAAGTCCCTCTGTCCCTCTTTCCTCCTTATTTGTCCCTCATTTTGGTCTGATCTATATAGTTGTATAGAAAATGCCCTATTTATCTTTTCAAAGGTGTTTTACGGTTCTAAACCTTTCATCTAATTTCTCAATTGCTGCATTTGTAAATTTCAAAAGCCAGTATAAAAGAATAGTAGTGGTAAAAAAAAAGTGCTTGTGGATTTAACGAATCAATCTTTTTTGTATAATTCCCCTTTAAGGAGGTGTGGCAGGGTGTGTGTCCTATGCCTACATACTTTTGCCAATAGGTGTCCCTCATTTCCATCTCAAAAAGTTGGGAGGTATGCTCTTACTGTCTGAGAATATTTCATGTGGGCTTATTAGGGCAGCGCAGTACTGATGTGCTAAGTGTAGTGACACAGGAACCAATCAAAATGCATGCCAACTAAATCAGATTGGCTGCTACACATTGAGCTTCATTACTTGCTCTTCATGCTGCCATGCTGAATTAACATTATGATGTGTATATATTTATATATATTTTTTAATATAGTTAATAAAAAATCTCAAAACCTTCCAATTAATTGCTGGGAAAATCTCAAGTGCAAATAGTGAGACAAATTTACTGACATGACATATATGTATCTCACAGAGTGTTGTACAAAATCACAATCGGGAACTGCGTATGTGGTTAAAGTGGGAACATGCTGAATACATCCAATACATAAAGGTGGATTATCTAAAGGCAAATGGACTTTGCGTTTGTGTTAAATGTACATATGGTAAAAGCTTCACTTTGTAAAGAATGCCCAATCAGGTGCAAGGAAAATTAAAAAGAATATGCATATGATTGGATGATGGAAATTGGCAGAAGCTCTGAAAATAAAAATAAGAAAATATAGTTGTGCTTATAAGTTTACATAACCTGGCAGAATTTATGATTTCTTGGCCATTTTTCAGAGAATATGAATAACACAAGAAGCCATTTATTATCAATCAACTGTGTTTACTCTTTTTAAATAATAATCACAAGAGAAACTACCCAAATGTCCCTGATCAAAAGTTTACATACCCCAGTTCTTAATACAGTGTATTGCCCCCCCCCCTTTTTTAAAAAAAATATATTTTTAATGATTTATAATGAGCAGAATAAAAAACAAACGGTTAAACATACATTGGTCTTACATGGCAACTATGTGATCCCCGTGGGGACCTCACTGTTCATTATGTCATACATAGGCAGCAGGCATATAGTATAGATTATAGTTGTTTGTACAGCAGCACAGTTCCCTGGGTCATTGGATCTTGTACTCAACATTTGTATATGATGGAATAACATCTGATACATTCGTTTTGCACAGTTGGCACCTACTTGAGAGCTATGTGTAGGTTCTACTAGGAAACCTCAGAAGCAGAGGAGGGATCCGCCAACCATTTAGACCAGACTTTGTCATACTTGTTGGGGCAGCGTGTATTGCCCCCTTTAACATCAATGACAGCTTGAAGTCTTTTGTGGTATTTGTGGATGAGGCTCTTTATCTACTCAGATGGTAAAGCTGCCCATTCCTCTTGGCAAAAAGCCTCCAGTTCCTGTAAATTCTTGGGCTGTCTTGCATGAACTGCATGTTTGAGATTTCCCCAGAGTGGCTCAATGATATTGATGTCAGGAGACTGAGATGGCCACTCCAGAACCTTCACTTTATTCTGCTGCAGCCAATGACAGGTCGACTTGGCCCCTTGTGTTTTGGATCATTGTCATGTTGGAATGTCCAAGTACATCCCATGCGTAGCTTCCTGACTGATGAATGCAAATGTTACTCCAGTATTTTTTGATAACATACTTCATTCACCTTGCCATCAATTTTGACCACGTTTCCTGTGCCTTTGTAGCTCAAATATCCCCAAAACATCAGCGATCCCCCTCCTTGTTTCACAGTAGGAATGGTGTACCTTTCATTATAGGATTTGTTGACTCCTCTCCAAATGAAGCGTTTATGGTTGTGGCCAAAAATCTAAATTTTGGTCTCATCACTCCAAATGACTTTCTGCCAGAAGGTTTGAGGCTTGTCTTTGTGCTGTTTGACATATTGTAAGCAGGATACTTTGTGGCATTTGCGTGGTAATGGCTTTCTTCTGGTGATTGACAATGCAGCCCATCTTTCTTCAAGTGCCTCCTTATTGTGCATCTTGAAACAGCCACACCACAAGTTTTTAGAGAGTCCTGTATTTCACCTAAAGTTATTTGTGGGTTTTTCTTTGCATCCCGAAAATTTTTCCTGGCAGTTGTGGCTGAAATTTTAGTTGGTCTACCTGACCGTGGTTTGGTTTCAACAGAAACTTCTTGATAAGAGTTTGAACACTGCTGATTGGCATTTTCAATTCATTGGATATCTTTTTATATCCCTCTGCTGTTTTATACAGTTCAGCTAGCTTTTCCTGCAGATCCTTTGACAATTCTTTTGCTTTTTCCCCATGACTCAGAATCCAGAAACGTCAGTGCAGCACTGGATGAAAGATGCAAGGGTCTGTCAGGAGTCCAGAAACTCATTGACCTTTTATACACACACACTAATTACAACAAACAGATCACAGGTGAGGATGGTTACCTTTAATAGCCATTCAAACCCCCTTGTGTCAACTTGTGTGCATGTTATCATGCCAGAATCACAAGGGTATGTAAACTTTTGATCAGGGTCATTTGGGTAGTTTCTGTTGTCATTATGATTTAAAAAGAGTAAACACAGTTGATTGATAATAAATGGCTTCAGCCAATCACTCACCATGAGTGAAAGAAAAGTTTTTGTGTTATCATATATATTCTCTGAAAAATGGGCAAGAAATAAATTCTGCCAGGGTATGTATACTTATGAGCACAACTGTAAGTGCAACTGCACTTGCAGAGTTCACAGTCTATTTGCATTTAGAAAATCCACCGCATACAATACAAGGAGCTACAGTGTTTCCTGGAGCATCATAAGCTGAGGCCAGAAAAACCATGCAAGGTTAGTACAGTGATCTCCCCTGCTGAGCTGCTGAGCCCCCCCCCCCCCCACTAGAGCACTCCGATCAGTGCTCTCTGCCATTGGCTGAGAGTGCTGATCGGGAGTCGAACGGTAGCTGGCTTTCCAGCATGTACATCTGACAGAAGCTTCTGTGGGACACACCAACATACACACGGGCAGAATGTCGGCCGGTATTTTTTGTACCACCAAATGTCTCCCGACATTCTGCCCGTGTGTATGGGGCTTTAGTGTCCACCAGGGGCTCAGCGTAACAATGCAGAAGCACAATTGGGAGAGCGTCGTCACCACACAACAGGACGTGACTGAGCAAGGACCTTTATTGCGGGAACACCAGATGTTCTTTTAATGGAAGCTGCATTTTTAATAAAATTAAAAAGAACCATTGAAATTATAGTAACATGTTACAGCTTACATAATTTTAGTGATTGTGTTCAAGTATGAGTTGGTACCTTCTTTTGTGATGTAGGGAATATTAACAACTGTAGAAAAAAAAAAAATGTGAACATTTTGGACAGATGAGATCTTTGCATGTACCAACTGATACAAGGTATCTGAAATGTTTTTTTGGTATTTTTGTTTTTCTGAGCTTTTATGTATATAAAAAAGCATTACAACCCATGTAACTGCAGTGTGCCACATTCTTTTGAAAAGACCCCAGCTATGGCAATTACCTCACAACATCCTACGAATAAAAAATGTAAAATGTTACAGCTAGCATATGGGAACATATTGCTGTAGGACCATAACTTAAAAAAACGTTTTCAGACTGAAATTCTGCAAACTCTGTCTCACTGAACAATTTTGAGCTACCAGTACAGTGGCACCCACAATGAGCAATCTTCTTACTGTAAGCTAACCTAAGTGTCTCCCATCAGTGCATGTACTAAAATTACAAGCCTATGTACAGTACCTTTAACTAGTATGCTGAAAAAAATCCATAGGTGAAGCAAAGTGGATGTTAATACTATTTATTTACCCCGTGGTCTTCAACTGTTACTATTATCCATCTAACTGATGAAGAAAAAAGGCACTACGTAGCTATGCAAGTACATTATACCCGAAGTGCTTATAAACTAGCATTCTTTTTACATATGCAAATGTATGAGATACAGCAACTATACTTGTTAGAGTAACTAAGCTTATCATATAACATTAGTAGATGTCAGCCAATGTCCACCCAGCCCACAGAGGCTGCAACAAACAGTTTACACACATGGTTTTCTAATCATCCAGATATGTGACCCCACCATATGAAATTCCTCAAAACTTGAGTCTTGTCCCAAAATAACAGATGTTGTATGTAATGAAAATATCAATTACTTAAAATCCCCCAAGTTCATTAACATTAAAATAGGGAATTTTTTTCTGAAATTCCAAGAAATGCAAAGGAAAAGAGAGTGTGACTGATTAGACCTAATGTAGCTAATACATTCAAAAAGTGATCAGTTCTGTAAGCAGAGGTATACACAGTATCTCACAAAAGTGAATACACCCCTCACATTTTTGTAAATATTTAATTATATCTTTTCATGTGACAACACTGAAGAAATGACACTTTGCTACAATGTAAAGTGAAGAGTGTACAGCTTGTATAACAGTATAAATTTGCTGTCCCCTCAAAATAACTCAACACACAGCCATTAATGTCTGAACCGCTGGCAACAAAAGTGAGTACACCCCTAAGTAAAAATGTCCAAATTGGGCCCAATTAGCCATTTTCCCTCCCCAGTGTCATGTGACTCGTTAGTGTTACAAGTTCTCAGTTGTGAATGGGGAGCAGGTGTCTTAAATTTGGTATTATCGCTCTCTCACTCTCTCCTACTGGTCACTGGAAGTTCAACATGGCACCTCATGGCAAAGAAGTCTCTGAGTATCTGAAAAAAAGAATTGTTGCTCAACATAAAGATGGCCTAGGCTATAGGAAGATTGCCAAGACCCTGAAACTGAGCTGCAGCATGGTGGCCGAGACCATACAGCGGTTTAACAGGACAGGTTCCACTCAGAACAGGCGTTGCCATGGTCAACCAAAGAAGTTGAGTGCACATGCTCAGCATCATATCCAGAGGTTGTCTTTGGGAAATAGATGTATGAGTGCTACCAGTGTTTCTGCAGAGGTTGAAGGGGTGTCAGTGCTCAGACCATATGCTGCACACTGCATCAAATTGGTCTGCATGGCTGTTGTCCCAGAAGGAAGTCTCTTCTAAAGATGATGCACAAGAAAGCCAGCAAACAGTTTGCTGAAGACAAGCAGACTAAGGACATGGATTACTGGAATCATGCCCTGTGGTCTCATGAGACCAAGATAAACTTATTTGGTTCAGATGGTGTCAAGCGTGTGTGGCATCAACCAGGTGAGGAGTACAAAGACAAGTTTGTCTTGCCTACAGTCAAGCATGGTGGTGGGAGTGTCATGGTCTGGGGCTAAATGAGTACTGCCAGCACTGGGGAGCTACAGTTCATTGAGGGAACCATGAATGCCAACATGTACTGTGACATACTGAAGCAGAGCATGATTCTCTCCCTTCAGAGACTGGGCTGCAGGGCAGTATTCCAACATGAAAACGACCCCAAACACACCTCCAAGACAACCACTGCCTTGCTAAAGAAGCTGAGGGTAAAGGTGATGGACTGGCCAAGCATGTCTCCAGACCAAAATCCTATTGAGCATCTGCGGGGCATCCTCAAACCGAAGGTGGAGCGCAAGGCCTCCAACATCCACCAGCTCTGTGATATCGTCATGAAGGAGTGGAAGAGGACTCCAGTGGCAATCTGTGAATCTCTGGTGAACTCCATGCCCAAGAAGGTTAAGGCAGTGCTGGAAAATAATGATGGCCACACAAAATAATGACAATTTGGGCCCAATTTGGAAATTTTCACTTAGGTGTGTACTCACTTTGGTTGCCAGCGGTTTAGACATTAATATCTGTGTGTTGAGTTATTTTGAGGGGACAGCAAATTTACACTGTTATACAAGCTGTACACTCACTACTTTACATTGTAGCAAAGTGTTATTTCTTTAGTGTTGTCACATGAAAAGATAGAATAAAATATCTACAAAAATGTGAGGGGTGTACTTATTTGTTAGACCAATATTATAAGTAGCACATTGTGTATTGTTAATCTGAGAAAAGTATATGAAATTGGTGAATTTCAATGTTTTTGGTGCCAGTAATACATGAAGAGGACAGTCAGAAATTCCATATAGGCTTGGAGAAAGAGTTAAACCTAAGATGGAGAGGGCATACAAGGACAAAACCCTAAAAATATAGTAGCATACTAATCACCATCCCCCTGGTTGGCAGGTGCTTCAAGAAGATAAATTAAAAAAGCCCCCCCAACACAAACAAGGGCCTGTGTTGTTGGAGGAACACACTCCAACAACACCACATTAACATGATAGCAATTAAGTAATGACTGAATTATTTTCTAAAAATAATTTAGTATAGCAGTATTGTAAAACGGAACCATAAAAGATTCCTGCAATCCTAAATTGCCCTTTCTCTGATTAGTTATTTAGTGCATTTAATTGGATCTACTGTGGTTTTACAATGAATATGATTAATTACACCAAGTCCTGAAGAATAAGTAAGCTAATTATGTTCAGTAGTGTGTTTTAGGTGGGCTGCTAGACACTACCTTTCATGGAGAATTATCCAGTAGTAGTTTAGAAACCATAGATTATTGTTAGAAATACTCTGTTCAATAACCCTGGGTGCACCAGGCCAAGTTCATCCAAAACTGTTATTTTATGACTGACTAACTGGATCACTTACTGACTTCTTTTATCTCCAGTGAGAGGAGGTTTCCGGTTTTGTCTCATGGCCACGGCCTTTACAATGTCAAGTAATGGTGTCACACTCCCCCTGCTGGATCTTCCATAATGTTGGCTGAATTAATCATGGGGAGAAACTTAACTGTAAGAGCATAACAACAATATAATGACCCTTTAAAAGAAAGCTCCGCTGAGGGAAATATAAAGAATAGCATTGCTGAGCACTCCTATCCATTTACCATTTGCTTGGCTGTCAGGCTTTAATACTGTCTCCGTCACTGACCTACAAAAAAATATGTAGATCAGGAGTTCAAACTTCACTTGCTGCATGCTTGTTTTACATCTGTGATTCAAAGAGCAGCTTTTTGATTATCTAAGCAGCCAGTCATTTTACATCTTCAGAAGAAGACAATCAATGGTGTCCTACATATGTACAGAAAAAAGGGAAATCGTGAATAAAGTCCCTAAGAGTTATATAAAGCTGGTGACTGGTCCAACTCCCAGCTGCACATATAAAAACATCAGTTTTGTATGGATTTCAGCTGAAACCCGAAGAAAATAAGTTATAGCTGCAGTGAAAGGTGAACTCAGGTTCTCCTTAGAAAGATCTTTGCACTAGGGTCTGTAACAGCTATTAGAAACCACTACATTACCTATTTTGAGAAATGTTATATAAGATGTTTTTGAAACCTATTGTTATCTCACAGGATAACAAAAATGTAACCTGTTATGTAGTATTAAAAAAAAAACATTTAAAGTGGAACTGAACTCTAGTAGCTGTGGCCAAAAAAAGCAGAGGGCAAAGAACTAGATACTACTGCTGCCGGTGGTCTCCCTGCAGCTGAACTTTCCCCATTACTTATTTACCATGCATTTTTCTGCACTGCCTTTGGGTGGAGGTGGCCATCTTGGTAAAGGCAGGGATTTACCTCCTCGGGTCAGAGCCTCCAACACAGAAGGGACATCAACAAAGTTCACTTGAATCCCCTGAGATTAGCAGTCATAAGAAGCTTTTTTTTCTGTCTATAGCACTATGAAGCTCTGGGCACACTCACATACCAAGAAGTGCCTTGGAAGAATTCCAGACAAAAAGGTACATATTTCAGGGTACTGATTGGGCAATGTTTAACATTTCTATATGTTCCCTATAATAATGCAAAACTTCAATTTTTTTATTCAGGTCCACTTTAGGGAAACCACGGAACTTATTCTTCAAAATGCCAAACTAACACTCCTGGTATAGTTTAGACACCTTGTGGTACCCCCATTTGTCTTCAAAACAGTTCCTTTGTGACAGGGCGGGACTTTGATCTTATAAGAGTGCCTCAAGTTCTCCGAATTTAGATTAAGCCCTGCCTACACATTTTTCTAAGCTCCACCCTTAATTCTGCTGTCAAATACCAGAGAGTTTATGGCCCTTTTTTTAGACAGTTGAATGACAGGCGACTAAGCTTATTTAGGATCATAAGAAGGCATATCCTGACAAGAAGAGAAGTAAAGACCCTTTATGCAGCCAGGGCATAGGAGCCAAAGTCCTTCCTACAGAGGAACTGGTTTTAAGACAAGCATAGCTACCTCGGGGCACAAGATTATTGCACTTCATCAGTAATGTTGCTTTATACACATTTGGGGGGCATGACATGTTCACTTCAAATACATACTACACTGGTATTATATTGGTGTATATCTTGAGTATACTTTTTTTTTTCTATCTAGCAATGCGCAGATAATAAGTGAAGGACATTGGTATGCAAATCATAATGCATTTGAATTACTAGGTAATTTGTATGCACGGTACTTCTTGGTCTGATTCGCAGCCTTTCAAGCAATACTGAGTGATTGTTATCCAAGATTTAACCTCATTACTAATAGGAAACATCTTGTCCAGCTTCATCCTGTCTCCAGTGAAAAGGCTGGAACTTTTTAAATATAGGAAGAAAAAAAAAAAACTCTCTTTTTAACATTGTGTATGCATACAAACATGTGTTAGTGGTTTTCATGCCTGAAAAAAAATCTGCCTTCTCAGGAGAACAAGAAGAATTCCTGAAGAAGGATAATTAAACAAAATCATCCAGGAAAACAAGCTGGATTGAGGGAGAAGTAATGTGCAAGGGGCCGTTTAAAATGCAGATGTTGGGCCGAGGAGACAAGGCTTTATTTGTTTCCTTATCTGGTCCAGTTATCACAGACAGAGGAAGCATGCTGCTTGGAGAAGGCTCAAAATCCTCAGTAAAGGAACTCAGTTAGGGGTAATGCTGAAAGCGAGAAACATGGTAATTATTAGATCAAGTTTACCAGTAAGTTGGCCTTTATCAAGTGACTGAAAACATCAGACCTGTTCTCTTGTTGTCTGAACAAAGAAAGCATAAATGTGCCAGACTATAAACAAGGTATTTCCTAAGAGAAGATATATAAACTGACTATCTGTCACCATTATTTTAGGTGAAACAACCTAGTTCTAGGTAGGACCCCCTTTACCTTCAGAATAGCTAGTAATCTTGTTTGGCATTAATTTGACAAGGTGGTGCTCCTTGGTCCTTGCTAACTGATAGCATTAAGAACACTTTTATGAGACCCTGTCCCCAACTTAAAAATTAAATTTAAAAGCACAGAAAAATAATATAACTTTATGTTTGCTTGCAGGGTTTTTCCTTTGCGTAAAAGATCATTTGATTCTTGGCACTTTGAATGTGCCTTTGAATTTGTCTACTTCAGGAGAGTCAATTCTCTTAGCACAGCCCCCTCCTCCCTCCTTGCATTTTATAGCCCTCTCCTCCTTTCAGAGTCCAATTATTTTCTATGCTGACCCACTCTTCCGCTACTCAACTTGCCTCCCTACATCAATGCCAGGACAGGGTCTAGAGCCCAGGGCGAAGATGCCAAACTGCACCCCTCCAAGATGTATAAGCACTATGTGCCAGCAAAATTCCTCCCCACAAAAGCACTAATCAGCATGCTTACCCCCTAAGCATAAATCCCCCCTCTTCCCAGTACAAATCCACCCTCCTGCTGAAATCCCCCCTCTTAGCACAAATCTTTGCCCCCCCCCCCAAAAAAAAATTCTCTCTCCTAGCACAAATCCTCTACCATTAAAATTTCCTCTTCTAAAGCCCCATACACACAGTCGGATTTTCCGATGGATTCTGTCCTATCAATGTTGACAATGTTGTCGGAAATTCCGACCGTGTGTAGGCACCATCGGACAGTTTCCATCGGATTGTCCGACGGACAAAGTCCTATCTCCTGCTGGATAGATTTTTTGACAACAAAGTCTGATCACACCAAATCCGATCGTGTGTAGCGAATTCCGACGGACAGAGTGCTACGCATGCTCAGATCACATTACAAGACCAAAGCTATTGGCTACTAGCCTCTACGTAGTCCCGTCGTAGGCAACAAACATCACCACGTTCAGAATGATCGGATTTTCCGACAACTTTGTCCGACCGTGTGTACGCAAAACCAACATCGGACAAAGTACGACGGACATGATCCGACGGACCTGGTTCTCGGATAATCCGAGCGTGTGTATGGGGCTTAAGACACATCTTCTCCCCCCTACTTCAAATCCCAGCACAAATTCCCCCCAAATCCCCCCTCCTAGCACAAATCCCCCCTCCCAATACAAATCCCTCTAGATCACAACTCTTAGCACCACCCCCCAAAATTTCTCCTCCTAGAGTATTTATTACCCCCTGCTGCCCCCGCAAAAATTCCCCCTTACAATACAAATCCCCTCTCCCCCAATCTCCCTGTGGTGCACCCCACCTCACATGATACCACAGTGCCCAGGGCAGGCTTCCCTCCTGCCCACCCCTTGTCCCGGCCCTGCCCTACATAAAGTCTTATGTAGTTGCAGAGGGAGGAACAAAGAGGAATAAAATACAGCATAACTTGAGTGACAGCTCTGAATCTACTGGGGCTAATGACATCACATCTAGATAGTGGCCACCAGCAGCAATCTTAGGGCCTTATAGGTAAATAACATGCATACAATATGTTTAAATATGTTAATGAACATAAAATTGCATATTTAATAAAAAAAATTAAATTTTCTTGAAATTAATGGTGTGGTGACAGGGTCTCCCTTAAAGAAAATACTTGAATCCACCCACCCTCCCTTTTTTTTCTGAACTTTTACACAGACAGCAGTTTGCAGAAGGCCAACAGAAGGAGCTGAAGCCCCGAGCACGTAGCCTGTTACTATTCACTTCCTCCTGTGAACAGCTCCTCCGGATGTGTCCCCGTGACCTATGACGTCACTTCCGTGTGCTTCACGCTGGTCCCGGCTCTTCCCCTGTGGTCACAGGATGCACTGAGGATCTTCTATCACAATATCACGCACCAGGATACATCCCCGGACCCGAGGACCCGAGCCTTAACCTTTTCTACCTCTTGTGAGTGTTTCTTGTATATTGTGCCATTAAATATCAGTTTTATTACTGCACTTAGGTGGCGCTTCATTTATTCTCTTCTCTTTATACTCTTGGAACCAAATACCTGTATCCCTTATTACTCTTCACTTTTCCCAGGGCTAACCAAAAAATATCTGTGCAGTGGGGCCAACCGCAATGTAAGGGTTAATTTCTCTTTATGTCTAGGGAAATTACCTAATTCCCTGCTTCAGCAGAGTCTGCAGCCTCTTCTCAATGATACTTACTGAATAGAGATCAGGGGATCAACTACAGGCGCCGGAGCTTATGCGAGAAGTGGGCTGTGGCAGAGTGGGTAATTGGGTAAGTATTAATACCGTACCGGTTCTTCTACCCCTAGACATAACAAACATTTAACTCTTGCAGTGCGGAGGGGGGCCCACTGCAAAGATAGATTTTTTTTCCAATTCCTGAAGTTGGCCATTAAAAGAGAAGTTCAGGTTTCTTAAAAAAAATTTAAAATAAATTGATTCACACCTAGGTTAATGCAGCATGGATCCGATGCTGCATCTGTCCCCCAATGCTTCTAAGACTGAAAACTTAGCAATCAAAGCAGAGAGCCAGTGACTGTCAGTCACCAGCTCTCTGCCCCTCCAGCACTCACTGAGAAAATTTTTCATGTTTTTCCCTTTGGATAGTTTTGGACAAACTGTTGTGATCGGCTCTCGAAAGCTGTGTACTAACAATCAGATTATCGTATGTTTGCTTAGAAAGTGATAGTTTTTGTCCGATTTTCTGATCGTGTGTACTAGGCTTAAAAGAGAAGTATAGGGTTTTTTTTTTCTGAATCATAAATACCTAGCCGATGCTGCCTCTGTCCCCCGCCGGCTCTAACACTGAGAACTGAGCGTACAACACTGCCAATCATTCGGTTCTCAGAGCTCTCTAAGCAGAGAGCTGTTGACTCTCTGCTCAGCCCCCCCCCCCGGACTCACTGGAGCGATGGGCTGTTGAGGGGGCGGGAGCAGCCGGTTCAGGCTCTCGGCAGCTTGCTGAGAGGTTAAGCCAGCTGTAGATCCAGGCATGTGGGCGGATCCCGACCATATGGTCGCAATCCTTCCCAATCCTTCTCGGCTCGGTGATGTCCGCCCTCTGCAGAATGAACTGTACTCCTGTGATCCACAGGAGAAGTACAGCAAAATGGGCTTTGGCTGTACTGCTCCTTTAAGCCAGCTGCCGGTACAGACTGAGTGTCGTCAGCCGACAGTGGGCTTTAGCCCACTTTTGACTGAAAACAAGTCACAGGACTAACTGCACTCCTTTGATCCACAGGAGAAGTATAGCCAAAATAGGTTTGGCAATACTTTTTCTTTAACTTACCAGAAGTGTTTTACTGCACAAATCCTTTCATCCAACCCATAAATTTGCATTTCAATTTTGAGAAGCCAGTATAAAGAAAAAGTGGTGGTGAAAAAAGATTCCGTGTAATAGGGTGTGGCAGGGCATGTGCTTTGCCTACATACTTTATGCTATAATGTGCCCCTCTGTCCCTTCTCAGGAATTTGGGAGGTATGCACTACTCTAGTTATGAGTACAATTATACATTTATTAACAATGGCTGGTATTATGGATTTCCTGAAAAAGGAGCCTGTCTGATATTAAACAATGTTGTAAATATCACATTACTCCTTAGATTCTATTTTTTGTTGAGATGGCCACAGGACAGCTTATGGACTTTTACTAATTAGATTCATAAAGCTTGTTTGAGTGTATCTCTGAACTAGTGACTAGTATTTTTTTGCAAGCACAATAGAATTTAGTTTAGTTTTCTTTGTCTTAAAATATTTTAAAAATTATGCAAGTTTAACACCCAGCAGTATCTAATGCTCCTATTAGTTGTCATTATTACATTGCTTTCTATTCTAATACAAAAGACATTCCGCTGACCAAAATATGAAATGCCTCTACTGGTAGCACAGAACATTTGATTGTACAACACAATAGGGGGAATTCATCAGGACTTTTCTATACAGTCATAATGTCATCTATTGACCCAAATATATTCTGTCTAGACAAAAGTACAGACTATTGCTATGCCACACAATTACCCATTATGAAGAAGAGATATTTATAGTTAATTGACTCATAAATTCCATCATGACAGTTCTGTGACTAATTAAAAGAGATAGTAAGAACGTAGAAAACTAATACATATTTGTGGAGTTTAAAAAAAGTCAAGTTTTCATTTTCCCTTTATTGGAAAACCCCATTTCTGTAGTAGAAATGATGGAGAACATGAGATACTTCAAAGGAAAAGTTATGCCCACTCATTACCATTTACGGTGCTTAGGGAGGAGCAAATTTAACTACAAAGACATATACAGTATGCTATTGCATTTGTGCTCAGCTATATGATATGGATTTAAGGGCCCATTCACACTTGTGAGCTGTGACAACACAACGCATGGCAATGCACCAGATCTATATGCGATGCATTGCCATTCATTGTGAATTGCTCCTTAATACAATGTACGGTAGAGTACAATGCATCACAGCACACAATACATATACCATGCCATAACACGTGATAATGCATGTGCATTAATGGACCACAACAATTAGTGTGAATGAGCCCTGATGCCGCGTACACGCGATCGGATTTTCCGACAACAAATGTTCGATGGGAGCTTGTTGTCGGAAATTCTGACTATGTGTAGGCTCCATTGGACATTGGTTCAGCTGGTTCTCAAATTTTCCAACAACAAAATCCGTTGTTCCGTCCATCAATAATTCCGATCGTGTGTACACAATGTCGACGCACAAAATTCCATGCATGTTCGGAATCAAGCAGAAGAGCCGCACTGGCTACTGAACTTAATTTTAACTGGCTTGTGGTGGCCAAGCGTTCATAGCGAAGTCGCTTTTTGATCCTTCGACGTCGGCTCTTCCTATCATTGTGAAGCAGAATTCACCAAGCGTTGGATTGTTCACCCACTAATAGGGAACGTGAGCTGGGTTTAGACTGTCGTGAGACAGGTTAGTTATGCCCGACTCGTCGTACGTGTTGTACGTCACTGCGTTCTTGACGTTTGGAATTAGTAAGAGGCATGTATTTAGTAAGAGGCATGGTGAGTTTTTTAAAGTTGTAACTTTTTCCCACAATTCTTTGAAAAATCAAGATTTTTTTTCTTTATCTTACAGCTAGGTATGGCTGGGTATTGCTGAGTATGGCTGAGTATGGCTGGGTACGGCTGAGTATGGCTGGGTACGGCTGAGTATGGATGGGATGGCTGGGTACCGCTGGGTATAGCTGAGTATGGATGGGATGGCTGGGTACGGCTGTTGGGCATTACTGAGTATTCATGGGTATGGCTGAGTATGGATGGGATGGCTGAGCATGGATGGATGGATGAGCATGGATGGCTGGGTATGATGGCTGAGTATGGATGGCTGAGCATGGATGGCTGAGTATGGATGGCTGAGTGCATAAATGGGCACATATCAGCGCTGTGGGCACTAGACATCCAGCTCACAGTCCTGCAGCACTCAATCTCTCCCCTCTCCACGTACCAATCGATACAGAGAGGGAAGAGAGGAACCGGATGTGTCAGTGGCCATTTACCATGATCCGTTATGCAGGGGACCCGGCGGTCACGGATATTCGCGGGAGCAAGATTCTGGGAGGATGTCAATGTACTCCCTCCCAGAGTTATCGAGCCGCACTGTAGCCGTCATTCGGCTATGGCGCGGTCGTTAAGTGGTTAAAGTATGCAATGAACTAATTAATCCACTTATGACAAATAAAAACATGAAAAACATAAATTATAGCAACACATTCCTTAAACCTCTATTTCAATGTGTGATTTTATCTATGCAGTTTTGGATCAAAGTCCAATATATCTTCTGTGCAAAATGATACTATGGTAATCTTCTTTGAATCTTCTCCTTCATAAAATAAAATAAAACTTGCTCCCTCCATTATCACCTATCATTCACAGTGCTAGTTCACTGTTTGCGAGCTGCTGATCTTAATTGGAACACAGCGCGGCTCAATTTAAACCACAAATAATACAAATAAGCAAACCGAAGCCAAATGTGTCTCCATATATTACTTTGGAAGCAAATCCTGTTGTTACTTCGCAATGGCTTACATAATCACATTTTTTATTTAAAATCAATAACATTCCATCCGCATATCTCAAATAAGTAATCAATATAGACTCAATAGAACAGATATGTTATTGAATGCTCAAATGAATAAAAATAAAATAACATTTTAAATAAAAATTATTGGTAGCACACTCCCAATATAAAAGTGACAAAGTGTTGAATAAATAAACAAATAAACAGTTGTTCTAATAGTTGCAATCCATATTTTATATGATTTTATCTATGTAGTTTTGGATCAAAGTCCAATATATCTTCTGTGCAAAATGATACTGTGGTAATCCTCTTATTCATAAAATATATTTTATGAATAGGAAGATTACCGTAATTAGCTCACTGCACACTTTGAGGAAGAAATGAAATAATGCTGATGGCACTGTTTATATATTTTTGAGTATGGATTGCAATAATTAGCGCAACTGTTTATTTATTCAACGCTTTGTATTGGGAGTGTGCTGCCAGTTGCTGGCTGAGATATTAGATTATTCCAACAAACACTAGTTGCGCGCAAGACTTTTTGATTATCAACTTTATTACCGTAACACATCCACGCTGTATCTACAGTTATAAACATCTCTTTTACTTTGTGCCAATTCAGTACAGACCTACCTTCCACAGGTTCTGAAGAAGCGGTTGAACACTACTGCGAAAGGTTCTCCAGGTACATTTTAGTATGCATACCTACCTTCCACAGCTCCTGAAGAAGCAGGCTTCTCTAGCATCAGTAGTTTCTGAGTCGTTGGCAGGGAACAAGCATGCAAGAATTGAAGTTAGAGACAAGCTATACTTCCTGATTTGAATACTTGTGCTGGGTCAGTGACTTAGGGCATAACAGTTGAGTTTACATACCCTGGCAGAATTTAATGATTTCTTGGCCATTTTTCAGAGAATATGAATGATAACACAAAAACACTTCTTTCACTCATGGTTAGTGTTTGGCTGAAGCCATTTATTATCAATCATCTGTGTTTACTCTTTTTAAATCATAATGGCAACAAAAACTACCCAAATTATCCTCATCAAAAGTTTACATACCCTGGTTATTTTGGCCTGAAAACATGCACACAAGTTGACACAAAGGGGTTTGAATGGCTATTAAAGGTAACCATCCTCACCTGTGATCTGTTTGCTTGTAATTAGTGTGTGTGTATAAAAGGTCAATGAGTTTCTGGACTCCTGACAGGCCCTTGCATCTTTCATTCAGTGCTGCACTGACGTTTCTGGATTCTGAGTCATGGGGAAGGCAAAAAAATTGTCAAATGATCTGTGGGGAAAAGGTAGTTGAACTGTATAAAGCAGCAAACGGATATAAAAAGATATCCAAGGAATTGAGAATGCCAATCAGCAGTGTTCAAACTCTAATCAAGAAGTGGAAAATGAGGGGTTCTGTTGAAACCAAACCACGGTCAGGTAGGCCAACTAAAATTTCAGCCACAACTGCCAGGAAAATTGTTTGGGATGCAAAGAAAAACCCACAAATAACTTCAGGTGAAATACAGGACTCTCTGAAAACTTGTGGTGTGGCTGTTTCAAGATGCACAATAAGGAGGCACTTGAAGAAAGATAGGCTGCATGGTCAATCACCAGAGGAAAGCCATTACCACGCAAATGCCACAAAGTATCCTGCTTACAATATGCCAAACAGCACAGAGACAAGCCTCAAACCTTCTGGCACAAAGTCATTTGGAGTGATGAGACCAAAATTTAGCTTTTTGGCCACAACCATAAACGCTTCATTTGGAGAGGAGTCAACAAATCCTATAATGAAAGGTACACCATTCCTACTGTGAAACAGGGAGGTGGATCGCTGATGTTTTGGGGATGTGTGAGCTACAAAGGCACAAGAAATTCGGTCAAAATTGTTGGCAAGATGAATGCAGTATTTTATCAAAAAATACTGGAGTAACATTTGCATTCATCAGTCAGGAAGCTGCGCATGGGATGTACTTGGACATTCCAACATGACAATGATCCAAAACACAAGGCCAAGTTGACCTGTCATTGGCTACAGCAGAATAAAGTGAAGGTTTTGGAGTGGTCATCTCAGTCTCCTGACATCAATATCATTGAGCCACTCTGGGGAGATCTCAAATGTGCAGTTCATGCAAGACAGCCCAAGAATTTACAGGAACTGGAGGCGTTTTGCCAAGAGGAATGGGCAGCTTTACCATCTGAGAAGATAAAGAGCCTCATCCACAAATACCACAAAAGACTTCAAGCTGTCATTGATGTTAAAGGGGGCAATACACAGTATTAAGTACTGGGGTATGTAAACTTTTGATCAGGGTCATTTTGGTAGTTTCTGTTGCCATTATGATTTAAAAAGAGTAAACACATTTGATGATAATAAATGGCTTCAGCCAAACACTAACCATGAGTGAAAGAAAAGTTTTTGTGTTATCATTCATATTCTCAATAAAATGGCCAAGAAATCATAAATTCTGCCAGGGTATGTAAACTTATGAGCACAACTGCACTAAAGCCAATACATCAACATGACAGCCAGGCAACTAACATGCTTCCTTTATCGAACTAGGGGCGAGGAAAAAGAGAAAGCATGGTCAACAACTCAAATGGGTCTTGCAGGAAATAGCAGACCTTGACAAACATCACAAACTCTCCTTACACACAGCACATCTAGAAGCTCTTACGTTGAAACGGGAAGAACTGAAAAATCTCTTGAATGTAGACACCACTAGAAAATTTCAACAATATTCGCAAAAACTATACGAATGGGGGAACAAACTGGGTAGACAGTTAGCAAGATCACTTAAAGAAAAACAGACTAGGTCATTTATACCAAAAATAAAACTACCTAATGGGAATTTAGTGCACGCGACTCCACATATAGCGAAGGCCTTCAGGGAATATTATGCGGAACTATACAATGTTCAATGCGACTCACCGTCCCTGACTATAAAATAAAGGCGGCGGCGCATGCTCTCATATCTAAAAGAAGCTAATTTGCCAAAACTGGCACCCCGGGCCCTCAAGGAACTGGAGTCTGAACTCTCTGTTGAGGAATTTCAGACGGCCTTAAAATCATCCCCGACAGGTAAAGCCCCAGGGCCGGACGGATACACTATCCTCTACTACAAAAAATTTAGCGATGTTCTATTACCCCGCCTTACGGCCTACGCCAACTGTATCTCGCAGTCCTTGGGACTTCGCCCAGGATCCCTTACAGCTCACATTACGGTCATCCCCAAACCGGGAAAGGACCCTACCCAATGCAGCAGCTACAGGCCGATTTCCCTGTTAAACGTCGACATCAAATTATACTCTAAAGTAATGGCCAATAGACTACTCCCCCTTATTCCCAGCTGGGTCTCCACAGACCAGACGGGCTTCATGCCGCATAGAGAAGCCAAAGATAATTCCCTTCGGGCAATATCGCTAATACAATATGCACAAAGGTCGGCCCAGTCCACCCTACTTATATCCACTGACGCTGAAAAAGCGTTCGATAGGGTGGACTGGGACTACCTGAAAATGACCCTACACCATTTCGGGCTGGGGCCCAAAATGTTCTATCGCATTACCTCTCTATACTCCTGTCCCACAGCCCAAATTCGAATAAATGGTACACTTAGTGACTCATTCCAACTGTTTAATGGGACTAGACAGGGATGCCCCCTCTCACCCCTCCTATTCGCCCTTACCCTAGAACCTTTTCTAGCAACCGTGAGACGTGATGTAAACATTCACGGGATCCAGGTAGGCAATAAAACCCACAAATACGCGGCCTACGCCGACGATATTTTATTTTTCACACAACAACCCCACACCTCACTCCCCAACCTAATGAAGGCCTTCTCTACCTTTCAGACAATATCTAACTTTAAAATCAACTTATCGAAGTCCGAGATTTTAAATATTAACTTACCTAGCAGGGAGGCAGAACGAATAAAACCCCTCTTTCCCTTTAGATGGGTTCACCGTAGCATGAAGTATTTGGAAGTATTTCTCACGCCTAATATTCATTCCCTCTTTAAGCATAATTATGTTCCTTTACTGAATAACATCAGAAACGACCTCACAAAATGGAAAACGCTTGCACATACATGGCTGGGTAGAGTGAACATAGTAAAGATGAATATCTTGCCTAGAGTGCTATTCTACTTCCAAATGCTCGCACTGGGTGTGCCCATAGGGTTCTTCACTTTACTACAGACCATGGTCTCCCGCTTTATCTGGAGGAACAGCCACCCTAGAGTATCCAGGGACGTACTTTTTCGTTCCAAGGGCTCTGGGGGACTGGCCCTCCCAAATTTTAAGGCGTATTATACCGCTGTGGTCCTGTCTAGGATCTCAGAGTGGAGATATGCCGCTAATTCTAAATTATGGGTAAGTCTAGAAAACGCTCTAAGTAATGCAGACCTTGCGGTCACTCCATGGCTCCCACGCCCCTATAGGCACCTCGCTACAACTACCTCATCGTTAACCACTTCCACCTTGGACATCTGGGACTCTCTGCATAGGAAGTTTTCATGGTCATACACATCACCCTTGCTGCCGCTCCTAGGCAATGCCTATTTCCTTCCTGGGCAACTAGATCCTGGCTTCCAGTCTTGGTCCCCAAATAGACCTCTCCTACTTCATCATGTTCTTCAAGACAACACTCTCAAATCCCTAAGGGAGATTCTTGGTCCCAAACCACTAGTGTTCCTTGACAAATGGAGGTTCAATCAACTACGACACTTCCTCGGTTCTCTTCAGCAGCCACTGAGGGGGCTACAAGACTTGAACGGCATTGAGGAAATACTATACCCAGCAGACCCACCTGAACACTGTATTTCACTTTTTTATAAAGCGATTATCAAGCTACATGATGATAAACACCCTTCCTACCTTGCTAAGTGGGAGGCAGATCTGGATTCCTGCCTCTCAGACAACCAAAAGGATAAAGTCCTGAAGTTGGCCCACATCTCCTCAATAGCGTCAAAAATAATCAATTACAAATTGCTAACTAGATGGCACTATACCCCATCAAAGCTCCATCAGATGTTCCCCGCCAATTCCCCGTTGTGTTGGAGGAATTGTGGGAACAAAGCAACCCATGCTCACATATGGTGGTCGTGCCCGCTTATTCGCCCCTTCTGGGCCAAGGTCATCCAAAGTATACACCAGATTTCCAATGTCAATCTCCTCCCCGAACCCTGGATCATCCTCTTCCATGCAACCAAGGAACCAATTGGAAAATATAAACGTTCTATAGTCCCTCACCTACTCAACACAGCCAAGGCATTAATATCTGCACTATGGGGCCAGCCTGAGACTCCAACAATGAAAAAGTGGTTTCAAAAAATATCCGAAGTTGCCCTTATGGAAGACATCACACACCGCGACAGGAGCACCTCGGAGCGCCACACCCTGACTTGGTCCCAATGGACGGACTTTAAAACCACCATGACCTATAAGGAGATAATTGTCCAATGAGCGATAGGTCCGAATTCGTATAAAGGGCCGGGCCTCATACACCCTAAGCGGCCTTTTGAGACCACTGCTTAAATGTTTGCATACCCCTTTTTCTTGAGATAGCACACTTTAAGATTTCTCGTATGAAGGTAACATACATGCATGCCAGCCACCCCCCCCCCCCCTCTTCTCCCCCCCTCTTCTTCCTTCCTTTCCTCCCTACATTTCTTTATCCTCTCCTCCTGTTCTTCCTAAACACTCTAGAATACATATGCCTAGACTATGCACTTTTTTTCGCCTTGTTTGATTATTGACCACCATTATGGATGTAATGACCAAGTGTTTGTGTATTTGCTTGTTGGACTAGAAGTATATGGAGATAAAATCGTTCCAACAGTTTACAGTGGAGCTAGTAATGGCCGTTATAAGCTTTAAACGCTGTCTGAAATTACTCACGATCTTAACACAACGTTGCATGGTCTGTTTTGAAGGTTTATACTATTTGTATGTCTTGTATTTCCTCAATAAACATTTATTAAAAAAAAAAAAAACATGCTTCCTTTAACAATGTTACCACATTTCCTTGCCATGCAATTGCAGCCATAATGCAGTTTAGGAGGTGACACCATTACAATGTCTCTCTCTGTGCTTATCAGTTCCATACCTCCCAACAGTCCCAGGTTGTGTGGTAATGTCCCACATTTTCACCGTAATCCCAGAGTCCCATATACATAGGTTCTGTCCCACAAAGGCTCTTCCCCACTATAGTGTGCTCACAGCTTAAATGTATGCAAATCAAATCAAATCAATAAGGCACTGTATGGCATTATAATTGAGGACGCAACAAGATTTGTATATGAGTCAGTTGCTGTGGCTCATTTAGAGGCAAAGCTGAGAATTTTCCTTGGCTGTGGTCACAGCACAGCCTTCTGCTGCTGCATGTTAGGTCTGCCTTGGATCTGGTGAGAAATGTTAAGGTTTAGAAAAGGGTCTGTACAGAGAAGGGGCAGGGTGGGGGAGATTGTAATGGGGTGTTCTGTACTGAGGAGGTGGGATGGAAGGAAGGGAGGGGGGTCTGTGCTGAGGAGGGTTTAGGGCTGTGGGGGAAAATACGTACTAGGAGGGGTATTGGGACTGTTGGGGAAGATATGTATTGTGGGGGATATGGGCTTAAAGCAGGATTGGTACTGAGAAGAATGTGTTATTTCTGGTAGTACTTGGTAGCCTTGTGTAGACTAACCCACATACTTCTGACTTCTGTACACTGTGCAATACCCACTCCTGACCCCTGCACTCTGTGTGTGATAACTACTCCTGACCCCCAAACTCTATGTGTTATGCACACTTGATTTCTGTACTCTGTACAATAACTGACCCCTGCACTCTTTGCGTTATGTACTCCTCCTGACCCCTGCATTCTGTCTGTGTGTCACAACCTCCTTATTCCTGCACTGATTATGCATTATGCACTCCTTTCCTCACATTCCTGAACCCTGTACTCTGTGTGCCTTATTCACTTCTGAGCCCTGCACAGTGTCCATTATATACTCCTGGCCTCTGCACTCTCTTCATTATGCAATCCTGGCCTAATACTCTGAGTGATACACACTAGTGACCTCTGAACCCTGTGCATTACGCAGTCCTGACCACTACACAAGAGACACTAAATTGTACATTTAATACACCTGACAACTGTGGTTTGTATGCTGGGCTATTTATGACATATGCCTAACAACCATATTATACTCCTGTTGTACGCTATATTCCTGACATTCACACTGTATTTTTGTCACCAAAAAAAAACTTCAACCAATCAGCAGTTGGTGTTGCAGTGTTCAGCACAAAGGTCAGTGTCAAATTATATTTTCTAAATATTTCAAGCCAAATGTGTTTGCAGTATAATTGGTATGTATTACTATATCCACTGCAAGAGCAGTGCAGCTGCGCAGAATAAAAAGTTGTAGCTAGCTAAACAAATACATAAATCAATTTATTAATGAACAACACATTATTGGCTGTGTTTCTGTCTTTATTATGATAAAGCTTCCAGTACCAGGTGGGATTCTTACTAAAGCTATCCAGATATCTCTTTAAACCACACCCATTTTTCACTGCATTCCGCTCCTTTCTCAATTGTCCCTCTTTGTCTAGTTCAAACGTTGGAGTTTTGCACTCTATTACTACCTTGTGCTTCTGACTGACAGCACAGCTTATTATGTTTTCTTGGTTCTGACCTGCTCAGGTATGAAACCTTGATGAGGTGAATGGTCATGCATAGCCCTATTTTTTTCCTCCACATGTTGCCTACTATTTAACCACTTACACAACTGGCTCTCCAGTTCTGGGAAAGTGTCCCTAGACGTACTCCTGAGAACGCACTTCCTGCACACCCCCTGGGGCGCACAACAAGGAAGTGTCTGTGATCCAAGAGACACATCGGTTCACAGATCGGAGTAAAGGACCAATCACAGCGGCCCTTAACCCTGTGATCAGCTGGCCACAGTCTTGACAGTTATTGGCTCTCCTTTCCTCACACAGAGACAGCATGTGAGGAAAGGAGAGCTGATCTGACAGGTTACAGCATTTGCACTGATCATTAGGGCACCGATTATCAGTGCAGCCCCATCAGTGCAGCTCATCGGTGCCACATATCAGTGCCCAAAAGTGCTGCCTATCAGTACCCATCAAGTGCAGCCTCCTCATCAGTACAGGTTATCAGTGCCCATCAATGCCACCTCATCAGACCCCCATCAGTGCCCAAAAACTGCAGCCTCATCAGTGCCCATCAGTGAAGCCTCATCAGTGCACATCAGTGAAGAAGACAATTTATTTATTTGCCATATTATACAACAGAAATTAAAAAAATAAAGTTTTTGGTGTTTTTTTCCTTATTTAGCAAGAAATAAAAACCCCAGTGGTGAATAAATACCACAAAAAGAAAGCTCTATCTGTCTCAAAGAAAACATAAAAAATGTCATATGGGAACAGTGTTGTATGACCGCGCAATTGTCATTCAAAGTGTGACAGTGCTTAAAGCTGAAAATTGGCGTGGACAAGAAGGGGATGAAAGTGCCCAGCATTGAGGAGGTTAAATATGGATACCCCCAAAACAGTGTTTTTTTCATAGGTGGGTTGTCCTTTTTGGTTGCAAATCTCATTTATGGAGAGGTTGTTGACTTCCACGCTTGCAAAATCGCCTGATTGTAATGTGAACCATGAAAACGTGACACTGCAGTTAATGTGAAGCTGTGTAATATTTTTTCAGCAAACACCTGCCTTCAAATATTTAGCCATAGCAGCCCCTGTAACATGCAAACATTTGCTGTTATAACACAGGGCTTCCTGTGCTGTGTGCGCCACTGAACCCGTAACACAGGATTCTAGCTATTTCCTCTGTTCCGTTAAAGCTTGCTGTGTTGAAAGATACCACACAGGACAACCCTCCTGATCTGTCTCTTCCCCACAGAGATAGGACGCTGCTTGTGAAAACTTTCCTCATAAATAGACCAGCAATGATGCCAAGCATAAATGAAAAATGACTACATCCAGTTTAGACAACCACAGAACTGCGCAGGGCTTTTATATGGATGACGGGCAGTATTCTCTTCTCCACTTTACTTTAAAAAAAGTGTTTTTATTGTTTTTAAATATAAAAAAAAGTGATGAACTTAATTTAAATGTATAAAGTTTTTTCAACTTGTTTCTACAATATGCGAAGCAAAGGGCAAACTGTAGACACTATGGGGGTTATTTACTAAAGGAAAATCCACTTTGCACTGCAAGTGCACTTGGAAGTGCAGTCGCTGTAGATCCGAGGAGGACATGCAAGGAAAATAAAAAAACAGCATTTTAGCTTGCACATGATTGGATCATAAAATCAGCAGAGCTTCCACTCAATTCAGATCTACCCCTTAGATTTAGAGCGACTGCACTTCCAAGTGCACTTGCCTTTAGTAAATAACTCCCTATGGGGTTTTATTTAGGAAAGGCAAATCCACTTTGCACTACAAGTGCACTTGGAATTGCAGTCACTGTAGATCCGAGGGGGACATGCAAGGAAAATAAAAAACAGCATTTTTGCTTGCACATGATTGGGTGATAAAGTCAGCCGAGCTTCCCCTCATTTTATATCTTCCCCCTCAGATCTACGACGACTGCACTTACACTTGTAGTGCAAAGTGGATTTTCCTTTATTTAATCAACCCCTATATCTACTCGCTGACCAGGCATTTTTCTTTATATTTTTAGCAGAATAAAGAGAACCTAGAGAATAAAATTGTGGTGGTTGCAATTTTTTTTATGTCACACAGCTTTTTCAAACGCAATTTTTTTTGTAAAAAATACACTTTAATGAAATAAAAAAAAAAAAAAACATAACATATACCTCAATTTTTTTGTTTAATATGAAAGATGTTACCCCGAGAAAAAATATAGTTTTTTTTTTTCCCATTTAGCCATCAGATTCCTCCACCCACACAAATGAGGTAGATGAAGGGAAATTGTATTCTGACAGCACCTCCCTCTGCTGTCAGAATACACTGATCAGTGACTGCCGTTGATCGAGTAAAATTTTCCAACTTTCCTAAACTACAGATGTAATCAAATGATTGACTTCTTTCGAGCACGGGCGGCTACACACTGATCGAAATGTGACAGGTCCCCGCTGAAGCGGATTTCTCTCCGTCTATGGGCAGCTTAACATTAGTTCAGCCATGCCAAAATTCAATAGGATGTGTCTATGACAACCACGCTGCAGGAAATATATACTCCCTCCATGTTCCAGCCACCTTAGGCAATCGGAAGCAGAAGTTCTCCTTCCCAAAGTCTTCTGGGACACATGACAGGTCCTAGAAGACTTTGGGACCAGTCACAGCACATGCGCAGTGGGCACCTGGCTGTGGAGCCACAAGCTGTCACAGTCAGGTGCTCATAGTGGAGATGCCAGCGCCGCCAAGGGAGGATACGAGGAGAACACGGCTGAGTGGACGTGGGACAGGTGAGTGTGTGTTGATTAAAAGTCAGCAGCTACAGTTTTTGTAGCTGCCAACTTTTAATAAACAAACAAATGACTGGAACTTTGCTTTAACCACTTCAATACTGGGCACTTAAACACCTTCCTGCCCAGACCAATTTTCAGCTTTCAGCGCTGTCGCAATTTGAATGACAATTGCGTGGTCATGCTACACTGTACCCAAACTACATTTTTATCATTTTGTTCCCACAAATAGAGCTTTCTTTTGGTGGTATTTGATCGCCTCTGGGATTTTTATTTTCTGCTAAACAAATAAAAAAATACGAAAATTTTTTAAAAAATGTTTTTTTTGTTTCAGTTTCAAAACTTTGTAAATAAGTAAGTTTTCTCCTTCACTGATGGGCACTGATAAGGCGGCACTGATGGGCACCGAAGAGGTGGCACCAATGAAGTGGCACTGATGAGGTGGCATTGATATGTGGCACTGATGGGCGACACGGATGGACACTGATAGGTGGCACAAATAGGCACTAATAGGTGGCACGGATTGGCATGGATTGGCAGCATGGATAGGCGGGACGGATGGGCATGGATAGGCGGGATGGATGGGCATGGATAGGAGGGACGGATGGGCATGGATGGGCACTGATAGGCAGCATGGATGGGCACTGATAGGAGGCACAGATGTGCACTGATAGGCGGCATTGCAGTGTAATGTAATGTACTGATGGATGCCAATTAGTGCCAAACAATAATGCATGCCAATCAGTGATGCCCATGATTGGCATCCATTGTGGGCACTGACTGGCATCCCTGGTGGTCTAGGGTGGCATACCTGGTGCTGGGCATCCCTGGTGGTCTGGTGGGCATCCTCGGGGGGAATGGGCTGATAATTGATCAGCACAGACCCCCCCCTGTCAGAGGAGCAGCCGATTGGCTCTCCTCTACTAAAAGCCGATTAACGACATTTCCTATTTACACTGTGATCAGCCGTGATTGGACACGGCTGATCACGTGGTAAACAGTCTCCGTCAGAGATTTTTTACCGAGATCGTAGTTGCGGGTTGTCAGACTGACACACCACAACAACGATCGCCGCGATGCGTGCCCCCGGGGGCGCGCAGCGGCCCAAAATTATGATCGCATCCTATGATGTCCGGCCAGGATTTTGAAACCACTTTGCCGACGTCATTCTGCTATATGGCGGGTGGCAAGTGGTTAAGTACTGCCCCTATTACCACCAAAGCACTACACGATAATATTTAGTGAAGCTAATGCCACATAAATGTTTCAAAGACTGCTGATACATGCATCAGGAGATGCTGAACGACTGCAGGCATGCTACAAGAGGTGGTCATAGAATGTAGATATGCTGCAGGAGATGATCAGAGACTGCTAACAGGCTATAGGAGTTATTGGTGACTGGAAACATGCTTCAGCAGACAGTCATAGAATAAGGATACATTTTACATTCTGAGCTCCGCAAACATGGCCCTTGTAAAACATCTGCAATGAACTGTATTGTAAATTTATTGTTTCCCTTCATATAGTAAAGTACTGTGCAAAATGTTGGCACTATATAAACCTTGCATGATAATCAAAAGCGTGTGCACAGGGTGTGACTGGGCACACCCTAATCATCCTGTGAGGTGCAGATTCCCCACTGCACTACTGACACTGTCCACTGCCCTACTGACTGACAACATTCACTGTCCTACTGACACCAACCTCTGCCCTACTCACGTCGCCCACTGCTTTACTGACAAAGTCCACTGCTCTACTGACACCATCCTCTGCTTTACTGACAAAGTCCACTGCCCTACTGACAAAGCTCCACTGTTTTACTGACAAAGTCCACTGCTCTACTGACACCGTCCACTGCTCTACTGACTGACACCATCCACTGTCCTACTGACACCAACCTCTACCCTACGAACACATCCACTGCTCTACTGAAACCATTCACTGCTCTACTGACACCGTCCATGTTTTAATACATTTTAAACTGTTTGTTTACATTTGTAATCGGAGTCTTCAAGTGAGAAATGCGATATCCCTAAGAACCAAGGCCTGAGGTGTGGCATACCCTGAATGTAAGAATGAGAAGTACTATGAGTATGTATAAAAGGCTAGGGGAACGGGTGGGTGGGAACCCAGAACGCCAACGACACTGGCCCTAGCAGAGGAGGAGGATTAAATAGTCTCTCCGACTCCACCCACAACACTTTAACACTTATTGTGTTTATGTATGTGTATATATATATATATATATATATATATATATATATATATATATATATATATATATATACACATACATACACAAGCTTTGGGGTGAACACCCTAATGCAATAGGCTGTGCACACTTATGATGATAATAGTCTGCTAGAGATCACTGTTATTACAGGGCAATAGGGTTGGACACTAGGACTTTATACAGCCAGGAACATGTCTAATATTCTTGTTTAGACGTGTGTCCTATGCCAAATAATATTTTAATCAGCATATGTAAACATAAGTATGCAAAGCCCAGGGAAATTGAAATATAACAAGTAGAGATATAGTCAGAAACTTGTTAGGCCGTCATCCCAGGCAGAGTACAACAATAAGGAATGGACCCCCAGGGGACTTTATTAGCCAAAATTCATAAACCAAAAATATAGTTTCTTAGATATTTGTGGTTTATATATTTTGGCTGATAAAGTCCCGTAGGGGTCCATTCCTTATTGTCATATAGCCGCCTCATGTCGTTAACATGAGATTCTGCTGACCCAGGTTAGAAAATGAAAGCTAGTGCCTAATTGGCGTCCATGTTACCCCACCTCCAATGTTCACATGTGAGGCTTTGTGTGTTCCCACACATTTGTTCAGTGTAAGTACTATACCCACATGACTAAATGAGGTAATCCTGGAAGCTTCTTTGTACCCTTCTTTGACTGAATGCTGCACTGTTTTTCTGCATTCCACACGGGCTGAGTGGCAGCTTGCTGCACTGGATACAACGATGCTAGTTCAAGCTTACAAGTCAAAAAAGCAGTTCACGCTGCTATTGGTATTCACAAGCTGTGAAGGCTTGAATTGCTTTATCCACTAAGTGTACCTGTTGTTACTGTGACCACATAACGTTTGGGGGCAGAACTGAAACATTAGCCTCTTTCTTTTCACATGAAAATGGTTCACACTTTCCTCTCTAACAATAAGTCTCTTTCCATAACCTATTAATTAACATGCTCATTACTCCACAGGCCTTTAGTTCCAGGGAACTTGTGCTTGGGGCATACTGGCTTAAGACACCTTTATGAAGCAGACTTTCCTGTCAGGCAGGCTATTCAGAGGAGGGAAGATAATTAGAAGGCATATATTTTTTACTCAGAACTCTGAAATGAAGTGGGCTGAAGTAATCCCCCTCTTTTCAGTACCAGTATTTATGATAATCCTGTTTCACTCAGGGAAAGGCCTTTTGGCAACAGTATTTTGAAAGTTTTTACAAGCTGAATGGTGGGAAAACAGGGCTAAAGACCAATTAAAAGCTTGTGAATGTTGATTGAGTGATGAAAGGTGCCTTGTTGACAAAGAGGGCACATGCCAGGAGGCTTTATGAGGCGAAAAAATAAAAGGCAAATAAGGAAACTATATACAAAATTTTAGAGTGTATAACACTGATAGACACTAATATAAATAAGCCAACTTCCCACCTAAATGCAACAATAATTGGCATGAATTGTACGGACAGCCAGACCAAAGCACAACACGTCTGAATAGCAATGAGTCAGAGAATTACTTTATGTGTAATTAATGAACATCCACATGGAAATTGCTCTATGATACAAGCTCCTGTATTATAGACAGTGGAGCACGCCAGACACCACCTGCAAGGAAGTCAGGGCTGGTATAGTCATTATGATAACCAGGGAGGATTCCTAAAGTGGTGATAATCCCAGGAGATATGTGCAAAAAATGTCACTGTGCAGCAATATATAAATTCTCAAAATTAAAGCAAGCCAACACGCACTGTGATTCACTGAGAAATAATAAATAGCAATTATAACAAAAACATGCAGCACTTAAAAATGTAAAATACAGATCTCATACAACAAATCAAACCTTTTTATTATACTCATTGGTGAAAATAAAAACATTAAGGCTGGGTTCACACTATCTTTGCATGTGGCTCACAGCAAGGGTCCGGTGCGTCATCGTTCACCGTTTCAGGTCCGATTTCAGCCCGAATATTTGACTGAATTCAGACCTGAAAAGGACCAAAAGACGCACATGACCCCTGTGCAAATTTGCACTGGAGCCACAGCTGAGATATGTGAACCAGCTCCATAGAGAGCCGTCAAAATCTCCTGCTATTGCAAATTGGATGCAGAGAACCCGCATCCATTTCGCAATAGTGTGAACCCAGCCTAAAGATCACATATGCATACGTTAAAAGTGAAGCGCAAAAAATGAATAAAGTTAAAGTACCTGCCTGGAGTTTGTACAGTGGGGACGGAAAGTATTCAGATCCCCTTAAATTTTTCACTCTTTGTTATATTGCAGCAATTTGCTAAAATCATTTAAGTTTTTCCTCATTAATGTACACACAGCACCACATATTGACAGAAGAACACAGAATTGTTGAAATTTTTGCAGATTTATTAAAAAATAAAAATTGAAATATCACATGGTCCTAAGTATTCAGACCCTTTGCTGTGACGCTCATATATATAACTCAGGTGCTGTCCATTTCTTCTGATCATCCTTGAGATGGTTCTACACCTTCATTTGAGTCCAGCTGTGTTTGATTATACTAATTGGACTTGATTAGGAAAGCCACACACCTGTCTATATAAGACCATGCAGCTCACAGTGCATGCCAGAGCAAATGAGAATCATGAGGTCAAAGGAACTGCCTGAAGATCTCAGAGACAGAATTGTGGCAAGGCACAGATCTGGCCAAGGTTACAAAAAAATTTCTGCTGCACTTAAGGTTCCTAATAGCACAGTGGCCTCCATAATCCTTAAATGGAAGACGTTTGGGACAACCAGAACCCTTCCTAGAGCTGGCCGTCCGGCCAAACTGAGCAATCGGGGGAGAAGAGCCTTGGTGAGAGAGGAAAAGAAGAACCCAAAGATCACTGTGGTTGAGCTCCAGAGATACAGTAGGGAGATGGGAGAAAGTTGTAGAAAGTCAACCATCACTGCAGCCCTCCACCAGTCAGGGCTTTATGGCAGAGTGGCCTGACGGAAGCCTCTCCTCAGTGCAAGACACATGAAAGCCTGCATGGAGTTTGCTAAAAAACACCTGAAGGACTCCAAGATGGTGAGAAATAAGATTAATTGGTCTGATGAGACCAAGATAGAACTTTTTGGCCTTAATTATAAGCGGTAAGTGTGGAGAAAACCAGGCACTGCTCATCACCTGTCCAATACAGTCCCAACAGTGAAGCATGGTGGTGGCAGCATCATGCTGTGGGGGTGTTTTTCAGCTGCAGGGACAGGACGACTGGTTACAATCGAGGGAAAGATGAATGCGGCCAAGTACAGGGATATCCTGGACGAAAACCTTCTCCAGAGTGCTCAGGACCTCAGACTAGGCCAAAGGTTTACCTTCCAACAAGACAATGACCCTAAGCAAAATGAGAACAGAAAAAAGCTGCGCATACCAAAAAACCTAAAAATATTGACAGAGTAGACTTCAAATGAATAAATCAAATCCGAGAATATGACATGGCACATTCACTCAACTTAGTGTAAAAACATAATACCCAGTGATATTGGACCTATAATAACATTAATAAATTATAAGAATATAAAAGTTAATCAAATAAGTTCATACGTGAACAAACTTAATCAAAAGAGTCCCATGTGAAGAAAAATTATATTGTGAAAACACAAATGCTGATATTCCAAAAAAGGGCCTCCACCGGTCCGGATACACACAAAAAACAGATGATGGCATAGGTTGTTATGGAGCTAAAAAATGAGGTGGTAACAGTACGTCGCTCGCCCAGCCACCTCATTTTTTAGCTCCATAACAACCTATGCCATCATCTGTTTTTTGTGTGTATCCGGCCGGTGCACCTGATACTTATCTTGGCTGACCATCTCTTACCTTGCATGTAAGTTTTTATGTTTTCATTTTAATACATTTTTGGAAGATAATGCACTATTTGGAGTATTCCAATTCCTTTTGCATGTTGCTTATTGATGCCTAACAAAACCACTGGAGGGAAATTTGGAGACCTATAGAGCATATCCCCAAGAACTTTCTGGAGGTCTGAGGCTAACTTCTTCCGTGGAGGTCGATGCAGTGTTGATCTAAATCCTGCCTGTTTTGACCCTCTGTAACGGGGGGTCACGTATCTGCGGTAAGCGGCCATCTTTCTCTTGGTGGTGGTGTTTGTGAACTGTCACGAAAGTATATTGAAGGAAATAGATCTGTTCCGTTCATTGGAGGAGGAGCACTGTTTGAAAAAATTTCTCCCCTTTTTTGGAATATCAGCATTTGTGTTTTCACAATATAATTTTTCTTCACATGGGACTCTTTTGATTAAGTTTGTTCACGTATGAACTTATTTGATTAACTTTTATGTTCTTATAATTTATTAATGTTATTATAGGTCCAATATCACTGAATGTTATGTTTTTACACTAAGTTGAGTGAATGTGCCATGTCATATTCTCGGATTTGATTTAATAATTTGAAGTCTACTCTGTCAATATTTTTAGTTTTTTTGGTATGCGCAGCTTTTTTCTTTTCTCATTTTGTTTTTACTATTCATGTATATGGTATAAGTTGCTGCAGCCTTATTTGGTTTTAATTTAACCGGTTTAGGATTCATATCTGCACATCCGACCTGTAGCGCAGTTTCTCACCATTTTTCTCAATGACCCTAAGCACACAGCTAAAATAAAGAAGGCCTGGCTTCACAACAAATCCGTGACTGTTCTTGAATAGCACAGCCAGAGCCCTGACTTAAACCCAATTGAGCATCTCTGGAGAGACCTAAAAATGGCTGTCCACCAATGTTTACCATCCAACCTGACAGAACTGGAGAGGATCTGCAAGGAGGAATGGCAGAGGATCCCCAAATCCAAGTGTGAAAAACTTGTTGCATCTTTCCCAAAAAGACTCATGGCTGTATTAGATCAAAAGGGTGCTTCTACTAAATACTGAGCAAAGGGTCTGAATACTTAGGACCATGTAATATTTCAGTTTTTCTTTTTTAATAAATCTGCAAAAATGTCAACAATTCTGTGTTTTTCTGTCAATATGGGGTGCTGTGTGTACATTAACCACTTAACCCCCGGACCAATTTGCAGCCAAAGGACCAGGCCCCTTTTTGCGATTCGGCAATGCGTCGCTTTAACTGACAATTGCGCGGTCGTGCGATGTGGCTCCCAAACAAAATTGGAGTCCTTTTTTTCCCACAATTAGAGCTTTCTTTTAGTTGTATTTGATCGCCCCTGCGGTTTTTATTTTTTGCGCTATAAACAAAAATAGAGCGTCAATTTTGAAAAAAATGCAATATTTTTTACTTTTGGCTATAATAAATATCCCCAAAAAATATATAAAAAAACATTTTTTTTCCACAGTTTAGGCCAATACATATTCATCTACATATTTTTGGTAAAAAAAAAATCGCAATTAGCGATTATTGATTGTTTTGCGCAAAAGTTATAGCGTTTACAAAATAGGGGATAGCATTTTTATTAATTTTTTTTTTTTTTACTAGTAATGGTGGCGATCAGCGATTTTTATTGTGACTGCGACATTATGGCGGACACATCGGACATTTTTGACACATTTTTGGGACCATTGTCATTTATACAGAAATCAGTGCTATTTAAATGCACTGATTCCTATGTAAATGACAATGGCAGTGAAGGAGTTAACCACTAGGGGGCGGGGAGGGGTTATGTCAGTGTGTGTGTGTTTTTTTTTACACTAGGGGGGCGTGGCTTTACGTCTGACGTCACTGATCGGCTTTCCCGATGACAGGGAACAGCTGATCAGTGACAGGCAGTGTAGGAAGCACGGGGAGAGGTTTGTTTACACAGACATCTCCCCGTTCTTCAGCTCTGTGACCGATCGCAGGACACCAGCGGCGATGGGGTCCGCTGGTCCCGCGGCCACGGAGCTCAGGACTGGGTCACGAGCGTGCCGCCAGTGGCGCGCGCGCGACCCACGGCTGGACTCTTAAAGGGCAACGTACCTGTACGTTGATCTGCCCAGCCGTGCCATTCTGCTGACGTAAATGTGCAGGAGGCGGTCTTTAAGCGGTTAAAGAGGAAGTAAACCCTAATGGGTTTACTTCCTCTTTGTTTCCCTGCAAAGGTAAAGCATAATGGACTACTATGCATCGCATAGTAGTCCATTATGTGTCACTTACCTGACACAGGAGCCTGCGATGTCACCGCTGTCCCCTTGTGTACGGCGCCTCCATCTTCTTGGTGGGTCTCGCGGCTCCGTCGCTGTCATTCGACGGCGCCGCAATGACGTCACTCCTGCGCATGCGCACGGTAGCCGCCACTTGCGCCATATCGCCGTTGAGAGCGGCCTTCTCAGTGCGCCTGCGCACCGCTGTCTACGGCGCATGCGCCGTACACAGCGTTGCCTGTATTTTGGCAAATATCTCCTAAACCGTGTAGGTTTAGGAGATATTTCTTTGACCTACAGGTAAGCCTTAATCTAGGTCCAAGTGGTTTGTAAGGGTTTACAACCACTTTAATGAGGAAAAAAAATTAACTTAAATGATTTTAGCAAATGGCTGCAATATAACAAAGAGTGAAAAATTTAAGGGGGTCTGAATACTTTCCGTCCCCACTGTATGTTCTCCCTGTGCCTGCGTGGGTTTCTCCTGGGTACTCCAGTTTCCTGCCACACTCTGGTGCTGGTAGGTTAACTGGATCCTGTCTAAATTGGCCCTAGTATATGTATGAATGTGAGTTAGGGACCTTAGATTGTAAGCTCCTTGAGGGTAGGGACTGATGTGAATGTACAATGAATATGTAAAGCGCTGCGTAAATTGACAGCACTATATAAGTACCTGAAATAAATAAAAATAAAATAAAGTCCTATTCCCATTTAGATATATCCTTGGGACAGTCTCCGATCAGTACAAACATGTGTACACTCCTCTTCAATAGCACACTATGTAGAAAAACAAGGTTCTCAAAATATACCACCGCAAATTGTGCTCTCCTATATATCTTCTCACCCAAATATAGACCTCTAGGTTATAGTAGGTCTAGATAAGCTCAGTGGAGAAAGCCCAGCAAATGGTTCCATACACATTCGATCGTGAAAGAATCCAGGATGTTAGAGCTTGATTGATCCAAAGGTCTCTCCCTGCATTCCTCATTATCTCCCTTCCATAGGTCCCACAATGGAATAGATCACAGAATAAAATCTAACGCCCTCCGTATAAGGATTTTATCAACTATCAAGTAAAAGCAGCAAACATACTGTACACAAAATAAATCAATAATAGCGCTCAAAGGGTTAAACACAGATCTCTCATGTATACAGCTTCAGTGATGTAAGGGTGAGCCCCCCCCCCACCTTAACATTGGCTTAAAGGCATCACAAAACGCAGATCACTGTTTACCAGACTCCCTGAGGAGGCCAAGAAGCGGCCCTGTGTAGCGTGATGATGTCACAAGGTAGGTTCTTCTGCCTTTATGCATTACGTAAGTGCTGCACATTTTTGTTATGATTGTAATCCCAGGAGATATACAAAAGGTGTATTGTATGTCATTGTTTCTGAATAACAACTTCAGAAGAAGTCAAGGGCCATTGTACAACTTGTACCTAGAATCATCTGCTAGTCTTTAGATGTAGATAAACATATGAAATTTACCTTATCGGCTTATAGTAAACAATCCAGTGTCTGTAGATAGCAAATGCGTACGGAATTATGACCCCAAATCTTTATACTAAGTGGAGCAAAATATTGGCATCTCAGTGACCACGCTGCACTTGGGGGCTTCTAGGGCTGCATTAATGAAAGCAAGCATGTACCAAATGATTACTGTTAACAATACATTGAGCACGTTTGAAAAGGGAAAAAAACCCGGCCATAAACTGCGGTTTAGCACTGGAAAGCACACCAGGACAGGAGCCAAAATTTTTTTATAAAAACAAAGCCCAAAACTGCTGTCAGGTAAGTACAAGTTTTTTTAGGCAGATTAGCCTAAACAAGAGAGGTTAAAGTGAAAATAAATTAGTGTTATATTAGAGTTTAGTTTGACTTTACCCAGTTCATTATGTACATATAAAAACTACAGAGTGGTAGACATGCATTTCTCAAGTGCAGTTTAGAAAATTGCACTTCATAAAACACACAAGCAGCCAGTTTGTCTGTAAATGACTGTGATCTGAGCCATCATTGGAAGGTTCAAATAACAGACACAATGTACAGAGATGGTCCAAGTGGCTCTGTACCTTGTAATCCCTGGGATGATGAGCAACTGAGTTTTGGAAGTTGTGAAGAAAAAAGGCAAGCAGAGGGCAGGTAAGCAAGTAGTGAGACCACAGGCAATGCTGGTGACAGGTCATTTACCAGTCACCAGCATTGTCTGTGGTCTTTGTACTTGCTTACCATGCTGTTTTGCACTGTGTGTCTCTGTGTGGAGATGGCCATCTTGGTAGACACAGGGCTTTGCTTCTTCAATTCAGAGACTCCAACAAGGTGAACAGTTACCAGCACAGTAGTGACATCACCAAATCTCACTTCAAACCTTCTGAGACTAGTAATCAGTGATATAGTACCTTGGATGTTGCAATGCAGATCTACAGCTATAAGCTGTAGGCACACTCAAATACCAGAGTATGCACTGCTATTTTTCATGAAACAAACAATTGGGTATTATACTGTGCATTAAAAATAATTTAAGGGTATTTTTTTCCCAGAAATTGGATTTGAAAAACCGCTGCGCAAATACTGTGTGTCATAAAAAGTTGCAACACCCACCATTTCATTCTCCGGGGTCTCTACTTTAAAAAATATATAGTGTTTGAAGGTTTTAAGTAATTTTCTAGCAAAAAATACAGATTTTACAAGCAGTGTCAGAATAGGCCTGGTCCTCAAGTAATTACGGTAATCTGGTTGTAAATGATGTAACTTAGAATATATTGTGTATCTATTGGAAATGTACAGTCTCATATACTAAATGCTCAGGGCTTTGCAGATTGCAAAATCATGTGCATGTTTGTCACATTTCAGTACAACGGGAAACAAACTTTAAACAATTTACTTTTCTCTGAACTAACAACTGAAATTTTCTGCATTTCCCATCAGCAAGGAAGCCACTAAATAAATAGAGTATACTTTGTAATTATCCTAGGCTTGTGCTGTGTAAATAATCTATATGTTCTATAAACACTACAAGTACATTTGAACATGATAAAAACTTTAGCTAAGACCTGTTTACAATCAGCTTGAACAAGGAGGTAAGACATATGTTGTCTGTACTCAGTGCTAATCTAAAAACTACTATTAGGTTAACCAGGCCGGATGTAAATTGTGTACACTTGTGGGACTGTGGTAGGGACATTAGACTGTAAATTCCACTGGGGAGAAGACTAATGTAAATGAGATAGTGTACTACAAAAAGTGTAGTGTAATACATCAGCATTATATGTGGGATATTAAGTATGTATTTACTACATGGATATGTCACAATTAACCATTTCATTTAATTATTTTTCTCCCAAGCATACATGGTGCTTTCTGATCAATCTTCTGCTTTTGTTCTGTATTGGACTTTACTTGTCAAGGGAGTGCAGAGTAGAACCTTTGTAAACTTTTCTTTATATTATAACTCTAAAATCAAAAGAGAGCAGACCATGCATGGCAACTCCTCTACACCTAAGGTATCATGCAGCCATGTTTTTTCCTTACAGGCCTGAAAGAAATAGGTTAGTAATGGTAAAGAAAATGGGGCAAGGGCCTGTAGCTCCAGTTAGAAGGACTGCCATTAGAGTCCCTCTAAAGCAGACCATAGATGGTTTGAAATTCTTCCGGTTCAGCAGGGATCCAATTTTTCGATCCATCTATGGGCAGATGAAACATTTTCATTCTATTAGTAGCATCAGCTGTAGCCGGCATGCTGATGAGTGTATTCTGATGGCAGGGAAGCCTCCCCACTGTCAGACTACAATAGCTCCACTGGAGGGATTCCCCCTTCCACTTCAAATGTGTGGATGGGGGAATCGATTCATTTTCTTTCTTTCAACCCACTGGTTGAACAAAAGAAAATAAATCAAGTATGACCTGTCTAAGGCAGAGTCTCGAAACTACACATCGCAACCAGATTTTATCCAGCCTGCAGCTAGGGTCAATGGTATATCCTCAATGTGCATAGATTGAGAATTCAGGTAGGTAGAGGGTGCCTATGGTCTCTGCTTCTCCCCCCAGAACTCCAGCAGTCTCCAGTGCAGTTTTCCCCCCCCCCTTTCATCATCCCCATCATTGTTTGCTAGGGCCTTGGGTGTACTATCAACCAATGACGTCCTTGCCCCAGAATTCACAGGAGGTCAGAACTTCCTCTGTTCAGATCTGCTCTGCCTCCTGCCCTGTTGCTACAGCCATAACCATAAGCCTAAAGCTGGGTAAACACTGTCACTTTGGCTGAATGAAAAAAATAACTGATTCCTGCATCCCCACAAGTGAGGTGGTTGCAGGGATCCAAACCCCCCCCCCCCCCCGCCAGGACATTGTATTCTGACAGCAGGGACTCTCCGCTGTCAGAATACGCTGATCAGCAATGTAGCTGATTGCCTGCAGGCTGCTGATCAAACATGGTTTTCCCAGCAGTCCCATTCAACAGAAACCGATCTAACAGTTGGCTTCTGTCGAACTGAGAGGGCTACATGAAGATCAAACCGGCCAAATTTTGATCCGTGTGCACCCAGCTTTATGGTGGTAAGAGGGGCTCTGATAGGGACACTGATGTAAAGGGGAACTCTGATGGGGACCCAGATGTAAAGGGGAACTCTGATGGGGACCCAGATGTAAAGGGGAACTCTGATGGGGACCCAGATGTAAAGGGGAACTCTGATAGGGACCCAGATGTAAGAGGGACTCTGATGGGGAACCTCATGTAAAGGTGACTGTGAAGGAGACTCTGATGGGGATCCTAATATAACAGAGACTCTGAAGAGAACCTTGATAGAGACTCTGATGTAAGAGGGACCCTGATTGGGCCCCCAATTTACGGGGGGGACTCATTTATAAAATAGATTTTCTTCCAGCCCGCACATACTTGTAAAATATAAGATGTGGCCCTCAGGCTGAAAAGTTGGGAGACACCTGCTCTAAGGTATAAGAATGAGAAAACAAATCTAATGCCATTTATTAATGCAGAAGAAGGACTTCCGGTGCTAAGGTTCTAGCAGCAAAAACTCTGTAGAAAACAAACCAATTTCAGCATTCAAAGAAGTCAAATTGCTCTAAAAAAATACATAACCTCTAAATAAGAGAAGAAGACATATCTCAATAAAAGAACTTCCCATTTTAACCATGTCAATTCTGTCCTTAAACAAACTCTGTCACTGTGACTGTTTATACTGTAACTGAAAGAGAGCAACTGGATACTGCGGAGAGTGTTTCTTACATCATTAATATCTCTCACTGTCACAGGGTCTGCTGCGGCATCGGAGAAGTATTGTATAAACACCAAATGATGACAAAATGAATAATAGATATGTCACATACAAACGCTTCTTTTCTTATTCAATGTACTAATATGGGTAATAATATCTGGATTAAAAAGCAACTGATGGTTTCTAGATAAGGAATCTTCCTAAAGCTTTGAATACTACAGATAAAATACAATATACTTACATAACTGACCCCTGCCGCCCTCTACTACTGCTTCTTGCTTCACCATCTTAATTAAATTGATTAGCAATGCTCTGTGCAATTACTGGAGGAAACGAGTTCCGTTATTATATCCATGTATGACTTTTATATAGAAGAGCAGCAGTAATGATTATGTCTTCCTGTATTGCTAGGCAGCAGGTTTGCAAATAATGGATGACAGACCTCGGGATCTATCCATAAACACAAAACATCTCCAGGTCATTTTTTGCAGTGTTTTATAGAACAGACTTACCTGTAAAAACCTGTGGAGCATTATGTAAGTTACTGCACCCCTACTTGTAGTTGTGTCTATGCTAGTACGAGTAGGGTATGTTCCTTACCCATGATGAAAAGTCAATACGACATGTAACATTGTTCATAGTTCTTGCACAGATAGGCAGAACTGGCAATGTCACCTATGGGGCTATGCTCACCTCTCCATAGATATAAACCACTGGCCTGAGCATTAGTATTAATAGCAGTGTTGCAGGAGAAGGTGGAGCACAGACAGATCATACCTGCATGGCTGAGTGCTCTACTTCATCTATAGCGGGGGTCAGCAACCTGTAGATGGTGGACAGGTGACTGGTAGATCGCGGTCTAGGCTTGCTGACCTGCCATCCCAGAGCATCAAACAGAGTGCAATGCAGAGGGACGACGTGTAAAAATGGAGCTGTAGTAGGGAGCAAGAGCCGCATAAGCTGATGCCTCCTCTGTAGTGCTGGCTTCTGTCCCATGTGGAGTGATACCAACTGCACTCCATCTCTTATCCAGACTAGCGGTATCCAGAGTTGTGCCAGCAGCAGGAAAGAAGAGATCTTCAGGTCAGTGTAAAGCAATACACTGGGCATAATAGTATAAGGCTGCTTTCACACTGATGTGCTGCTGTTTACTCACACCGCGGGTGCAGTGCACAGGCAGCTTTCCTTCAGGTTTGCTGCTCTTAGCCATAGGTTTATATTATATCTTGCAGGTTTTGTGCACTTTCTGAATTCAGGAGTTTTGATGTACTTTTAGAAAGTGTACCACACCTGCAGGATATAATAGAAGTATATTGCAAAGCTCAGCTAACCCAGGAAAGTGGTAAATGCACTGCGCTGCACCCGCGGTAAAGGTTAACCTGCAGCACATCAGTGTGAAAGCAGCCTTATAGGGGTCTCAGAACAGTAAGGGTTCATTTACATTTTGGAGGTGGTAAAACCCCATAGTTAGGACATGTTTTTACCACCCCGCCCCAACCGCAACTCCTATAGCTGCAGTTGCCAGGGGTGTACACATGTCGCAGCTGCAGCAAGAGTTATACACTCTGTCATGGTTGGTGGGTGTAGCAACTGGCAAGCATAACCTATTCAATTGAATGAGGCCACTTTGCAAATGCCCTGCAACCTTGTGCAGTACAGCAAACAAGGGGTTAAAGCAGGCAGCATTATGTTGCTTTCTCACCACCTGCTTTAACCCTTTGGACCCCGCAGAAGCATTCAGTTGCAAGGCGCTTGCAGAGTGGCCCCATTTACTTGAATGGGTCCTGATTGGCAGGCGGTAGCACCCACCAAAAGCAACAGGGGGTTTAATTCCTGCTGTGGCATGTGTACACCTTTGACTGCAGCTAGAGGGGGTAGGGATTGGGGGCAATAAACACAACCGCAGGGTTTTACCACCCTCAAACTTTATGTGTGAACAAGCCCTAAGGGTGCCACTGCAATTAAGAGGTCATTCACAAGTGCAGCAGGCACTGCTGCTCCTCTGAAAAGCGAGCCGAGTGTCTGACAGGTGATGAGAAGGCGATATATTGTCTCCTCACCACCTGATTTAAACCCATGATTGCGACACGGAAATACGGCAATTAGAGGTTTAAATCAGGTGTGAGAAGGCGACACTGTGCTACACTATGCTCGGTAATATTTGATTTCTCCCATGTTGTTCAGGTAGATCTTTACCTCTAAGGTTGCCTACCCCTGATCTATAGGCACCCTAATACAAAAAGGAAGCTGTTTATTTTATTTTACAATCCACAATTCGTTAAATGACTGAAACCTGTTGTCATACACTTCAGTAATGTTTTAAATCTGGGGTCTCCAAACTTTCTAAACAAAGGGCCAAAAAAATTGTGTTGAATATTTGCTTTCCAATTGTATAAAAACATAAAAAAAAGTTTAGAGCATACAGTGGTGTGAAAAAGTGTTTGCCCCCTTCCTCATTTCCTGTTCCTTTGCATGTTTGTCACACTTAAGTGTTTCGGAACATCAAACCAATTTAAACAATAGTCAAGGACAACACAAGTAAACACAAAATGCAATTTGTAAATGAAGGTGTTTATTATTAACCACTTCAGCCCCGGACCATTTGGCAGCCAAAGGACCAGAGGTCTTTTTTTCAATTTCGCACTGCACTACTTTAACTGGTAATTGCGCGGTCATGCAATTTTGTAACCAAACGAAATTTGCGTCCTTTTCTTCCCACAAATAGAGCTTTCTTTTGATGGTATTTGATTGCCTCTGTGATTTTTATTTTTTGCGATATAAACGGAAAAAAGAGCGAAAATTTTGAAAAAAAAAGAGATTTTCTACTTTTTGTTATAAAAAAAATCTAATAAACTCAATTTTAGTCAAACATTTGGGCCAAAATGTATTCAGCCACATGTCTTTAGTAAAAAAAATGCCAATAAGCGTATATTTATTGGTTTGCGCAAAAGTTATAGCGTCTACAAACTAGAGTACATTTTCTGGAATTTACACCGCTTTTAATTTATGACTGCCTATTTCATTTCTTGAGGTGCTAAAATGGCAGAGAAGTACAAAACCCCCCCAAATGACCCCATTTTGGAAAGTAGACACCCCAAGCTATTTGCTGAGAGGCATGTTGAGCCCATTGAATATTTTTTTAGTCCCAAGTGATTGAATAAAGACAAAAATAAAAAAGATTTTTTTTTTTTTTTCAAAAAGTTGTCACTAAATGATATATTGCTCACACATGCCATAGTTATATGTGGAATTGCACCCCAAAATACATTTTGCTGCTTCTCCTGAGTATGGGGATACCACATGTGTGGGACTTTTTGGGAGCCTAGCCGCGTACGGGGCCCCGAAACCCAAGCACCGCCTTCAGGATTTCTAAGGGTGCAAATTTTTGATTTCACTCCTCACTACCTATCACCGTTTCGAAGGCCATAAAATGCCAAAATAGCACAAAACCCCCCCAAATGACCCCATTTTGGAAAGTAGACACCCCAAGCTATTTGTTGAGAGGCATGGTGAGTATTTTACAGCTCTCATTTGTTTTTGAAAATGAAGAAAGTAAAGAAAAAAAAAAAAATGTTTTCTTTTTTCAATTTTCAAAACTTTGTGACAAAAAGCGAGATCTGCAAAATACTCACAATACCTCTCAGCAAATAGCTTGGGGTGTCTACTTTCCAAAATGGGGTCATTTTGGGGGGTTTTATGCCATCTGGGCATTCCATGGCCTCCGAAACTGTGATTGGCAGTGAGAAGTGAAATAAAAAAATTACACCCTTAGAAAGCCTGAAGGCGGTGATTGGTTTTTGGGGTTCCGTACGCAGCTAGGCTCCCAAAAAGTCCCACACATGTGGTATCCCCGTACTCAGGAGAAGCAACAGAATGTATTTTGGGGTGTATTTCTACATATGCCCATGACATGTTTGAGCAATATATCATTTAGTGACAACTTTTTGTAAAAAAAAATATATATATTTTTCTTTTTTCATTATTCAATCTCTTGGGACAAAAAAAAAAAAATATTTAATGGGCTCAACATTGCTCTCATCAAATAGCTTGGGGTGTCTACTTTCCAAAATGGGGTCATTTGGGGGGGGTTTGAACTGTCCTGGCATTTTATGCACAACATTTAGAAGCCTATGTCACACGTCACCCACTCTTCTAACCACTTGTAGACAAAGCCCTTTCTGACACTTTTTGTTTACATGAAAACATATTTTTTTTTTGCAAGAAAATTACGTTGAACCCCCAAACACTATATATATTGTTAAAGCAAAGGCCCTACAGATTAAAATGGTGGGTGTTGCATTTTTTTTTTCCACACAGTATTTGCGCAGCGATTTTTCAAACGCATTTTTTGTGGAAAAAATACACTTTTTTTTTTATTTTAATGCACTAAAACACACTATATTGCTCAAATTTTTGATGAAATAAAAAATATGATCTTAGGCCGAGTACATGGATACCAAACACGACATGCTTTAAAATTGCGCACAAACACGCAGTGGCGACAAACTACATACATTTTTAAAAGCCTTTAAAAGCCTTTACATGATACCACATTAGATTCACGGAGGAGGTCTACTGCTAAAATTACTGCCCTCGATCTGACCTTCGCGGTGATACCTCACATGCATGGTGCAATTGCTGTTTACATATGACGCCAGACCAACGCTTGTGTACGCCTTTGCGCAAGAGAAGGGGGGGCAGGGGTGCTTTTTTTTTTTTTTTTTGGTTTTTTTTTTATTTATTTAGCTTTTTTATTTTATTTTTAAACTGTTCCTTCCATTTTTTTTCTTTGTTATGATTTTTATTGTTATCTCAGGGAATGTAAATATCCCCTATGATAGCAATAGGCAGTGACAGGTACTCTTTTTTTGAAAAAATTGGGGTCTATTAGACCCTAGATCTTTCCTCTGCCCTCAAAGCATCTGACCACACCAAGATTGGTGTGATAAAATGCTTTCCCAATTTCCCAATGGCGCGGTTTATATCCGGGAGGGGGGACATTCCCTCCCACTGCTTGTAAAAGCAGTCTAGAGGCTAATTACCCGCTAGAATTGCTTTTACATGAAAGCCGATCACTGGCTGAAAAGAATGATACCAAGATGATACCTAAACCTGCAGGCATCATTCTGGTATAACCATTCAAAGTCCAGCAACATACTGGACATATATTGTAATCTTTTTTTTTTCATGCAGCCTCTTGGCTGAACGAAAAAAAGAGATTGATTGGTGGGTATGCCCACCATTAGAATACCTCCCTTCATCCACCCACTTCTAATGATGGGCATACATGCACCATTTATATATGCCGATGCATGGGGGCATCCTCCCGCAAAAGTTATGCCGTGTACACACGGTCGGAATTTCGACCGTATGTACGTGGCATTAGGAGCCAATCGCTCCCCCCCCTGCTGCCCCCATGCTTCGGCATATATGCTCTTTTTTTTAACTGTGGTGGTGAAATCACCTCCTACAGCGTTGGAGTCGCGGCTTTATGTATCGTGGGAGCAAACGCTGTTGCTGTCAAGATAAATAAATCCGCGTTGCAACTGAATGGCGCACCTGAAAACAAAAAAAAAGCTCAACACTAAAACACACAGTAAACAAAATTACATACCTGAAAAGCAAGCATGATAAAACATAATAAAACATAATAAAACATAATAAAACATTGCAGAATAGAATGGAGTAAAAAAAGAGCAACAATAGAGAGAGAATAGAGTGAGAGAGAGAACAATAAAACGACAACTATTTTATTTTTTTTTATTTTTTTGAGATTCACAGGTAAAAAAGCTCCTGACTGAAGCGACTGAATCAAAACGCTACCACAAAAAAAATGTTAGCGATCGCAGGGATCAGGCCTGACTCTGCGAACGCTGCAGTTATGTGTGCTTAGTGTTTTGTAAGTGACAGTGATCGATCGATACTGCACTTGGGTGGGCTGGGCTGGGCGGAGGGGGAAAACGTAGGCGCTAGCAGGTATCTGGGCTGATCCCGCTAACAATGCGTTTTTTTTTGGAACCCTAAACTGCTGGGACGCTAGTATAGATCTGATCAGATCAGATATTGATCTGTTCAGATACTGTGCCACTAAGGGAGGTGTATGCTTTGCGCGTGGGTGTTTGCGGTACTGGCACTAACCTGGGGCGACGCAGACCTTATTTGACCCTAAAACCTAATTGATATCACCCGCCGGGCGATCAGGGGGTTAAACCGTTATTGGGTAATAAATGGCGGGTGCCCTGACAGTATAAAAAACAAGCTAACTAACCAGCGTCACCCGTAACAGTAATACAAAAAAAAACTGGTTACCTAGCGACACTAATGCAGCGATCAGAAAAACGATCGCTTAGTGACACTGGCAAAAGGGGGTGAAAGGGTTAACTAGGGGCAATCAGGGGGTTAAACCTTTATTAGGTAATATATGGGGGTACCTGACGCTATATAAAAACCTGACGGGGAACCTAAATAACGAAATAACTAACTGGCTAACCAGCGTCACCAGTGACAGTTATACAGTGATCACTGGTGAAAGGGTTAACTCTAGGGGCAATCAGGGGGTTAAAACCTTTATTTAGGTTGTAATATGGGGGTACCTGACCTATAAACCTATTTATGAACCTATATAAACATGGCGGTTACCTAAAAAAAAAAAATGGTTACCTAGCGACACTAATGCAGCGATCAGAAAAACGATCGCTTTGTGACACTGGCAAAAGGGGGTGAAAGGGTTAACTAGGGGCAATCAGGGGGTTAAAACCTTTATTAGGTAATATATGGGGGTACCTGACGCTATATAAAAACCTGACGGGGAACCTAAATAACGAAATAACTAACTGGCTAACCAGCGTCACCAGTGACAGTTATACAGTGATCACTGGTGAAAGGGTTAACTCTAGGGGCAATCAAGGGGTTAAAACCTTTATTTAGGTTGTAATATGGGGGTACCTGACCTATAAACCTATTTATGAACCTATATAAACATGGCGGTTACCTAAAAAAAAAAAATGGTTACCTAGCGACAGCAGTGACACTAATACAGCGATCAGAAAAACGATCGCTTAGTGACACTGGCAAAAGGGGGTGAAAGGGTTACCTGGGGGGCAATCAAGGGGTTAAACCTTTATTAGGGGGGGTGGGGGGCTACCTTGGACCTAAAACTAACTGCACTGACAGTTATTACAGTCACACTGACACTAAATGCAGTGATCAGTAAAAAAATGATCACTGCAATTAGTGACACTGTGACTGGGGGGGGGGGGGGGGTGATCTGGGGGGTGATCTGGGGGTGACAGGGGGGTTTTTGTGTGCCTATGTGTACTGGTGTCAGTGTACTGTTGGTGCACTAACCTTTAGATGTTCACAGCTCGGCGTTCCGGTCACATAGACCGGCGCACCGAGCGTGACATCACTTCCTCTGCCTGTGTTTTGATTGACACAGACAGAGGAAGCATCTGATTCGCCAGGAGCGATCGCGAGGGGGTGGCCAGAAACCACTGGCCGTCCCCTCATCCCGGATCGCTCCTGAAGCGATCCCGACCGTCCCCGCCGGCCGGGGGGGGTCCGATCGGACCCCCCACCCGCCGGAAGAATGGCACGTACAGGTACGTGGTTCTGCCTGTACGTGCCATTCTGCCGACGTATATATACAGGGGGCGGTCGGCAAGTGGTTAAAGGTGAAAAAAAATCCAAACCATCATGGCCCTGTGTGAAAAAGTGATTGCCCCCTAAACCTAATAACTGGTTGGGCCACCCTTAGCAGCAACAACTGCAACCAAGCGTTTGCGATAACGTGCAATGAGGCTTTTACAGTGTCCTGGAGGAATTTTGGCCCACTCATCTTTGCAGAATTGTCCTAATTCAGTTACATTAGAGGGTTTTCCAGCATGAACGGCCTTTTTAAGGTCATACCACAACATCTCAATAGGATTCAGGTCTGGACTTTGGCTAGGCCACTCCAAAGTCTTCATTTTGTTTTTCTTCAGCCATTCGGTGGTGGACTTGCTGGTGTGTTTAGGATCATTGTCCTGCTGCAGAACCCAAGTTCGTTTCAGCTTGAGTACACGAACAGATGGTCGGACATTCTCCTTCAGGATCTCTTGGTAGACAGCAGAATTCATAGTTCCTTTTATCACGGCAAGTCTTCCAGGTCCTGAAGCAGCAAAACAGCCCCAGACCATCACACTACCACCACCATATTTTACTGTTGGTATAATGTTCTTTTTCTGAAATGCAGTGTTCCTTCTACGCCACATATACTTGGACACACACCTTCCAAAGAGTTCCACTTTTGTCTCATCGGTCCACAGAATGTTGTCCCAAAAGTCTTGGGGATCATCAAGATGTGTTGTGGAGAAATTGAGACGAGCTTTGATGTTCTTTTTGCTCAGCAGTGGTTTTCTCCTTGGAACTCTGCCATGCAGGCCATTTTTGCCCAGTCTTTTTCTGATGGTGGAGGCATGAACGCTGACCTTAACTGAGGCAAGTGAGGCCTGCAGTTCCTTAGACGTTGTTGTGGGGTCTTTTGTGACCTCTTGGATGAGTCGTCGCTGCGCTCTTGGGGTAATTTTGGGCGGCCGGCCACTCCTGGGAAGGTTCACCACTGTTCCATGTCTTCGCCATTTGTGGATAATGGCTCTCACTGTGGTTCGCTGGATTCCCAAAGCTTTGGAAATGGCTTTATAACCCTTTCCAGACTGATAGATCTCAATTACTTTCTTTCTCAATTGTTCCTGAATTTCTTTGGGTCTCGGCATGATGTGTAGCTTTTAAGGATCTTCTGGTGGACCTTACTGTGTCAAGCAGCTCCTATTTAAGTGATGCCTTGATTGTGAACAGGTGTGGCAATAATCAGGCCTGGGTGTGGCTAGAGAAATTGAACTCAGGTGTGGACAACCACAGTTATAGTATGTTTTAACAAGGGGGGCAATCACTTTTTCACACAGGGCCATGATGGTTTGGATTTTTTTTCACCTTTAATAATAAACACTTTCATTTACAAATTGCATTTTGTGTTTACTTGTGTTGTCCTTGACTATTGTTTAAATTGGTTTGATGTTCCGAAACACTTAAGTGTGACAAACATGCAAAGGAACAGGAAATGAGGAAGGGGGCAAACACTTTTTCACACCACTGTAGATAGTCTTTTCTTTGCGATTTTTTTTTTAAATAATACTAGTAGTTTCCACATTTTTTATATATTTTAGAACTAAAGCCAAAGTAAAATACATTAAAATACATACAGAAAACCATTCAAAGCACCTTGGTAAAAGATTTAGCATTTCAATGTAAAGGATTCTTTCAACCAAAAGTATAAAATAAAAAGAACGAAAGAAAACCTTTAACGTTTAAAGCAATTTTTTTAAATCTGTGGTTATGAAAAACAGTCGCTGTTAATTTACTGGCTAGTTTTTCAAACGGTTAGAAGCTAACTAAAAGGCCCTTGCTATGTGCCGTCGCAGAAATGCACTTAACTAATTGCCTTTTTATAGGGATCATACTGTCAATAAGAAGTAATAAAAGGTTGACAGTCTATTTAAACAACTACGGCATTGGTAACAAAGCATGAAGACCAGCCCTGGTGATGAATGTGTGCAGAAGAGACAAATGGACATAGCCAGCAAAAGAGGTAAATTGGTGTGAATGGCCAGACGGCAATCAGCTACAGGCACCACAAAGCTGGAGCCTCGGGCTACTTGGTGACAGTAGAATCAGGTGAAGGAGCCACTTGATATCCTTTATAAACAGAGCCAGCTTGTAGGAAAGCGCTGGATTACTGACACTTCCGGGTTTAAAGGAGACCTCCAGTGTGTAGACTTCATCCCAGGTCAGACTAGCTGCCGCCACTGATACTGACAGAGGAGTGTGAGCATGATGATTCCGAGTCAGGCACACACAAATACAACACACTAATCCACTAATACCTTTTTTTAACCTGTCAAAGCAACATATAGCAAAGCAGCTTTAGTTCAGTAAAATCCTAAAAATCTGCACAGCACATTTACAATGCAATTCAAACTAATGCCCCATACACACGATCTAAAAATAGGACGACAGATCGTCCGTTTCTTTTTTTTGCATGCTAGTCGCATATCGAGCACTAGGAGATTACTAAAGTTATGAAAATTCTCGTACAACAGAATAAACTGTGACAACTGTAGATAATGAAAGGAAAATCGTACGATCTGGTATCATACGAGAATAATTTTTGTGTTGTTTTATATTCGACTTTTTAATTAATATCATCAATTTAAATGAATATAGATTTATTGTTGGCCATTATTGGCAACTTTAGCGCAAGAAGAAGCTAAAGTAAAATGTATCCCTTTAAATTCTATGTATGTCTTCACACTGGTTCGTTGCGCTTCCATTGTGGTGTTAAAAATCCAGCTTGCTGCATTTTTGGTCAGTTAAAAAAACGCACCTCCCAGTTCAAATGCATTGAAAACGTAGTAAGAATGCATCATTAACGCGTTCATGTTACGTTTTTGAGCCACATGACCTATGAAAAACACTCCATAAGCACAGTAATCATGGTAAAATCGGCACAAATTTGCAGTAAAAGCGCAGTGCGTTTTCGGTGACATTATCAGCACCTTTTCTCTTATCACCATTCTGCCAATAACACCATTTTTCGGCAGAAATTTGGCTGCATCTCTAGATCCGATTATCGTAGGATCACTTTGAAAGCGGTATTTTCGGATCGCATGTACGGGCCTAAAATTACGGTCTATTTAACCACTTTCAGACCGGACCATTTTGCTGGCTTAAGACCAGACCACTTTTTGCGATTCGGCACTGCGCCGTTTTAACGGACAATTTTGCGGCCGTGCGACGTGGCTCCAAAACAAAATTGACGTCCTTTTTTTCCCACAAATAGAGCTTTCTTTTGGTGGTATTTGATCGCCTCTGCGATTTTTCTTTTTTGCGCTATAAACAAAAAAAGAGCGACAATTTTGAAAAAAACGCATTATTTTTTACTTTTCGCTATAATAAATATCCCCCAAAAATATATAAAAAAACATTTTTTTTCCTCAGTTTAGGCCGATACGTATTCTTCTACATATTTTTGGTTTACATCGGCATCTCCCCGTTCTTGAGCTCCGTGACACGATCACGGAGCTCTCAGCAGGCGTGTGCGCGCCGCCGGCGGGAAATTCAAAGTAACGTACGGGTACGTTACTTTGCCCAGCCGTGCCATTCTGCCGACGTAAATGTACAGGAGCCGGTCGGCAACCGGTTAACAACCCCTTTAATTCAATAAACGACAGAAGCACAATATGAAAAGCTAGTATTTTGCAAACAAGGTATTCATAGTTTACGTATGACATAAAGAATATATTACCCCAACGTTTTATATTCCTTATATGTGTAAGGTAATACTATGTACTTGTGTTAAAAAGTATCCTGTTCTCTTTGCATTACTTTCCCTGTGTGAAATACAGTGGTGTGAAAAAGTGTTTGCCCCCTTCCTCATTTCCTGTTCCTTTGCATGTTTGTCACACTTAAGTGTTTCGGAACATCAAACCAATTTAAACAATAGTCAAGGACAACACAAGTAAACACAAAATGCAATTTGTAAATGAAGGTGTTTATTATTAAAGGTGAAAAAAAATCCAAACCATCATGGCCCTGTGTGAAAAAGTGATTGCCCCCTAAACCTAATAACTGGTTGGGCCACCCTTAGCAGCAACAACTGCAACCAAGCGTTTGCGATAACGTGCAATGAGGCTTTTACAGCGTCCTGGAGGAATTTTGGCCCACTCATCTTTGCAGAATTGTCCTAATTCAGTTACATTAGAGGGTTTTCGAGCATGAACGGCCTTTTTAAGGTCATACCACAACATCTCAATAGGATTCAGGTCTGGACTTTGGCTAGGCCACTCCAAAGTCTTCATTTTGTTTTTCTTCAGCCATTCGGTGGTGGACTTGCTGGTGTGTTTAGGATCATTGTCCTGCTGCAGAACCCAAGTTCGTTTCAGCTTGAGTACACGAACAGATGGTCGGACATTCTCCTTCAGGATCTCTTGGTAGACAGCAGAATTCATAGTTCCTTTTATCACGGCAAGTCTTCCAGGTCCTGAAGCAGCAAAACAGCCCCAGACCATCACACTACCACCACCATGTTTTACTGTTGGTATAATGGTCTTTTTCTGAAATGCAGTGTTCCTTCTACGCCAGATATACTTGGACACACACCTTCCAAAGAGTTCCACTTTTGTCTCATCGGTCCACAGAATGTTGTCCCAAAAGTCTTGGGGATCATCAAGATGTGTTGTGGAGAAATTGAGACGAGCTTTGATGTTCTTTTTGCTCAGCAGTGGTTTTCTCCTTGGAACTCTGCCATGCAGGCCATTTTTGCCCAGTCTTTTCCTGATGGTGGAGGCATGAACGCTGACCTTAACTGAGGCAAGTGAGGCCTGCAGTTCCTTGGACGTTGTTGTGGGGTCTTTTGTGACCTCTTGGATGAGTCGTCGCTGCGCTCTTGGGGTAATTTTGGGCGGCCGGCCACTCCTGGGAAGGTTCACCACTGTTCCATGTCTTCGCCATTTGTGGATAATGGCTCTCACTGTGGTTCGCTGGATTCCCAAAGCTTTGGAAATGGCTTTATAACCCTTTCCAGACTGATAGATCTCAATTACTTTCTTTCTCAATTGTTCCTGAATTTCTTTGGGTCTCGGCATGATGTGTAGCTTTTAAGGATCTTCTGGTGGACCTTACTGTGTCAAGCAGCTCCTATTTAAGTGATGCCTTGATTGTGAACAGGTGTGGCAATAATCAGGCCTGGGTGTGGCTAGAGAAATTGAACTCAGGTGTGGACAACCACAGTTATAGTATGTTTTAACAAGGGGGGCAATCATTTTTTCACACAGGGCCATGATGGTTTGGATTTTTTTTCACCTTTAATAATAAACACCTTCATTTACAAATTTCATTTTGTGTTTACTTGTGTTGTCCTTGACTATTGTTTAAATTGGTTTGATGTTCCGAAACACTTAAGTGTGACAAACATGCAAAGGAACAGGAAATGAGGAAGGGGGCAAACACTTTTTCACACCACTGTACATGGTGATCCTGCCAATCCCCCTGCTCTCCTATTTGTATTTATTATTTATTACAGGTACTCATATAGCACCATCAGTTTACGCAGGGCTTTACATATACAGTACATTGTACATTTACATCAGTCCCTGCCCTCAAGGAGCTTACAATCTAAGGCCCCTAACTCACATTCATCCATACACATTGTAGGGCCAATTTAGACAGGATCCAATTAACCTACTATCCTATCAGCATGGCTTTTTTAAACTGACCATGCTAGACATGAGAGCACATTCTTCCTAGTGTGGTCAGTGTTCTGGCTGTGCTGGGAGAACAGCCTCCCTGTCCTCCAATGGCCAAGACACCGCCCCCCCCCCCCTTCACACACACACACACACACACACACACACACACAGCCATTCAACTGCTCCTTATGCAGCTGAGAACAGAGGTCATGTGATCAGTTATACTTATTTTATAAATATACATAAAGTTTTTTGTATATAATATTATTATTATACAGGATTTATATAGCACCAACAGTTTGTGCAACGCTTTACAATATAGTACAGTATGATTCAATACAAGAGGGTTAGGAGGGACCTGCTCTTGTGAGCTTATAATAATATATACTAACTGTGAAGGATGAACTGATGGGAGAAATAGAAGATTTGGTTATTAGCTGAAGGCAGGATAGGCTTCCCTGAAGAGATGAGTTTTCAGGGATCGCCTAAAAGTGGACAGAGTAGAAGATAGCCAGACAGATTGGGGTAGTGAGTTCCAGAGGGTGGGAGAGGCTCTGAAGAAGTCCTGGAGACAAGCATGGGAGGAGGAGACAAGGGAACTAGAGAGCAGTAGGTCTTGGGAGGAGCGGAAAGGACGGTTTGGGTGATATTTGGAGACAAGATATATATGCATACATGTTTTGCCTTCCATTTCTATCTTAAACAGAATCAATTGTTTTACAAGGTAAGGTTTTAAATATACTTTAATTTAAAGCTAATGTATTCACACTCGGGCAGTGCGCTAGCAGGACATTATAAAAAGTCCTGCAAGCAGCATCTTTGGGGCGGTTTACTCCCCATTCATTGGAATGAATTTGGAGTGCTTCCAAAGCGGTTTGGAAGCACCGCAACATGGTCGCATTTAACCCCTTTTTTAACCCCTTCCTGCCTCCAAATAGTCGCGCCAAAGAGCCGATATAACAGCAGTAAAGCGCTGCTAAAACAAGTGGCGCTTTACCGCTGACACTCTTGGCGGCTGCAGTGTGAAAGCAGCCTAAAGGCAAAATCAGAAATGGCGTATACGACTCCGCAGATACAGAGTAGTTTGCAGCCACTCTGCCCACCCCTCCTCTCCTCTCTCCCACTCACAGAGGCTTTGTATTATGTGAACCCATTTACAAAGTATTCTGTGAATGGACAGCAGAGCTGAGGGGAGGGCAGGACAGCTGAAGGATCAGAGACCCCAGGTCCAGTGTTTGAGTGCTGGAAGTATAGTCATAGCTGTACTCCTGGTGCTCAGTAAAAATGTAAATAATAAATAAAACAAGTCCACAAAATGAATGGCATATACGTTGTTGGACTTAACCCCTTATAAACCAGCATATTTTTTAAAAGCTGCTGCAATTCCTGAATTTCTTCTTTAAAGACAGATTAAAAGCATTTACACAGATCACAATTCATACGAGCCCTAAACTCAAGCAGCTTGCCCATACTACACATGGCTCTATTGTGTGATATCTGACTTCCCAATCTACAAATCCTAAAAGACAATGTAGTAAATGTTACGCTGGTTTAATATATTCCAGTAATATGGGAAGCTTGGGTGAATGAGCGGCTTTGTTCTTGTTTCCCAGAAATGTTGATTTGATTCTGTCCTTAATTTGCCTCCTAACTGTAAACAAACACGTATAGATAGATGTCAGAGGTGTACTTATAAAAAAAGGAATATGATACCACAATGTACAACATTCAACTTGAGATAATCAATACCTTACCATGAAATTAAGCCAACAGAAAATTGTGGATCAGTGCATGTACGTTTTCCTGTTAACTGCTCCTGTGCTGCAGCAAATACAAGCTGAGGGAAAGAGATTTCCCTTGCTATAACTGCACATACTTGTTTCTTTGGCAGTGCCATGAACAGCATTGCATGGTATTACTGTCAGTGATCATACACATGAACAGGCTTTTCTATTAGCAGGAATGACATGTTAACTGTCCGCACCTGCTCTGTCACAGTGGTCAAGAGGCTTTGGTTTTATAGAAAAAGCTAAGCAGACCATGGCATAAATGGAAAAAAACTACTGCCACTTTCATACATGAGGGCTATGCCGCAGCTATTCTTAGAAATTGGACGGGGGGTTGATGGGGAAATTGCATATTTCATATTTCCTTAAAGTTGTCTCATAATATCTAAGAAAGCCTTCAAAGTCTAGTTACCTTAGATGACTTTGTGCTAAAGGAATGTCATATCAGACTGACCAAATCCTTAAAAGGTCACGTTGGCCAGGGGTTGACCATTTCTTAAGGTCACGTTGGTCAAGGGAGTTGGCCAGGGGTTGACCATTTCTTTACACACAAATCTTATATACTATAGCTATAACTTGGAATATTCAGACTCTACCAGGGCAAGCATGTGCCTGGGTCCAATCATCTGGCCCCTCCACGAAACCGGATGGGACTCCGTGGTGAAACAGCATCTTTAGTTAAAGTGTTACTAAACCCACAATAGTAAAATCAATCTGTCTATGCAGTAAAGCATGCTGGTTATACTCACTGTGGAACCTAAGGGGTTAATCCTCTGCATTGTGTAAAAAGGCTGTTAGATCCTGTCTTCTCTGATCCTTCCTTTCTTCCACAGTCCCCAATCTATCTGCTGATAGAACAGAGCCTTGGGGCAAGCTGCACATGCTCAGTTTGGTGTATATTGCTAGAGTTTTTTTTCTAGGGAGAGTGCATGTGATCACCACATGGCCAATCAGCACTGTCCAGACAGAGGGTCAGGGGTCCGTCCTGCAGCCTCATAGGACAATCAGGGGAGAATGAAAACTCCTCCTACAAGCTTTAACCAGACACTGATAGAAGTCACAAGACTGCTCTAACTGCTGATGAGAAAAGGTATTTAGCAGTTTATATTTACTAAAATAACTGCATTTCATTGTTCTGTGTACTGTGGGAGAGCAGATATAGTGAATGCAGGGTCCTGGGTTTAGTAAAACTTTAATTATTCTTGTTATATATTTTTTCTAATATTATTATATTTGATATCTGTATCTGTTATTACTTAATTAAATGTTATACTTATAAGTAGTTCTCTCTTTGCACATATCAAATACAGCCCCAAAAACAAACTATCAGATATCTGTTATAAAATAGAGCTTTAATAAAACAGGTGCACACCGAATCTGGTGCAGATGTGCTTATTAACCAATCAGCATCTGGGTTTTCGTGCCAAAGTTTAAATGAACAAGGTAAAGTTAGAAGCTGAATGGTTACTATCCAGATTCTGTGTGCACTAGTTTTTGTAAATCCCCTAAGACTTATTGTACTAGAGTTTTGCAAGGAGTTACATCACTGGTACTCACACACAAATCAAGGAGATTGCAACATGGGGTGCCCAGTCAAGTAACAAAAGGTTGTACTCTCCCCAAAGCACACAGAACATTTCTGATTCTGGCTTCAATGAACTTGAGGATAGATGTATGGGATCTGCCATTGCTGAAAAAATCAGAGGATCCGATGTTAGCCGAAGAGTTGCTGACCTGTTAGCAGACTGCTCTCAAACACTGTGTCCTGTCTTCTAACAGTGCAATGGATGAGGTCAAGTGGTTGACAGGCAGCGACTGTCAGATTTTAGATGACCTCTGATCTCCAGACACTCCAGCTAAAGTGTTGGATTTAGGTAATGTAAAGAGAAATATGAATATTTGGATAAGTAAGCCTGCATAATTAAAATAATGACTTAATGTTTACATTCTTCCATAAGTCCAGTCATAAATGGTTGAACCTGACCTGACCTCAAAAAATCCAGAGAGTCTGTGTAAGTCATCAGAAGATTATTTGTGCCTCTGTGTAGATATCAGTTTTGTACTCCGGACTCTACTGCCCCTTAGTTTCTGCTATTTGATGGTTGAATGACAAAGGGGTGTGCCAGGAGGGGCATTGTTTATTATCAACTTGGAGAAAAGGCAAGGGTCTATGTACAGCCTTTGATCTTTAAATAGAACTAAAGATAAAACTTTTATTTTGGCTAGAGTAAGGGATGGTTATAACATCTGTCAGTTTTATTTATTTTGCCATATGTGTTCCATTGGAGAGATTTCCCTTCACTTCCTGTCCAATACCTACAACTACAAATGAAATGGTAGGAAATGCCTTCAAAGTGAGGGAATCCCTGGTTGTCACAAAGGTCACTAGATCTAGTGTCCCAATTGAAAGATTTCCCATCTTTTACTTTTCTGGGCATAGCCCAAAATGTGATTTTTTTTTAAATTACTTTCACTTTCAATGATAATGGTAAACATGACAACTAGAGAGGGAGCATCTATTCACCAGGGGTACAGACAGCAAAAAAAACTGACGGGTTCCAAGCACTATTTACTCTATCCAAAAATTGTACCTCCAGTACAAGCAGCTACAGGGGCCAATAAGTGCTTATTTTAAAGCTGTCTGTTAAGAGTAGGTAAAATATTAATGTACATAGTCTTGGCACAGGTGCACTTTAGGTAACAAATCAATTTTGGGGGTGACTGCATTTTTAAATGCTTTCTCCTCTACATAATATATGATAATATACACATTTTTCCTAGACCTACCACCCCATTAGCAGTAGTATATATGGTCTTTTTAACCCACCCACAGGAGCAATATAAACTAGCCATATCACCACTGTAGCTGGTTGTCCAAATGAGAAATAGGGTTAAATTGACCTGGGGAGCAGGACATCCTGACCAGCACCAGAACTTTTCCCTAGGTACTGGATTACAAGCTGGTTGCTCCCTCATTTTCAAGTGATTTCATTAGACAGGAGATCTTTAAACATGTCTTATTACCAGGGAACAGATGAGGAGCAATACTTGCTTTGAAACATAGCTGACTGCCTTCATGTGTTTCGTCTTATCTTTTCGCATAATACAAGGATTTGCTGCCTCTATTCTTCTACAAAGCAAGGATTATAACCGAAACACCTGTAAAAACAAGGCGGCATCCTACATCATGTCAGATGCCCCTAAATTCCTCTCTCCTTTCATTCCTCAAATGCAGTGCAGGCTGGCCACATGAATTCCAAACAATTCACTGCTGATGAGTTCACACTTTGATTTACCAGAAAATAATAATCAACAGTTTTAAGTTATTTGGAAAAAAAACACAATCAAGTACAAAAAAAAACTTTATTTAATATATGGTCAACAAAAAAAAATGCTAAAGTTTAAACTGTAGAATGTAATTTTTTTCTCACACCTTTTCTATACCAGCTGACATTTTAAATCCAAGCCAAAGTGGACAGGCTCATTTGCATGTCCTTTACCTTTTTCAAAATTGAACTAACAAAAAAAAAGTTGTACGTACACAAAATGGACCTGCACAAACCCTGCTCTGCTCGTCTTTATCTAGATGCTACCACCTCTGTGTAGTATCAGTGAGTCATTTTTTTAGCCAGTGCACTGAACCCTATACAAGCTGGCAAACACTAATGCATTCATTTTTTTCAGTACATACAGTGGGGGCCACATTTAAAAATGTTAAGGATACTGTAAGTGCTCACAAATGTATAGTTCTAAGAATACAAAAATCACCTGTATCCATTGCTGAGGCTGGTCACAGACAGGGAGATTTATCCACTAGAACAAAGGGCAAAGAGATAATTGCCATTTCCTGCACGAGTGTGCCAGGACCTGCTACAATCCTAGCTTAAGGCTTCTTCTTTGGATCAAGTAGAGATGAATGTGCTACCGTTCAGTGATGCTGAACACATCCATCTCCATTTGGGGCATTTTGCTCTGAAGTGCTTAGTCATAAGGCCTCAGACCCATGTCTTATTGTTTTATTGGATCCTTCACTCTCCTCGATAGAAATGTGTACCAGCTCATAGCTGGAAAAGCTTTGTGTGAGATAAAGAGTGTTTTGGACCACCAGAGGTCCCTATTATCACACTCTACTAGGTCACTTAACTCATAGCTGCAAATAGTCCCGATTTGCCCAGGACAGTCACGAATTTTGAACAGCTCTCCCGATATGAGGTTGTTCCGGGCTGAGTCCTGGAAATCAATGTCTGTCACGGACAGCCAGACAGTCCCCCAGGTGACCGCACCTTTCACAGAAAGTGCTTAACATGGAGGCATGCATCAGGAGCTCTATGTGCCGCTGGGCTCATGATGCACGATCTCTCACACAAGAACACATGTTAGGAACACTGATCCCTCCCCCTACCTCCTCCCCCAGCAGCTGATCAGGGGAACTCCTTTTGAGAAACTCCCAGAGGCAGAGCCTGCTGCGGCACTAGGGCTGGGTAGAAGGTGCTGCCGGCCTCGGAGGTGATTGCGCCCAGCCGGTCTTCTCAGGTGCACTGGGTGAGGCTGTGAGAGAGCAATTGGGGAGTGATAAGATGAGGGAGCCTACGGTATTAGCTAAGGCAGGTAGACATTACCTGCCTTGGGAGGCAGGGCTCACAGGCTAGGGCCACCAGAGTGGGTGGGTGGGGCAAGGGGCATGGCCACTTCCTCCCATCATAGCACAGGTGGCTGCTTCATTGGGGCTCATGTGGCAGCTAAAGATGTAAGGAGGAGGAGCAGATGCAGCAGCCTGGGAAGTCTTCTGAATGCAGCAATGTGGTAAGTGACTGATGGATCACCCTGCTCACTGACTGCCCTGACATAACCCTCACTGACTGCCCTGTGCTGCCCTGCTCTGACACACCCCGCACTGACTATCCTGACATACCCCCCACTGACATCCTGCACTATGCAAGTGAAGTCAGACTCTATTTGACCACACCCCTTTAGGCCACACCCAATATTTAGCGTATTTTAAACCGTGCACAGCACACCGCATTAATGCTTGCTTTTTGTATAACCATGCCCATGATAGCTGAATGCCCCACCCCTAATTAAAGTTATGCCCTGCCTACAAAGGCTTTCTCGCCACACAAAAAAAAAGTGTCCATAAAAACTTTTTTCAAATGTTGGCAACTATGTTTAACTTTATTTACTTTTTTTTTGTTTAAGAGCACAACTACACAGTGGTTGTATTCTAAGTAAAACCTTTAGAAATAATTTATGCAAATTTAAAACTTATGAGAAAATAGGAAACATATTGTTGTGGTAGCCTACACATATCTTTTTCATGGATTTGTATTCAATTACCTTCAAGAAAATGTAAATTTAAGAGCTAGATTTTCCAACATTTTCTTTGCTGAAAAAGGTTTAGCTTTAACTGAAATTCCAACCTAGATTTAGCAGAGAGGCAGTCCAGGGTTACAAGTAAGGTAACAACTAAACAAAGAAATAAACTAAAAATCAAACCACATATGACAAATCAAACCCTTGGTATTGTAAAACACATCACTTAAATAGGCTAGAACTATTAGAGGGAAACACCAAAAGCAGCTGGAGGGTTGCCATGATATTTGGCATCAGACAGTCTGGTATGAAATTAAAATGATATACAACTTATATAAGCAGCATTCAGCAGAGCCCATGATGAGTAATAGAGAGGAGTACAATTGAAATGCATTCTATTAGTAGAGGTAAGTAACAGAAGTTTGGCTGTATTTCCATTGCTGGAGCCTGCAGACCTACAAACTTTTCTGCCCAAGTCAATACTTCTCTAACACAGAGCACGGCACAGAGCATTCTGCCACTACAAATACTAATATTACTTAGAAAAATAATTTCTGTATAAAGAAGTTTATAAAGGTTGATAGCATTTCTACTAATGATGGAAAAAATACATGGATAAAACTAGGCAGCAAAAAACTACTTGTGCCGTCGCTGCCAGAAGCGTACAGTGTCTATCAATGTATGTGCCTCTGATCATACGCTTTACGCAGATAGACCTAGACACTGATTGCCAATGCTTTCCAGTCATAGTTCACAGATCTTTCAGAATTTTAGTCGCCATTCTTTGTCATTTCATTTTTTTTTATTTTTTTTTACAAAGAACAATGCAAATAGTGGAGTTGTGTGGAGTATATCATGATGTAATTGGTAAGCTTTTCCCAACTTGTTTCACGCCAGAGAACGTCTTCAGGGGCAGTCCCTGGCACGAAATGCATTGGGCGGAGCATACTCATGACGACACTCCCTGAATTAGATTACACAGTGTGGATCACAAAATAATTTTTATTACAAGATCAAGCGGACATACACCAGGGGTATCCAACCAATTTATGCATAGTTTCTCAAATTTAGTCGGGCAACCTCTATGCTGATATATGATATGTTCATGTTTTAAAGTATTACCCATGTGCCTTATCTATTGTACACATGTTGGAGGTTCCACAGTATTGTAAAATACATTTGGAATAGAGCCCTGGGAATGGCCTTTCTAATGTGTCCCTGTACCGCAATGTCATCTAATATGCCCAGTATGCACTGCATCGGGTCAGTTTGAATAGTGGTTGGAGCATTGAGTTTAAAGTGTTACTAAAGGCAATTTTTTTTTTTAAATTAAAATAACAAACATGCCTATACTTACCTGCTCTGTGCATTTATTTTGCACAGAGCAGCCCTGATCCTCTTCTTATAGGGTCCCCTGCTGGTGCTCCAGGCCCCTCCTCTTCGTTGGGTGCCCCCATGGAAAGCTGCTTCCATTGACACAGACAGGGAGACTCGGCCCCGATCCCCACATCACAGCTTTTGATTGACAGCAGCGGAAGCCAATGGTTCCCGCTGCTATCAATCTGCCAAATAAGGAGGACAACAGTGGCTGGAGCTGCTGCTATCGCATACATCGCTGGATCGAATTGGGCTCATGGTAACAAAAAGGGGGGTCTGGGGGGGGGGGGGGGGGGGGACCTGCAGCACAAAAGATTTTTCACCTTAATGCAAAGAATGCATTAAGGTGAAAGACCTTAAGGCTTTAGTACCACTTTAAAGTGCTAATAATGGCTGATCAGTACTTATGGAGTTTACCTTTTGGAGTATGTTACACCCATATTTAAAGTGTACCATGTAACATACTCCAGCTCCTGCCCCCCCACCCTACCCCCGATTCAACATGCCCTTCCCCCTCACCCCCCATGTGATATTCGCCAGGGTTTTCTCTCCCCCGCACCCACTATCACATTTTAAAATTGGCATGGCTGCGTGTGGCTCTGCATGCATAGCCATGTCATTCATTCACAGAAATCTGTAAATGAATAAACTTCAAGCCCCATCTTCCACTGCTGTAGTTCTCAATGAGCACCCCCATAGTATATTGAAACTTACATCAGCTTTCTGACAGCCCATACAGAGGTACAGGCACTAAAGCTGGAGGCAGTGTCTATGGGTACCTGGCCTTGTACCCGTGATTATTATTATTATTCAGGATTTATATAGCACCAACAGTCTGCACAGCGCTTTACAACATGGGGGCCACATAATGGGTCTTCTAATATTCCCATCTTAAAAAACCTAAGAGGGGTATAGTGAGTACACAAAAGTATATACATTTGTGAAAGCCTGTGGTATACATTAAGAGAACTAATCTCTTTTTGGTGTATAGTTTAGTTATATACCGTTGTTAGATTTTTTTTCACAGCACGCTCCAAACACAGAGACCAGGCTCTCACGAGAGCCCCGGGTCTCATACTAACAATTGGGAACCGGAAAGCCCGATTCCCAATCACCTGATCCTGGGGATAGCCTCTAATTGGCTATGACAGTGATCAGTCACCGTTCAGTCCACCCGTGTGTTTTTTTTTCTCTTCTGAATGGAGAGAAAGATACATTGTAAACAAACAAGAGTGTGCATAAAAATAAATAAATAAAAGAAAGTAAAGAAAGAAATAATACACATATAATACACATATAATACACATACAATACACATATGTGGTATCGCTGCAATCATCAGGAGTCTGAGAATTTATTTTTTGTTGCTCTTTGGTGGTAAGTTATTGTAATGACAAGAAATATACAGCTAGATTTAAAAATATATACAGGGGGTCCCCGACTTACAAACATCCGACTTACAAACGACTCCTACTTACAAACGGAGGGAGACAACAGGAAGTGAGAGGAAATCCACCCCTAGGAAGGGAAATTCACTCCTGTAAGAGTTATTATGGGTAAAAGGTGTCTCCACTGATGCTTTATCACCAGTCTATGCTTCCCTAACAACCCAACATTTTCAAAATCCAATTGTCATTGGGACAGAAGGTGAGGTGAAATGTTCTGAACAGGGGCACAGACAGCAAAACAAATGTTACAGGGGTGATAACCCTTCTCTATGTTATCTAAAAAACTTAAAAATAGATTTTTTGGCTGGAGCTACACTTAAAAAATTTACCTGTTCCGACTTACAAACAGATTCAACTTAAGAACAACCCTACAGTCCCTATCTTGTTTGTAACCCGGGGACCCCCTGTATATATACTGCATTTTACTATTTTGGACCAGTTTTTTTTTGAAACTCTAATGCCGCGTACACACGGTCGGAATTTCCGATGGAAACAGTCCGATGGGAGCTTTTCATCGGATTTTCCGACCGTGTGTATGCCCATCGGTCTTTTTCTGTCGGAATTTCCAAAGGACTTTGGATTGAGAACCTGTTCTTAATGTTCTTAATTTTTCTGACGGAAACCCTTTCTATCGGATTTTCCGATCGTGTGTATGCAATTCCGACATGCAAAATATGGACGCATGCTCAGAAGCATTAAACTTCCCTTTTATTGTGCAGTCGAACGTTTTTTAAGGCGTGGTGTTATTGACCGTCAGAATTTGGTGTGACCGTGTGTAGGCAAGACAGTTTGAGCGAAATTCTGTCGGAATTCCGACGGGAAAACTATCAGAGCTTTCTCCGACCGTGTGTACGGGGCATAAGTAGTTGCAATAATATGTACAGTTTTACTAATACATGTCAAAGTTGCAGAATTGTGTTCAGGCGTTAAGATTTGTTTAACATTCTGTCATGAAGGGGTTAAATTCTACAGATCCTATTGTTTTGGGGTTGGGAGCTTAATTTAATTAGAAGACTTTAATGTGTATGTGGAATACAGCAAAATTCCCTTAGCCAGGTGCAAAATAGGAGGTAGCACTGTAAAGCCTGGTACACACTACTAGTTTTTTTTTTTTTTTCATTCAAACCCATCAGGTTAAAAAAAAAAACCTGACAGCTCAGATCAGAGCCGCTGTACTAACAATCCGATGTTAGTACCGTGATCTCCCCTGCTGTGCTATTGTGTTCCGACAGGGGGGTGGCTCCTCCCACCAGTTCACTCCGGTCAACACTGTAATGCCGCGTACACACGGTTGGACTTTACAGCAGAAAAAGTCAGACGGAATCTTTTCATCAGATATTCTGATTGTGTGTGGGCCTCATCTGACTTTTTTATTTTTTTTGAAAATTCTGACGGACCTAGAAATAGAACATGTTTTGGCTATTGGCTACTGGCTATTGAACTTCCTTTTTCTAGTCCCGTCATACGTGTTGTACGTCACCGCGTTCTAGACGGTCGGACTTTGGTGTGATCGTGTGTAGGCAAGACAGTTTCAGCTGAACTCTGTCGGAAAAATCGTCAGAGTTTATTCCGACGGAAAAAACGGTTGTGTGTACGCGGCATTAGCCATTGGCTGAGAACTCTGATCGGGAGCTGGTCAGCAGACCTTTGTCAGTCATGAGCCTTCGACCAGCTGCCACATACACACGGGCCAAATGTCGGCCGGTTTCTATTGAACCAGCCGATGCCGGCTGACATCCGGCTCGTGTGTACCAGGCTTAAGGGGTTACACTCTATGTAGTTTGTAAAGTATGCACTAAACTTGTCTAAAGCCTCATTCAAATAGGCACTGGGGCCAATATACTGTGAGGGGGTTGCTTTTTTCTGTGCTCCTAGCTTTTCATTGCTGCATGTAGAAAACGGAACCTCGCTTGACCATCCTGTGAGATAAATGGCAGGTGGCCCATGGCAGTGAATGGGTTAAATGCTAGTGCCCATAGCCCTTTGCCTGTATCTGTACAGCACTATAATACAGAGGCACTGCAAAAAGCCTTTAAAATCTACCATATCCACTGATCTCTTAAATGGAAGTTCTAGTATGGATACGATCTTCCATGTGAATTTTTTCTCCATTTAATTTACACGTTTCATGAAAGGTGAGCAGTCTCCCGTCTTTCAAGCATTCCACGGCCATTGTTCATCCTGCCAGAAAGTTAGCACGAGCTATGTGAAATATACTTCCTAACGCTACAAACTAAGTAGAGGTTGTTAATATTATCCAGCCCCTTGTGCAAGTCCTGGCTCAGACTCAGTTCTGGAAAAAGGGGAAAAATAAATAATGTACACCTGACACTTTGTTCACTGCCTGAGGCAACACGTTGTTTTTGGAGAAACATTTCCTATGGTGTATGAAAAAGGCAGGAAATGTAAAATGCCAAAGCATTGCTATGGAAGAACACAAAAACGATGTGTATTATTTGGGCTTTCTGTAACTGTAGCATTGACATGTGCAAGTAACTGAGTGAATAAACTGCTTTAGGCATTAGTCACCCTCTACCTAATCACTTCAATTCCTACTAGGGGGTTACAGACACTACATACTGAATACACACAAAAGCAAACTTACGATTAATTGAATGGTGCAATAAAGATAATCAATAAATGAATATGGCTGGCTTGCCCCATTTTTGTCCTTGATTATCAAAGTGTCTGAAATAAGAACTGTCTGGATTGCCCCACAGAAGCCAGGTTACATTTTTCATTTTCCAGGTGTAGCTTTTTCATCTGGAGGCCCAAAGTCATACAGGCTGGTAAATACCTCAACTGGTATTCAAAATGACTATAAACAAAAACACACTATACCTGAGGCAGGACTAAAAAGAGTTAAGAAATCAGAAGCAAATAAAAAAAAAAGGTCCAATGGTTTAACCCCTTCACTGCCTGACCACTTTTTCCAAATTTTTTATAGACATTAAAGTGCTCATATACAAAAGTAAATGTGCATTCCTTGTTTTAAAAATGTACTAGGACCCACAAATTATATATTTGCAGAAAGCAGAACTAAAGACTAAAAAGAAGGCAAAAAAAAGTTATTTAAAGCACAATATAATCCCCAATTATTTTACAAAATATAAAAGATAAGTCTGTGCTGAGTAAATAAATACCAAATATATCAGTCCATAAACTGATGTGCTTTGATGAGACAGCAAAAGACTACAATACTCAAATTACACAAAGTTAGTGCATTTAAAATGTTTACAGCTCATCTATATAGAGTTAAAACAAAACATCCATCCTCGGACCGCGGCTCCACTCCATTCCCTGACAGCACACCGGCTGGCCCGGTACCCTGACATGTGGAGCACAGAGCTCCCGCAAACTGATTCCTTCCCCTCCTCCATCACCAGCACCGCCTAGCTGCCTACAGCCTGCCGGTGAGCGAGTCCCTAGTTCGGCTCAGCGCAGTGGGGACATTGGCGCCACCCCCACTGCCAGGTCCGTCGATGCCGTCAGCTCCTCCTTGCTGTGGGGACCTTCCAGCCTCACCGTAAGCCTTTATCTCCTATCCTTCTCAATATTATAAGTGCTTTGACATTTGGATTACTGTTACCACATGATCCTTATCGAATAAACTGTTCACATTATTGCATCACTGCTATTGAGAAACGTTCCTTCATTTTAACCTATTGAGCACTAGTATCTTTTGTTGTACAGTATGGCAGAGCTGTGTAAATCTCAGTCTAAATAGACAGAAATACAACTCTGTTTGGCAGGTAAAACATATTTTTATTTCAACAATGTATTTAGCTGTTTGTCTGGAGTTCTGCTGTAACTTTATTGCTATCACTGTAAAGCCCCCACAGTAATAGTATTTTGCAGGTGATAGGTAAACTTTCTGGCAGCATCAGGGTTCATTTCCAACCCTAATGTCTTTGCTCCACTGAGGCTTACCATATTGGAGACAGTAAGTCCCATGTTCTTCTGTTTACCTGGTAACCATCATCCAGGTTACGACACTTACTGTATGAACCCAGAGCCGGGCACTTCTGGGTTTAGTCGATGCAGAGGAGATTGGTTAACAAATGTTTCTCAATCTCCCTCTTTCTTACTATCCTGTAGTGTAGTGTACTGAATTTGTCCTGGGCCCCGAACAAAATCAGATGAGCCTAGGCACTATGCACGGAGAGGGTAGGAAATGGCAGAAAGGAGGTTTGCTCAGATCACTTCCACAGTTAAGAAGAGATCACAATTTTGCAGCACTGAGTTAATTGCCATGACGATTAGGACACATTCTTGACAGTCAAAGGTTTAATGGGCACCCAACATTTTTTGATTATAGGAAAATCTGTGGAACATGCTGTCTTTTTATATCTTCTGGGTTTTCCAGCAGAGAGCTTCCTGCCATAGTTTCCAATTCTGCTCTCACCCACCTTAACGTTTTGGGTGTTCCCAACCACATTGTGCTATTACTACTACACTATAAAACCAAAAAACAGCAGAAAGAGCTTCCCCCTCCTAATGGTAACAGCAGATGAACATCCCCAGAAACATAAGCTCAGAGATATTTCGACCTGTTTACTTTCCAGCATCTACCAAACACTGGAATATCAATTTTACATGGACTGGGATTTTCATAATACTTCTGAAAATGGCTCTCTTCTATTCATACTTGTTGAATGGGAGCCACCATTTCTTTTCTTAGTGGTGACAATCAATAACTATGAATATTCATTAAATCTAAACTAAAATTATATAAAACATAACATTTCAGAAAATTAACAGAATTTTATAGGCTGGCTTTCTTATCTGGTTGTTGTTCCCTTTTAGATAATCTGGTGCCCATGGGGTCTGTCTATTCTCCCCAGTCAAATATATTTTTGTAGAAATATTAACATTATAAACTGCATCAACAGTCTTGCACGGAAAGAATAAGTGAAGTGCTAAAACATGTATCTTTCCTGAAGAAAGTGCTGCTTCTTGTTTCCTGCTTACTGTAACCAAAAGTCGAGACCTTGGAGCACATCATCCTTGCTAAAGCTGATGCTCAGAAAGTGTAATTTCTGATTCTCCCCATTAACAGAAATCACATGACCAAGTAAAACAAAGGGATGGAGAGAGAAAACACCACTGTCTAAGTTTAGATCCATTGAAAATCCATGAAACAGTCACTTGCGAATGCCCTAATGGAGTGCCTATTGATACGCCGTGTCTGCCCATTTGTATGTGAGTGCAATACTTGACTTCTAACATTCTTACTGGTTCTCTTACTAATACTACGCTTAGACAGTGCCTCTTTCTCTCATTTTTGTTTTACATGAACTGGCGAGAACATTCCAAAGCTCACATGGAGGGACTGCCGACGCTGTAGAAGTGTATTTCCCCTAATAGAAAAGATTTTATCCAGTGGCTATCCAGAGGTGTGCTTGTTATTTTTTTGTCCTTTTCCTTTTTCACCAGTGGAGGGTTACAAGTAGATCCTCTTCCAGAGGTTATATTTGTATTTATAATCGCATGACCAAGTCCCTAGGCATTTACGAGTGTCACCAGCACAAGCACATGTCAAAAGCAATATTTTGTCCAGGAAAGATTTTTGAGTCAATTTGTTGGATCTTATCCATCACAATGAGATCTTTACAAAGCTTTATGATAAGAAAGTGCAGGTTAATAGAATGAGCATTAAAAATAAATGAACAAATGTTGCATCATGTCTGCTTTCGGAAACATCATGGCGTGGATTTAATAATCAATCAGCTTCCAGGGTTTTTTTTTTTTTCAACGCTTAATTGAACAAGCTGAAGTTAGAATCTGATTGGCTACCATGTACAGCTGCACCAGATTTTGCACTCTCCAGTTTAAGCAAATCAACCCCATATGTCTATAGTTTGACTTAGTAGATCCACTGAAGTATACTACAGGCTGACTCTGCTCTATCTTCCGTAGCATGAAATAGCTGTTTTTCACATGAAGCAAGCTGCCATCCTATTTTATTTGGCTGGGAACTTTGGGATACATATAGATTTGCTCTACAAAGTAATATTCCCACGAGGTTTGCCATTAGATTGTCTCATACTTTGAATTTATAGCCTACGAAGGCTATTTGTTGGCCTGAAAGCATAAGCAAAGCTTTCTACACAATGACATATCTCCAACAGGTGGCCTCATTGGGGAAATCTAGTATTTGCACAGTCCTTTCACTTCTCTACTGCTATTTGGTTGTGCTTTTGCATACAGACATGAAGCAGTGGTAGGCTGCCTGGCTTCTGCTCTAAGCTTTAGATGGTAAACAAAACAAGAAACTACCCACAGAGATCAAGGTGTTCCGGTCTGAATGAATTCAACATACAAAAGCTCCTTCATCTTGTAGTGTATTGTGACATGGGGGTGAGGACCCAGGTGCAGAAATGACAGCCAGCTAATGTCCACGTCGTGGACAGAGCAAGAAACTGCAATCTAGATAAGACATTTCTTAAGCTCAACTCCAGGCATGTATAAAAAACACAAATTAATTCAGCTCCATAGTCATTCACATATCATTAAATAAATGTATTTTTTTAAATGCAAGCAACGGAATTTTATGCACAAAGCACCTGAATTTGACTTAGTATAATTTGAGTACAGAAGAGCTCAGACACGGAGAGGCAGATGCAGCAATCTGTTGATTTTAATGTGCCAACAAGTAACAATAGGTGGAGAGCGCAAAGTGACAGAGAGAATAACTCATCAGTTTGCTGCTGCTTCTTTAATTGTCCAGTCACAGAGTGGGGGAAGGACAAGACCTGTAATGCCCCGTACACACGGTCGGAAATTCCGACCACAAAATCCGTCAGATTTTTTCCGACACTGGTGTTGCATACACACGGTCGGACGAAGTATTTGGAAAATCCGATCATCCTGAACGTGGTGGCGTTCGTTGCGTACAACGGGACTACTTAGAGGCTAGTAGCCAATAGCTTTGGTCTTGTAATGTGATCTGAGCATGCGTGGCACTTTGTTCGTCGGAATTCGCTATACACGATCGGAAAAAGTCCGATAGGACTTTGTTGTCGGAAAATTTGAGAGCAGGATCTCAAACTTTTTCCGTCGGAAATCCCGACGGAAAAAGGCAGATGGAGCCCACACACGGTCGGAATTTCCGACAACATGGTCTGATAGGACATTTTCCGTCGGAAGATCCGACCGTGTGTACGGGGCATAAGTGTAAAGGATCATACACACGGTTTGATTTTCGCACCTCAATTGTGTTAGGACGACTGACCATCCGCAAATCTTACAGGTTAGTACGGTGCTTTTGACAGTCAATTTCACTTTTTCGTCAGACAAAAGCTGGATGTGCAGACTATAACATTTTTGTCGGATGTGAAATCGTAAGAGCAAGACTATGCATGCTCAGAAACGAAAGAATACATACAAAACTATTCAACATATTACGTCACTTCTGACGTTGTATTGTGACAGCAGCCACTGTTTGGCCGGCTTCTGTCGGACAAGCATGCTGGAAAACCAGCAGTTGACCTGCTCCAGATCAGCACTCTCAGCCAATTACTGAGAGCGCTGATCAGAGTGTTCTGGCGGGGTCGGAGATGACAGTTTCATTTTGTTCAACCCGCCGGAATGAATGGAAAAAAACTCATAGTGTGTATCAGGCTTTAGTTAGGCCCCTATTCCCATCTGAGGGTTTTGGAGCTTGAAGCTCCAAAGCACTCAACAAGCCAAATCCCATAGTTTTAGAATTTCCTTGTTCACATTTCACTGGTCAGGTGCTTGTAAGCTCAATGCCTTAATCTCCAAAAGGTACATGAGCTAAGTTTGAAGCAAAATAGGGCAGCTTTAGCAACAAATATGTCTCATATAAAATAGGAATCAGCAAGGTAATTTTAGCTTTTTAAAAAAAAAACCAATGGGTTATTTAGAAAGCATTAATACACAACAGGAAGGTACAGGTAAAAAATGTACATGTACAAAGGTATGATTGGTAGCTTTCATAAAGGGAGAAACGCTGGTCTATAAAAATCTGCAATTATGTAATCTGTTGAACATTAATTACAAAAACGACACTAACCTGCAGAGTATCAAACAGCAATATAAAGAATAAACAAGTCCTTTCAATAAAAAATAAATAAAAAAAAGGCATATATACAATCAATTTAAACTGAAAATGCAATGCATATATGGCATATGATTTATTTATCTAGGGGTTTTATTATTCTACCTGCATATTACTATAAAGTACCAAGCCCAACGACTGTTCAAATCTCATCACTGTGATTCCAGGAACACCATTTTCCTACCCTCCTGCAGGTGCAAGCCAGGCTGACTCTGTGCCATGTGCAGAACAAAATTATGTGCATCCAGATGCATTTGAAATACATCAATTCTGATCTAGGGTAAAATTAGTAAATGTCCTGACTTAAGCTAATCATAAATGGTTCGAATCTTGGCTGGATCAGCAGAGACGGGCCGAGATCCAAAACCATCTATGGGCAGGCTGATTGTACCCAAGTCGATCCATCAGACGACTTGGGTACAACCAGCATGTCGGATTTTCGGGATGTGACTATTGCCGGTGGCTACAGCCCCTAGCAATAAACATTGTGTTCTCCCGGCAGTGACAGCTGGCTAACATTCAAGCTGTCTATGCTTAGCCCTTCTTTGTTGCCCAAATCAACACACAATCGGCCCAAACACTATATGGTATGTTTCTGAGAAATAATTTTTCATTCCAATGCAGAGCCTCTCATCTTGGTCCCAATGGCGTGAACCTGGGAGCTGCTTCCTCCTTAGCAAAGGAGGTAACAGACAGATCCAGGAAGGTAGCATTACCCGTGCACTTATCTTTTAATGTAGTCTTCAATTCTAAATACTATTACAAGAATACACATTTTTTTGTGTGATCAGCATCCATGCCTGCATTAATGTGTATAGTTCATGTTTTCCAGTAACTAAAACATGATATATTTTATAAGTGCAAAAAAAAAAAAAAAAACTGGACTGCAAAGATCACAAAGCATAATTTGTGCACACAATTGCAACGTCATACAATTAAAACACCGCTCTAAGGCCAATTTAAATACCAAGCCTATTGGCCTATTTTGGGTGGCAGGAAAAACATGCACATACTGTATACTTAGTATACACAATCTACACGTTGGTGATAATGAAACCCAGAGCCCAGTACCAAAAACAGAGCTCAAATCTGAGTTAGTATGATGGCCAAGATTCCATAAAGTACTGTATATTAACTGGGCAATACAGTTCTGGACAAAACTGTGATTCTTGGTAAAGTGAAAGCTGGTAATGTTAGCGCTAATCTTATCACTATGCATGTGTGAACCTAATTTCAGACATATACTCTCTAGGAATGGTGGACACATGGTTGACACATTGGCACCTGACTCCAACGGCTCTCTTGTTCTTCTCAACACTTTGAGCTAGTGCAGCTGCCTGCTATTATGGGGTGCCAGAAGAAGATTGGTGTAGTCAGTTGTGCATCCAATATACAGTGTTAATAGGACTAATCAGCGTAGGTGTTGATGAGACCAAAGACAAAGTGATCTTGTTCATTTTATTCCCTAGCCTGCTAAATGTGTCAGTTGATGTGATAAGCAAATACTGATTTTAACTAATGTACAGTACTTGCCTAAAACAGGAGGTATTTACCTATCTATGGCACATGAATATCCCGAAAAGGGATACTTTCAACTGGCAAATTATTTCTCTTAACCTTCTGTAGCCATGCATTAAAGGCACTTTGTCATAGAGCAAACCTGTGGAAGAAGCAGCTCCGATCCTAACACATCACATGCTAGGTCAGTGTCGGTCTCATCAGAATTAAGATGAAAAGCTTCATTTACCTGGACATAGTATGTGGGCCAGGAGTTGAAGATGACCATACTTCAGTAGAATGTTATATGAAGATTAAGATTTTTGCAACATTTGTTCAATTTTCTAATAAATCGGGTCAAACCGACAAATGTTTTTGCCTGTAGTGACATTAGAATTTAAAGGAGCAGGATAGAATTTTTTTTTCTATCAAATTCAATTCTAATGTGAATATGATTTTTGCACATATTGCAATGCACATGTTCTAGTCACAAAAGAAATGTGTTTAATATATCTGAAGTTCTATTCAAGTAGCAGGTCTGGACAAAATTTGAAGGGCTTTTGTGCAAAATTAGTTGACTCAATGATGACAAGATTGAATGCTCTGACACATCATTTTTTCAGAATTTCCATTAAATAGTTCGAACCCAATTCTAGTGGCATATGGTCACCTTAAATGCTGTAGAAGGAATGACGCTGCTTCTCCCACGGGTAAGATCACGTGCAGAGATGCTGTATGGTAAAAAAAGAAAAACACTTACATTGAGCTATACTTCCAGTTTGCATATAGCTTACAAAGCCAGTCCCCTATCAGAATACAACGACAGGGCAAATTCCTACATCTACCTCATTTGTGTGGATGGCAGAATCTGTTGGACTAACCATGTATGGTTTACCTCCTTAGGATGCTAATTTTTCATTTTTAATTCATCCAAAAGATTTCTTCAAGTATTAAAATACACGAACACAGTTATGGATATACATTTTTAAACATATTTTATATACAGGAAATATAAGTACCTAACTTTGATTAGTCTTTATATTGGTGCCCTGCATACCTCTATAAAGAAGGGCTCAAATTGGGAGGAGGTACTCACACTGTGAGACAATCAAGGAACTCCTCATTGCACAGTTTTGTCTATCTTTATGATCTCATCAGTGTGGTGATGCTCCTTCATTCAATCAGCAGACTGGAGACAGGTTGGCTTTAATTGCTCAAAACTACACTCCAGTCAGTAGTATTGGAAAGTATGGCCTTAGGCTGACTATACACAGTTCAAATACAACAGGAACCGGCTGAGATTCAAACCATTAATGGGCAGGCAGAATGTACCAAGTTGGTAGATCTATCAACTTGGGTAAAACCAGCCTGCCGGATTCACTTGCGATTATCGCAAGCGGCTTCTATAGCTGCTAGCGATAATCAATGTTTTCTCCTGGCAACGACGGTTTCCCCGCCTGCTAAAAGGAAGTTAAGAATGTGCTAATGGGGAGGGCTTGATTCAATTTTTTGTGCAAAGCACAGGTTCACTTTAAAGGCCATTAAAGGGACCATTCAATATCCACTTTTCTACTTTGAGACCTCATGCATGTATTCTGATCAGTACATACATACATTAGATTGTCAAGATCCTGACAAATGTGGGTGATAATCTTCAGTCACATTACAGCCCGAAGAGAGGAAAAGCTAGGGTGATAAAGAGAGTGTTCCCAGATATTTCCATTAAATCATTCACTGCTCATATTTTTTACAGAAAGCCCCATATATCAAGTGATCTACAATCTAGACAGATGAACCAGTGACTGCAAAGACAAAGCATTTCCCTGTCTAGGCTTAGACAGTTGACCTCACTCCACAAGTACAGCAGACGCTACAGAACCATCTCTCTTCCACTTCCACACATAAGCAGCCACCCTGATGGTAACTTAGATGTAACCTCAGCTATGGTTACAATGTTTATGCCATTAATTGATTTTAAAATGGTTTTACAGAGCTTTACAGCACAAGAGGGGGACCATTCAATCAATTTATAACATACAGTAAATAACTAATATAAAGCTCAAGTAAAGGGATCAATTACTGACCAACGTAGAAATGCAGTACAAAAGACCTACATGATTAGATGTTTCCCTCATCAGGGAATAAAGGTTTTCTGCAAAATAAATCAACTAGTTTATTACTAAGGCTGTCATAGGCAAAAGCACATAGCAAATTTTCCATCAGCGTCCATGTATTAGTTTAACATAGATCTCTCCTAAATTGTTGTTTGGCTCAGAAGCTGGTGGAAACATACGGATTTTATATCATTACTGCACCCTGAGCATTTCCTGTGAAAACCAACTGTCTTTTTTAGCCAAGGGCCACATCTGGTCTGTCTATTGTGAACAGGAAGTAGGAAAGCATATGTCCATCACTTATACTGATGCCCTCCAATAATAGAATCAGAGTTTTAGATTAAGAGCCAGCAGCTAATGTCACTTCTATTACACAGGCGCTTCTTTCACTGAATTACCAAAGCCTTCCTTTGGTGAGCAATGATCTCCTATTTATTGCACTGTTAAAGTTGTGTAGCGGAAGTGATCATTTTGTTCCTAATATCTAATATATTTTGTATGCATATAAAAAACAAATTAGTATTATACACAGCAACAGTTTTATTTACATGACTGTATCATTAGAAATGAATAGACAGATTTACAGATAGCAGTATTTGACCTGGAGTGTGCCATTTCTCTGTGGATACTATTAAGCAGTTTATGCTTTTTTTTTTTTTCAACCTTTGGTAGGCTACCCAATGCTATCTTATCTTCCCATTGGACCCAAATGTTGAACTACTTGAATTGTTAACAGTGGACAGCTAAAACGTGTAGACATGCAGGCCAGATACCATTCTTGTCTACATAATATTTTCCTGCTGGCAGTTCTGCCAAATACTGTGCCCACAAGTGTCATTATTCTAATAAGCCATTCCTATTCTGTTCCTCCAAATTACATCAGCCAGTTCCCTGTCATAAACCACTTCACTTTCTGATGGCTTCAAAGAACCTGCCTGGACATGACATACTGTATATGGCCTTCCAATGTCTTCACTGAGGCATAGCTCTTACAGCCATACCATCGTGACTTGGCAATTCCATCACTATACAGGTCTTACCTAGTCCTAAATCCAAGATGTTGCTCTGAGCTCGATTATGTCACACCCTAGACAAAAATGATGAGGTCTTGGCCTATAAGATGCATTATGGGTCTTTCCCATCATTTTCACTACGAAGAGAGAAAATTTTGTCAAAAAGGATGAGCAGGTAGCAAACCTTGCCTAAGTAATTAGCAATTATGACTGTTCTATCTACATAATATGTAATTAAAAAATATGCATACAAATAAGGTTTTAATTAATGCACACCTTGATAACATTAGTTACACTTGACTGACCTTGTCACATCAATACCAAAATTATAACATTAAAAAGACAAAAAGGTCTTCTCTAGGCTTCCTTGGGGAACTTAATTGTATTAGTAAGGCTACATACATCTCTTATTTGACAGATCGGAAATACTGAAAAAGAGATATAAAAATAAAAGGTGGAATTCCTCATCAATGTGTCCAGGAACATTCTAGTCAGTATGTTGAAGACGTTGACTTTCTGTAAGCAGTCAACAAGTGGAGTATTCACACAGTTTAACAGACTTTCAGCAAAACTGTTGACATTTCCTTGAAAATTGCTTTCTTAAGAGTTGGAAAAGCTATCACATTAGCGGAGCTATTTAAAGCAAACACTGCTCTTAAGCCAAAACAGGACAAGAGCTATAATCCCACCAAGCTGTCTCCAGCAGTATTACCAAAATCTTCTAGTTTCCATTTAGAGAAGGGTGTGATTTATAATGTGCTAATCATTAATACGATTCCACTGGTGATGACTGACACATCTCATGGAGGTTAAAGTATACAGAAACGTATGTATACATAAGAAGAAACCTGGAGAAAACTAGATTAAAGGCACTGCTTGTAGCAACCAATAAGATTCCAGCTATCATATTTCTAGTGCTGGCAAACTAGAGAAATCTACATTAAATGGGTTACAACATATTTGTCTATGATCCAGAATCTTTACACAATGGGGCATGTCTTTCTGACATAAAAACCTCTACTATTCCATGTTTTTGATACAACAAACCAGGCTATTAATATTGGTTAACCATTACATAATAAACATGTATTTGTATAAAAAACAGCCTTTTTCAACCAGGGTGCCCAGCCACCCTGAGGTGCCTTCATATTTCATTAGGGATGCCTTGGCAAAATGCCTAAAAATTGCCCAAAAATAGTATACAAGCCAGCAGGTGGATGAAGCCTGCCTTTTATAGTTACACAAAGCCATAGGCTTTTTATTATGCACCATTACCACCTTCAAGCCGCCAACCTCCTAATGACCAATGACATCATCAGTTGATAAGGATGAAGGAGTCACATTAGCTTAGTGGGGCAGAGAAACTGACAGAGAAAGAAACATTGGAATACTAGTCAATACCAGTGTGCAAAGGCATGTTTGCTTTAGAACAGTGGTCTTCAAACTCTGACCTGTTGGCCTGGATGTGGCCCGTTGCTTGCCTTTATGCCCTTGGGGCACTAATCCTTCCACTAATACATGGCACTAATCCTTCCACTGACACCAACGATGAGGCACTAGTCCTCCATTTGACACCAATGATGTAATTTATTTACTCCCACTGACCACCAAGCCTATGGCACTGTTTACCCCTACCAATGCCAGGGCATTTTCTACTCCCGCTGGCCACAGATCTGCCCCGCTAATATTTGAAGGGCAGTAAACTGACCCTTTTATTTCAAAAGTTTGGAGATCTGTGCTGTAGAAGAATAAATCATCTCTAATGTGGGGTGTCCTACATGTGTGGATGTTGCTGCATTATGTAAAACCTTTCATTTAGTATTTTACATTTTAGAATGGGGTGCCTCGAGATTGTGCAGAATTTTAAAGGGTGCCTTGACTGGAAAAAGGCTGAGAAACACTGAGCCAGACACACAGTTTAACACCCTTTGTCTCTGAAATAGTGGTAATAATACTCACCTAATAAATGACTATAGCTAAAAGAGGTTGCTGAGGCTATTCCTCCTTTTGTCCATTTTCCAGCAGGATCACATTGTCGAACTGACAGCAATAATCCCCCATTTGACTCATGTACACCTCCGTAGTCTAAAGCGGGCAGTACACTGGTAGATTTTCATACAGATGTTTGCCTGAAAAAGTCTCATCAGTACATGCCATCTGAGGCTCATGTTGTTCAAAAGTACTTAAAAAGGTTGTTTGCTTTTAAAATTTGAATTGATAATTAATTGGATTTCCCAAACAAAAACCCATTCACTGTTAGGCCCCTTTCACACTGGGGCGGTGAGCCGCGGTGACGGTAAAGCAGCGCTATATTTAGCGCTGCTTTACCGTCATTTTTACCGCGGTTTTCGGCCGCTCGCGGTGCGGTTTTACCCCCCGCGAGCGGCCGAAAAAAGGGTTAAACACCCCCCGCAGAGCGCCGCCGTAGCGGCGCTTTGCGGCGGTATTGCCGCGGTCTCCCATTCTTTTCAATGGGAAGGAGCGGTATAGGAGCGGTGAATACACCGCTCCTATCCCGCTCCAAAGATGCTGCTAGCAGGACTTTTTTTGTCATCCTGCTAGCGCACCGCTCCAGTGTGAAAGCCCGCCGGCTTTCACACTGGAGTTAAAGGGGCAGGATTTTTTCATGCGGTGAACAGGCGCTATTTTTAGCGCTGCACCGCATGAAAAACGCCTAGGTGTGAAAGGGGCCTTAGAAATCATTCGCTCGAGAAAAAATTTCCATTCTTCTCCCTCAACTTTTTTTCAGCACTACGGTCGCAAACAATCATCTATTTGACCCTATTAACTAGTGAGAAATCAATCAAACATTCTGAAGTTATTATTATTATAAAGGATTTGTAAAGCACCAACAGTTTTCACAGTGCTTTTCAACATGAGGGCAGACAGTACAGTTACAATACAATTTAATACAGGAGGAATCAGAGGGCCCTGCTCATTAGAGCTTACAATCTAGGAGGGAGGGTCAAGAGATACAAAAGGTAATAGCTGTAGGGGATGAGTTGATGGAGAAAATAAAAGTGCAGTTGGTGAGGTGTGGGCAGAATAGGCTTCTCTGAAGAGAAGGGTATGCAGGGACCATCTAAAAGCAAACAGAGGAGGAGATGGTCGGACAGACTGGGGTAGGAAGTTCCATAGGATAGGAGATGCTTGGGAAAAGTCCTGGAGGTGAGCATGGGAGGAGGTGATGAGGGAGCTAGAGAGCAGGAGGTGTCTTGGGGGGGGGGGGGGATGAAGAGAACGATTAGGTTGGTATTTTGAGACTTGTTCAATGATGTAGCTGGGGGCCGTGTTGTGGATGGCTTTGTAAGTTGTTGTTAGTATTTTGAAATTCTACCCGTGTATGATCAGCTTAAAGCAGAACTAAAATCCCCAATACTTACCTCTCCTTTAATGGTCTGAGGTCACTCACTGGTGCTGGCATCTTCTACCATGTTCACTTATCCCGGAACACACGATCTGTACTAGAAAAAAGTAATGTGTTGCAAACCCAGAAAAAGTAACTATGGAGCGAGTCCTATTTGTAAATAAGTGGCAAAATCATCAAGCCTCATCTAAAATCTTAAAGAAGAACTATAGGGTAGTATACATTATATAGCCACGGACCAAAGATAAAAGTATTACTATATTTATATAACAATGTTGTACTACATGATCTTTGTTTTTGTAATAGTTTCACTTTACAGGTATTTCACTAAATGATATATAATATTAGGATTTGAAAGTCTTATGACACATTGCTGTGATATTTCACTAATGTCACTTCCTTTCTGTAACTTTCATGATCAATAGGCTCTTTCAGGACTGTAACATTTTGTTGGCCTTATTCGATATGCAGTAGAATTCCTAAACAGTGTCGTAGAATTTTCTTACGCCCCCGCGCCACAAATGGCAGCACTTGTGGCAGATTCATCTGTTGTCTTTCAAGTCGTCTGTTGGGAACATTTGTTGCAGGAGGTAGCTAAAACTGAGGCTGGCATGTGCATACTGGGCACCTCAGTGCATCGGAGGACAGAGCTGCAAAAAAAACATAGGCTCAGTGTTACTAACCTCCCTCCCCACCTACTGTGCCCGTCACACAGGCAGGCGCTGTGGCTGAAAGGTCCACCTACTATGTGATTGACCTTGAAAGACAGTGGATGGATTCAATAGACACCTATGGACTGATTAGCAGCTATAGAATCCACCCAGTGCACCCCTTGTCAATCATAAGGCAGACAGCCCTGATGGGGAACTAGTCTCTCAGAGCTACTTATAATGCGCCACTCAGTAACCTCTACATCTCTGGTTAAAAGAACAGTCAGTTATGTAGCCAACAACCTTATAACAGCCATTGACTCATCCCCAGCCCATTCAGCTGCCGACTGAGAGATTCCTGTCATTGGCCAAATATGATCATTGCCATATTTGTGTAATGACATCATGCAACACTCCCTCTCATTTCCCTTTGTTTACATTCAGCTGAATGTGGCCAGGAATGAGGCAGTGGATACTGGCGTCCTAGCAACCCAGGAGCCCTATGCAAAAAGCTGTCACGTTCACAACATCTTTCCAGCACTCTGAGCACTGGCATCACTGTGTAAGCCAACTCAGAGTTGGTCTTAATTACTGCCAGTATGCCTCTCTGAATTGGCAGTATTTTTTTTAATCTGTACAAGCCAATGCAACAGGTTCTTAAAGTGACAGAAATAAGAACCACTTGAACCTGGTGCACATGTCAGATCACCTAATGAAAGGAGCAGGATATTTAAAGGGGCCATTCTGCCAGAAAAGTGCCAAAACTGATTTATTAAATTCCCCCATAGAGTTGTAACTCATCACAGGTAGTTTAGTATTCACTCTGATGTTGCTAGGCAAGTACAAGACGGATTCCAGCTGGTTGCAATTGATTAGAGGTATTAGAGCAGAACTCCATTTTGGACATACAGTATCTCACAAAAGTATATTTTATTATATCTTTTCATGTGACAACACTGAAGAAATTACACTTTGCTACACTTTGCTACAATGTAAAGTAGTGAGTGTACAGCTTGTATAACAGTGTATATTTGCTGTCCCCTCAAAATAACTCAACACACAGCCATTAATGTCTAAACTGCTGGCAACAAAAGTGAGTACACCCCTAAGTGAAAATGTAAAAATTGGGCCCAAAGTGTCAATATTTTGAGTGGCCACCATTATTTTCCAGCACTGCCTTGACCATTTTGGGCATGGAGTTCACCAGAGCTTCCCAGGTTGCCATTGGAGTCCTCTTCCACTCCTCCATGACGACATAACGGAGCTGGTGGATGTTAGAGACCTTGCGCTCCTCCAACTTCCGTTTGGCGATGCAGTCCACCACCTTTACCCTCAGCTTCTTTAGCAAGGCAGTGGTCGTCTTGGAGGTGTGTTTGGGGTCATTATCATGTTGGAATACTGCCCTGCGGACCAGTCTCTGAAGGGAGGGGATCATGCTCTGCTTCAGTATGTCACAGTACATGTTGGCATTCATGGTTCCCTCAATGAACTGTAGCTCCCCAGTGCCGGAAGCACTCATTCAGCCCCAGACCATGACACTTCCACCACCATGCTTCACTGTAGGCAAGACACACTTGTCTTTGTACTCCTCACTTGGTTGCCACATACGCTTGACACCATCTGAACCAAATACATTTATCTTGGTCTGATCAGACCACAGGACATGGTTCCAGTAATCCATGTCCTTAGTCTGGTTGTCTTCAGCAAACTGTTTGTAAGCTTTCTTGTGCATCGTCTTTAGAAGGCTTCCTTCTGGGACGACAGACATGCAGACCAATTTGATGCAGTGTGTGCGGCGTATGGTATGAGCACTGACAGGCTGACCCCCCACCCCTTCAAACTCTACAGCAATGCTGGCAGCACTGATATGTCAATTTCCCAAAGACAACCTCTGGATATAACGCTGAGCATGTGCACTCAACTTCTTTGGTCAACCATGGCGAGGCCTGTTCTGAGTGGAACCTGTCTTGTTAAACCGCTGTATGGTCTCGCCACCGTGCTGCAGCTCAGTTTCAGGGTCTTGGCAATCTTCTTATCGCCTAGGTCATCTTTATGTAGAGCAGCAATTCCTTTTTTCAGACCCTCAGAGAGTTCTTTGTCATGAGGTGCCAAGTTGAGCCTCCAGTGACCAGTGTGAGAGAGTGAGAGCGATAACACCAAATTTAAAACACCTGCTCCCCATTCACACCTGAGACCTTGTAACATTAACGATTCACATGACACTGGGAGGGAAAATGGCTAATTGTGCCCAATTTGGAAATTTTCACTTAGGGGTTTACTCACTTTTGTTGCCAGTGGTTTAGACATTAATGGCTGTTTGTTGAGTTATTTTGAGGGGACAGCAAATTTACACTGTTATACAAGCTGTACACTCACTACTTTACATTGTAGCAAAGATATAATAAAATATTTACAAAAATTTTACTTTTGTGAGATACTGTAGCTGGATGTGTTTCCAAATTGCTAAAGCAAGCTAAATCTGGCCATACATGGATCAAAATTCGGCAAGTTCAGCAGGGACAGGCCACATTTCCATGCATATTTGGCCACTGTAGTTAAACAGAATTCATCTACCTTGAATGTGTGGATTGAGGAATCGTGTCAACTATTTTTCATTCAACCTCCTGGTTGAATGAAAACACTAACTCATTCATGGCTAGTCTTAGGCATCAATGGAGTCTTTTTCTTAGCAATAATGTGTTTAACAAAAGAAGAAGCTACACGCAAGGGAATTCAGAAAAGTATAGAACAAGATGATTTTATAGACTACAGTAAACAGTGTATTTACCATATGTGCATGTTACTTTAAAGGTGTTTGTAAAAGTGTTCTCATTAATGTTCCCAAAATGGGTAGAGCAATGGCTATTTTTTATTTAATGCTGAAAATTGGTAGGTGTATAAAGGTCAATGCACTAGTACACATTATGTGCATAGTCTAAGAGGAAACACAATGATGATCAAGAAACAATATAGTTGTCACTGACACACTACAAACTCTTTGAACTTTCTCTTACTTTTGATGCTGGGAGATATTACATCTTAGACTGGATTGCTAATCCAGCTGCTCACTGTGTGTGACTATGTGCAAGTCATTTCATCTCCTTATGTGTGGTACTAGGAGGTGAGCCTCTGTCTTCTGCCTGTATGTATTCTTCTATAGAATTGCATACCATGGCAAAAGTGCTTAAACATAAATACTTTTTTATCTTAAAACAAATTCCATGTCGATTTTCAAAGAATGCTGAAAGCTGAGGCTTAGCTCACTACTAAGAGTAAACCTTCCTTGGGTTACACCTCTGACCACTTAAGCTTACATGCCACATTGAGCAGAAATATTGAGAGGAAATTCTCAGCTCCGCAGTGTCTAGTGTCCAGGTAGAGACAGACAGTCAGGCACCATAAGCAAGAGTCCAATTTGCTGAGGGATACTGGAGGCTGCAATAAACTAAAACCCTTGGCTTTGTTTGCAGGTTTATGATATGAGAGTAACAAGATATAGGAGCTCACAGGTAGACATCAGTGGAATGTTATTATTTTATAAATCAACATCATCAACGTGAGTCCCAAGATGGACCTTCACCAGGAAAAGTGCTTCATCTGTGGTTTTGTTGCACCATAAATTGCCACTAGCTGTAACCCAACCTACAAGTACCTGACCAGTGTACAAATAAAACTATTGGTTCTTTACAGTACCAGTTGATTACTTTTGATAAAGACAGATCACAGGCATTAGAATGAATGACTTCACTATTTGTACAATGATCTTTACATCCACTACTCTTTCAAGTTCAATCTTACAATATGTAAATCACAACACTAAAGAATTCAGTCTCCTGCACAGCATTAAACTGGGCTCGGTATTATAATTGTTGGGCTAAAACTGTCAGGCACAAATTCGACACAGAGTACAAAAGCAAAAAAAAAAAAATTTTTTTTTTAAACGTTTAAAAGATGCATTATCGGTATTTTGTGGCGTTGTAGCACAAGAGATCTGGGATTAGTTCCCACCAAGGGCACTATCTACAAAAAGTTTGAAGAGACTGCTAATGATTGAATGAGTTTGCCATGGGTGTCTCCGTTTTCTTCCATATTTCAAAAGCATGCTAATAGGTTGATTGGCTTCTACCTATACATGTTCTGATGTATTTGTATTTCAGTATGATTGTAGTACAGTCAGATTAAAAGCTTATGAGGCAAAGAGTGATCGCAATGATTCAGCATTTTCCTGACACTGTTGAGTAACTAAATGATATAAAGCATAGCTATGATGTGTGTGTGTTGGGGGGTTCTGTTACCACTATAAGGGAATCCAGTATACTAGCTTTCTTGCCATTTAGGAATTCCCGCTCAAGCGGTTCTAATATACATACTTGTCTCTTTAAAGCCAGCCATAGATGGTTCGAATCTTGGCCGGTTCAACAGGGACTGCACAGAATTTAATCCATATATGGGCAGGCTCATTGTTTCCAAGTCTATCCATCGATCGACTTGGGTACAACCAGCCGGTTAGATCTCTAGCATGCAATTATTGCCAGTGGCTATAGTTGCAAGCAGTAATCACTGTGTTTCCTCGGCAGAGACCGCTCCCCGCACCCCCAACCCCTTCAGATTGCAGGAAAGAAAATCGCATAATCTATTGCCTGCCTGAGAGATTACTTATTTCTCAGATGACATTCTTTATGTTTGGACCTCCTTTTCACTGCAGTCAAGGGGGTTTAAGGGTGTTCCCTCCCACAGTTAACTGGATGGCTTTTTGTGGATATTCCCTGTGTGTCCATGCCTCCTTTCCCAGAAGTCAAGGATTAGGTATGCTATGCTTAGGACTTTTTTCTTTTTGATGAACATCTTGCCTATTAGTCTAATTTATTCTTCTATTTAAGTAGTTGTGGCCCCATGGTTTGTCACCCTTAAGGTGGTTGATTGGTTGTCTTATGCTTGGCTAGTTGAGGCCCATTGCTGCTTCAGGTTATAGTTTCCCCCTATAGGATTTTTTGTCTTGGATTCCTTGTCTGGAAAACCAGCTTGATCCTGGTGCTTACCATCTCCATATTGATTTACTCATCTCCATCAAGCCTTCGTTTAGGTGTTGATCTCTTCTTCTACTCTTTCAGTAAGACTCCACATCTGTAGGATCTTTCAGTGGCTTTCCCCACCCCTCAGTTGGACTGCATTTGGATGTCTCACATGTCCAAGAATTACTACGATCCTGTGTCCCTCAATGGATGATAAAGAAAAAGAGATGTTTGTACTTCCTGTAAAATCTTTTTTTCTTGGATTCCATTGAGGGACACTGGTCCTGCCCCTCTGCATTATTAGGCCCTATGAATTGCCTATTGGGGCAGATTATACAAGGACTGGCTTAATGTTTTATTTGCTTGCCAATGTCCAAACCTTTTTTAGGCAGCTGTAAAACCCATGCATCCAATAATTACAGTGGGTATAAAAAAAAGAAACGAATCACCCCCCTTTAAAATAATCACATTTTGTTGCTTTGCAGCCTGACATGTTTTTATTTTATATATCTGTATTTACTCAGTGCAACTTAAAACATCCAAGTGAAAGATATAACACCAACATGTCAGAAAAAATATAAATAATTCAAAAACAGAATTACTGAGTTGGAAAAAGGATCACCCCTCTCCTAAAAATGATTTGTAAACTCAGTGTTGCTAATCACCTTCTCAATGCCACACAAAGCAATTTGACTTTCAACTGTGGTTAATTTGGTTAGCTCAGCATGAAAAGTTTCCCTGGAACATTTCAGTCCCTGATAGTGCAACTAAAGCAAACAATCAAATATGGGTGTCATGACACTCTCAAAAGATCTCCAGGATAAAGTTGTGGACAGTCACGTGTCAGGAGATGCATACAAAAAATGTCAAAGGCTTTATCAATGTCTAGAAGCACAGTATATTAATAAGAAGTGGAAGGTATTTGGTACAACACAGAACCTCCCTGGATCAGGATGTCACTCCAAACTAGATGAAAGAGCCAGGAGTAAACTGGTCAGAGAGAGGCTACCAAGAGGCCTACATTAACTCTGAAGCAGTTGCAGGAATTTATGACAAAGAGTGGTCATTGTATGCATGTGACAACAATATCACAAATTCTCCACAAATGTGAAACAGAATATAAAATTCTTGCGAGCTACCTACTGAGAGTAAAAAATGTATATGGACAGCTGCTGGCACTAATCACGTCCCATATAGCCGTGTAATAGCATACAAAATAAATAAATATGTGCCACGCTATCTACCTGTTGTTCTGCTATCACAGCAGTAACAAAGAATGAATAATGTGTCAATAGTGCTATATGATACTCAACTGTGCAAAATCTAATACATAACATAGCTGAAAATTTATAAAAAATACTATAGTGATATATCCTTGTGATATATAAAACCATTCAAGATCTCACACATCAAACTAATAAAATAAAATTGTTAAAACCAGGTTCACTATAATAAATCCTGAATAAATAAAGTGACAAAAAAAGTGAAAAATAAAGTTCTATAGTGCATATAGTGATGTCCTGACCATATAAATATATCATATATTTATACTGACCACGGGTCAGTATTAACAATCAGCAAAAGTCCATATCAAACATAAATCTGTGAATCCATTGATAGAAGTGATCAAAAACCGTGTTGCAGTGTCCACACTCTGGTGCTCCCACCCTTAGGTAATAGCCACTCACCTCTGAGTGTGTGACCTCACATTTAAGCTTGGCCAAACCACGCATATGAATCACCTCTGGATTCTATGTTAACTGCGGGATCCCGAGCTGCTCAATAATGCTGTCTCCCCATATGTAAACAGTAAGAAAAAATGCTCGCTAGTGTGATATTGTTTTATAACACCAATTTATTATACAAAAAAGCCCCAGTCCAGGGTACTCACATGGATCTGGTGCGTCAGTGCACCGATCTATTCAAAGTTTTAAGACTCTGTGAACTTGTTGAGGTTGTAGGTTTCTCCACTGTGAGACAGACCAGCTGCCTACTGCACCGTCCTGTCCCCTCCGCAACGCGTGTTGATACAGGGAAATTACGTATCTTCCTCAGGGGGATTCCCCCTGAGGAAGATACGTCATTTCCCTGTATCAACATTTTTTCTCCACAAATGTGACTTGTATGGGAGGGTTTTAAAAAAAAACACTCATCAAGAAAGGCCACATGCAGTCATGACTGAGCTTTGCCAAAGTGCACCTTGAAGATTCTAAGGCCACATGGAAAAAGCTGGTTTGGTCAGATGAGAATAAAATAGAATGATTTGGCCTCAACACCAAACGATATGTCTGTCAAAAATCCAATACAGCTCACCATCCAAATAACACCATTCCTACAGTAAAGCATGGAGGTGGTTATATCCTGATATGGGTTATGGGATTCTCTGCAGCAGGGACTGGGGCACTTGTCAGGATAGAAGAAAAAAATGGATGGGGCAAAATACCGTCAAACTCTTGAGGAAAATCTGCTGCCCTCTGACAGAAAGTTGTCAAAAGAAGGTTTACCTTCCAATATGGCAACAACCCAAAGCACACAGCAAAAATGACCACACAGTGGTTAAAGGAGAACATGGTGAATGCCCTTGCATTGTTTAGTCAGAGCCCAGACTTAAACCCCATTGAAAATCTGTGGAATGACAGTCCACAAACGTTCACTATCAATTTTTACTGAAATTGAGCAGTTCTGCAAAGAAGAGTGGGCAAACATTGCAAAGTCTAAATGTGCAAACTTAGTAGAGACATATCCCAACAGACTAAAGGCTGTAATTAAAATTTCTGACATTTGGTGTTATATCTTTCACTTAGATGTTATAATTTGCACTGAATAAATACAGCTGCATAAACACAAAAACTGCGTCTGTCTTCATTTCAGGCTGCAACAAAATGTGATGATTTTTGGGCGGTGATTCTTTTCTATACCCACTGAACAACTGTCCTGTGTCCCTCAATAAACAATAAAGAAAATGATTCCCCTTAGTGATTTAAAAGTCAACTTCATGATACTGCATGAAATATTGATGGTCTCATTTCACACTGGCGGGCATGTTTTATTTAAACAAGTTAAGGCATGCTATCATAACACAAGCTCTTTCCATACGGGTAAGGCCTACATTTTTAGGAAAGATTAGAAAAAGAAAACAACAGCTGTCATGTAAGGACACCAAACAAGCTATGTACCAGCATAACTTTTCAGGCTCTGTTATGCCACATTTTGTAAGAGTAAATGACACAGGACACAGCCGTGATATACGGGCCACTGCAGTGACTGGCTCTGCATAGCTCACTCAGAATATGAACAGAAATAAATTAAGGGTTTCCTCCCTTCAACTAGTCATTAATCTCCTGAGTTATGGTCAGGCTTGTATAGCATTGCTCTATACTGTTCACAAGATATATAAACATTGCACGGTACTGCAACAGCATAAAGGAATACACATCAATGTTATTCTATTGTCTGCCACAGTTCAGGAAAATGTTTATATGCAATGGCCCATTGCTGCATTTTTTTCAGAACCCAAAAAATACTTAAAATTTCCTTTTTTTTTTTTTCTTTTTGTTAAATGTCTGAGCTCCTTCAAAAACACATGATAAAGGAAATCTGTACTGAAGTAATATAGAGGATGCCATTTATGGCCTCCATGTAGAAATGTGAGTTGCTTTGCTGCCTCGTGCCTGAATATTTTTTTAAATCACTGACCCGGAACAACCACGCAGCAAGTGAAGCCAGGGAGAATTCAGGAATTGTGATCTGCATACCTGTACCTGGGTCAGTGACGCAGAAACTAGTAAAGCCAGGGAACTAGCATTTTCAAAAGGAGAGGTCATCAATGACTACTTATATATTTCCTTCCAGTTTTACTTTGAAGTGTATATCAGGGGAAAAAAAATATATTCAGTCCATCCCTGTAATTTGTGCATATTCCCACATGTTTTGTCTCTAAAACATTGCAACTACTGAAAAATACCTGTTGATTTGGCCAGAAATCCAGTGAGCTTCAGGCATCCTGTCTGAGCCTACAAATCTGTTCTTCTGCTGGCCTACAGAAGAACTTCCCATACGCTATTTTAAGAAAAAAGGGGATTGGTGGAGTGCTGGACCTATTCTCAGAGTTGAAAAATGTAGAATTTAGGTTTGTAGAAAGAAACAGTTCTCTTGTGGAATGCAAGAGGTCTGTGGTATGGAAGAGTGAAAGCAACACAGAGATTTCAAAGTAAGTCCAGCAGATCTTTATTAATATGTCCAGTGATATGGAGATGATGAGAGGAGGAGGTGTTGTGTAGGAGAGAACAGCTCAGGGCTGACAACACTATTTGGGATTTCAGTACAGAAAAGGTACTCTGTTGTCAGCTCAAACATGAAGTTAGGAGCACACTGAATTTCTGGCAGCTCAAGAGAAGTTGAATTCATTAGAGACACAGGTAATTCTTGAAACAACCAGGGTTATACTGCTGCTTACAAGAGATTGGACGCTGACAAACAAAGCTGTTAGGTATAACCTCTTCCACTCCCATCATCCTTCAGTTTTGCGCAAAAGCAATAGTAGGAGTGGATGATAAAGACAGAGGGGTGGGACCTGTTTCTCTTAATGAACTCACAGAAAAGGGTTTTACAGTATATTGTATGATATGTGTGATAAATGGTTGACAATACGTATTTTCAGGTTTATACTAACACATGTTGGTGTTTTTTGTAATAGTTTTTAACCAATTTTGTGGACTGTGATCACTGCGATAGGGGGACCCACATGATACATTTCATATTTTTGACCATTCTATATTGGCAACTATTTTGAAAGTCTTGCCCTTTTGGGTCTATTTAGTTAGATGTACTATCATGGCCGTTCTGCATATGCCTCTCAAGGAGCTGCACTGTCTTCCTGTTGTTGACTGCGAGTACTAAGATGGCGGCGACGTCGTGCATGATGATATCATCACACGCATGTGCGGTATGCCTTGGACACTGTTTTTTGCTGCCATTTTGAGAGATATAAAGCAGGGTATTTTTTCATTCACCAAGCAACTGCTCCACCAGGCAGCCATGTATGTGGGAATAAAAGAAAAAAAGGTGCTACTACCCCAAATTATCCAAAAGTCCTCCTGAGCTGTCAGGTGCAGGATAAGCAGTCGCTTAGCTGCCAACAAGATAATTAATTGAAGATGATTCGCAAATCCATACATGCGCTTAAATCTTTCCAAATTTATTGATACTCCATAAAACATATGTGGGGTTATTCTAAAGGACGGAGCCACACTATGGAGGAAACCTTTGGGATTTTTTTTTTCTTTTTTGGTATGTTTTAATTTTTTTGCTTTTTGGTCCTAGTTTTCAATCATGTTTTTTTTTTTTATTATTTACCTGTGTTTTTTTTGTATATATAACTATATATCTATCTATCTATCTATCTATATATTTATATATATATATACAGTATCTTACAAAAGTTAGTACACCCCTCACATTTTTGTACATATTTTATTATATCTTTTCATGTGACAACACTGAAGAAATGACACTTTGCTACAATGTAAAGTAGTGAGTGTACAGCTTAACAGTGTAAATTTGCTGTCCCCTCAAAATAACTCAACACACAGCCATTCATATCTAAACCGCTGGCAACAAAAGTGAGTACACCCCTAAGTGAAAATGTCCAAATTGGGCCCAAAGTGTCAAAATTTTGTGTGGCCACCATTATTTTCCAGCACTGCCTTAACCCTCATGGGCATGGCGTTCACCAGAGCTTCACAGGTTGCCACTGGAGTCCTCTTCCACTCCTCCATGACGACATCACGGAGCTGGTGGATGTTAGAGACCTTTGCGCTCCTCCACCTTCTGTTTGAGGATGCCCCACGGATGCTCAAAAGGGTTTAGGTCTGGAGCCATGCTTGTCCAGTCCATCACCTTTACCCTCAGCTTCTTTAGCAGGGCAGTGGTCGTCTTGGAGGTGTGTTTGGGGTCGTTATGTTGAAATACTGCCCTGTGGCCCAGTCTCTGAAGGGAGGGGATCATGCTCTGCTTCAGTATGCCACAGTACATGTTGCCATTCATGGTTCCCTCAATAAACTGTAGCTCCCCAGTCCTGGCAGCACTCATGCAGCCCCAGACCACGACACACCCACCACCATGCTTGACTGTAGGCAAGACACGGCTAATGGGGTAGGTTCCATTGTATACCCCTCTATATAGTGATTATCACCCTCCTTTTTTCAATTTTTTTCTGTCCTTTAGGCAACAACTCAATCTTTTCCTATTGTGACATACAAAATTTTTATGCAGCTGGTTTCCCTTGATACGCATTGGTCATTTTTCCACACTTGTGGCTCAAGTTTCATGTACACTGAGCATCTATAACAGGTAGTATTGCTATTCATAATACATATGAGGCTGAGTCTGTGTTTATTTACTTATATGTATGTATTCACATGATGCTCATTTTGATTATTTGTTTGTGATCTTTAGAGATTTTTACCAGTTCTCCTTGAGAAAGCGGGCCTTGTCCATGCGAAACGTGTCAAGGATTCCTGCATGGAACACCCCCTATTTTCATCTCGGGTTATGGTTACTTTTAACTGACAATATATGTAACTGTAGTTTTCCACAATTAAATACCTATGTGTTAGGTTTTTTATGTCTTTAGACCTTTTTTAGATTCTTTTTGTACAAATAATAAAATGTGAAATTTATTATATGGTGTGGTACCTTTAAAGTCCTATTAGTTGTTTCTTTAGGGACTCATAATTTTTCAGTAGCTCAAAAACATAAACTTTATTGTTTATTTATTGTTCATTATGAGACACAGGGAGAAGTAATTCTTGAAACGCATCCAAAAGCAGTCTAACTGAGGGGTGGGCAACAGGGTTCTAACAGGCCACTAAAACATATTGGGGGGCTAAATAAAGCCCATAGAGCTGCCTAAAGGACTTTAAGTCTGAAGCTGGCTTAAAAGGCCTGAACTTTCACCTGGTAAAACTTGTCGAACATGTGAACCGAAAAACAGGTGGTAGGCTTGCAGTCTGGGAACAGATGCATTATGCTGAAAAGCCCAAGAGGCACATGCTGATCTAGCAAAGTGTACCACAACGGGAAAAGGTGGAATGTTATCCTTAAGCTGACAATGTTGAAATATTAGCTGCCTAAGCAGCAATGGCAGAAGCAATGTCAACAAGACAACCGCATAAATGAGAATGGACAGTGGAATATCAGTGATGGATTCAAAGAGTATTTCTAGAAAAGCTGACAGAACCAGATTAGGATCCCATGCAGTCAAAGGTAAAGCTATGTGAGTAATACCCTGTAGGAATGCTTTATCAAGAAATGAGAGGCAAGCTGTTCTTGAAAAGAACTGCTAGAGCCAGGATCTGTCCCTAAACAGTATCCTAAACAGTACTCAAGGCAAGCTGTTGATCCAGACCAGATTGTATGGTCAGGACACATCCCACTGAGTACTTTCTTGGTTAAAACTTTCTTGCCTCACATCATGCAAAGTACATTTCCAGGTGCAATAGTAGACCTTGTGGGAGGTGAATTTACTAGTCTTCAGGAGCATATAAATAATGCAATCAGATCTACCCTTATCAATTAAAACCTGTGCTTCAACAGCCATGTTGTGGAAACCAGCGACCATGAACCTGAGCCTTGACAGTATTGACTGGTTGCCAAGTAGGGTCTGTCAGGACACACAGGGACTAAGAAAAGGTTCCAACCACTTGTCAACTGTATCCCAAAACTCCAAAGGGTCCTCAACATGTATGTTCAGTGTCTTGTTAAGGTAAACCTAGGATCCACAATGGGAAAAGGACTAGATCCGTCACTATACAAAACAGGCTGCAGTAATGTGAGTACTAGAAAAAGTTTTGACAAGTTATGGACAGGGAAGCAGATGAGTCAGATCACACCATGATCAGACATATATTGCCTGCATCAACTAGAACCAAAATGACATTTAAAGCCTAAATGTTATAGTAACAAACTGCTCAAGCACAATCATCCAAAAAATCTAGGTTGGACTCATGAGCCTTTGTACTCTGACAGCGACTTCCCCTCTGTCAGAATACAATGATCAGTGCTGCCGGCTGCTATATCCGGCAGAGCTGATTGAGCGGCTATTTTCCAACAGGGTGGTCGTACATAAGTCAATCAGTAAATTTACTTCTGTACAACCTGCCTGCCCATACATGGATCAAAATTTGTCTGTTCCCTGCTGAACCGGCTGAATTTTGATCCATGTATGACGACTTTACTGTGCCTGGATGACACATTCACGTGCCAGACAGCACCCCAGTTGAGAAAGCATGCTCTAGAGTAATGAGAAAAAAAAAAAAAAAAGAAGGTGAAAGAAAAGTAGAATAAAGTGGATGTGAACCTGATTCATGAAATTGGAGCTGGGCAAATATACCTGTACTGTTTTCTTATCTCTCTCCAAAGCACTGAGTCCTGAGTGTTTCTTCTGTTCCGTAGCTCTGTTATCAGCCTGATAACTTCTGACAAGTTCTCAGAGGCGGGAGATAAAAGCAGCCTGAAGATAACACTCAAGATGAAGATGTCCCACCCCAAGCCTTTTTTTGAAAACCTCATTTATAGTCTTGGCATGATCACAGTTACATCAGTTTTGGTTGTGTGTGCACACTCTTATGCATGTATGCATATCTTTAGGATGTAGGTACACCTTTACCGCTGACACCCGGGAGGTGTCATGGGAGGTTGCAATAAATAGATCAGCACAGAGCTGCTTTATTCAGAGCATAGCTCTGCAAGTCTTTGCCTATGTGGAGTGTGTGTGTGTGTGTGGGGGGGGGGGGGGGGGCTGGGGCCTCTACGCCAATCAGCTGTCTTGGCTGTATGCCAATAATCCACTTCCGGTGCTGAACAGGAAGAGAAGATCTCCAACAAAATTTAAGAATTCTAAAGAATATAGAAAGGGAAAGACAGCAGATATACATGCAAAACTTATTTGGGAGATATGTTTCATCTCTGTGTATGATCTGAGCTGTTCACTTCACTGGGTATATGTGAGGGTTTACGTCCACTAACAACTGCTATAACATCTGACCAGAAAGTAATTAAAAAATGATTATTTAATAAAAGACTGAAAAATATTGTTTTTAAGTTAAACAGTGGATGTTACAATTTGTTGAGTAGACACTTACTGAACTGTATTTTATTTATATTTCCCAACCTCCAAAGTAATAATTAAATTATATAAAAAACTTTAGTTCATGCTTATGATGTTGTAACACAGCAGCCATGCTTGTTTCAAATCAAATTTGATCTCCTTTTGAAAAATAGCCTAATGGTTCTTCATGTGTGTTTTCTATACACATTCTGAACTGTCCCATACATGTTATGAGAGAGTTGTGGCTCAGGGAGTGCCACTCCAAGATAACACTCAAGATGAAGATGTCCCACCCCAACCCTTTTTTTGAAAACCTAAACCTAAAATCGATTAATTCCCCGATCAACACATTCAGTATTGATTGTATTCTGACAGCAGGAGGTTTTCCCGCCGTGAAAAAACAATGATTACTGCTACTGGCTATAGCCAGGGGCAGTAATCCTAGGGAAAAAAAAAAAAAGACAGGCTGGTTGTTAATCAATAGTTTGACTTTAGAACACCCAACCTGCCAACATATAGATCAAAATTCATCCGGTTCCTATTGAACCGGACACATTTCTATTCATCTATAGCTGGCTTTACTCTGGAGGTGTATCTTTTGAGGTGTGGCTAATTATTAGCCAGCCAGCATATAAAAAATTCCCAGTTACTTTAAAATGCCAGCTGGAATTATTATATATACCCCAGCCAGGAGTTTATAACTTCCATAAGGTTACTGCGATCCTACCAAGCAGCAAATTAACTATAAAAACTCCCAAAGCACTAATTTACACCCACCTTAAAAAAAAAAAAAAACAACGCTTTCAGGGCTCAAAAAATAACAATCCCCACACAGATCAACAAATTATAACAATGTCCACTGTCCAGGAATAACTTAATTATATTAAATCCTCACCCGGTTAACAACAAATTATACTGTACTAATTGTTACCCACTACAGGCAGCAACAAAATGTTATATTCGCCCTAGGGACCAGCAATAAATTATAATAAACTTCCCAGGCAGCAATAAAATATAATAAATCCTAGAAAGCAGTGCTATGTTTTAAAAGTGGTCAAAGACAGCCAAAAATTTTAACAAAGCCTC
>CM053026.1:560561844-560850020 GCA_028564925.1 Lithobates sylvaticus
TAAACGGACATTTAGGAGCAGTTGGGCATTTTTTTTTCAGCTGCCCCTGAACTCTCCTCCGTTATCTTATCAGTACATGTACACAGGGTCGTTTATAGTCGTTTTTGGCAGTTGAGTTTAGAAGCATTTTTTGGAACGCAAAAAAATGGGTTCAGACGGATGTTCAGAGGCATTTGAAATGCCAAATGCCTGTAACAGCTTGCAAACGCTGCTAAACGTGGTAACTCGTGTTTCGTTTACAGACTTTTTTCATTTTAACCAAAAAAATGTACATATATATATATATTTTTTTTTTTTTACAAACGCTTCTAGACTAGGGTTCCCACCTCATCCCTTTAAAACCCGAACACATATGAATCACACAGGCTCTGAGGCTAATTTAATGCAGATAAAGCACCAAGTGAGTTTAATTACCACCTTAATCAGCCACAGAACTGTGTAATTAATATGCATTCGGTTTTAAAGGGATGAGGTGGCAACCCTATTCTAGATGCAAACGCGGCTATACGCGGCATGTAAACGCGGCTAAACGGACGTTTTTAGATTACGGTTTCTAGCTGTCAAATTAAGTCCTTCAGGAGAGGTTAAACAACATCCCGTGTACATGGAGCCTGAAAGAGTGAAAGAGTCAAATTGTGCAAGAAAGTCAAAGAATTCCATGCAAACATTGCAAGAGTGTAGAAACAAAATGCAAAAGGTATCCATAAAGGAGTTTGCATGAAGGACCCAGAAAGATGAAACAAGAATCCTATCCACTAAGTGACTATGCACCCTCTCAGGTTATAAACTTGTATACGCAAAGCCCTCCTTTCCTTCTGTGTCAAGGCTGTGTACTTGTTTATGTCAGTGGCTTGCAAATTACAACCTTTTTCTTATGTACAGTGCTGTTTCATTTGTTGTTGCCTTATAAACAAAAGAATATTAATAATTTTCTCTAAATCACTTGCAAGCAAATCCAAACACCAACACCATTTATAGCCCAATCACCATTGTCTACATTCCAAAAGGAGTGAAAATAACTTTTGTCGCAGATTGATACCCAATCATCGTCAGTCTGTACATCCAGTCATCTTGTGACTGCTTCTTCACCTGCAAAGTCTGGTTTAGGCAGTATATGTCCAGATATTTTACAGTCAGCCATAAGCTATATGATTTAGGAGAAAATTTGGTCTGCTTTCACACTGAAAGCTCCAGACGTTATCGGTAAAGCTCTGCTCATTTTAGCAGTGCTTTACCGCTGTTTAAACTGTGTTTATGCGCCGCTTTTCGGCTGCTAGCAGGGCACTTTTAACCCCAAAGAAGGGGTTAAAAAGGCCCGTGATGTGGCGCTTCCACTTTTCAGGCGCTTTGGATGCGCTACCGATTCATTTCAATGGGCAGGGCATTTTGAGAGCGCTGTATACATTGCTCCCAAACCGCCCCAAAAATGCTGCTTGCAGGACTTTTCCCAACGTCCGCAAGCGCACCGCCCCAGTGTGAAAAGACACACTGAAATGAATAGGAGGCGGTTTTTAGGTCCTATTTAAAGGCTATTTCTAGCGCTAAAATGCCTGAAAAAAAGTGTGAATGGGTTCTTAGAGGAGCTGCATGTGCCCATGTGTGGTCAATTTGAAAATGTATCATTATGAAGTCTAATGCCCTGTACACACGGTCGGACATTCCGCCAAAAAAACCCGTTGGATTTTTTCCGACAGATTTTGGCCCAAACTTGTCTTGTATACACATGGTCGCACAAAGTTGTTGGAAAATCCGATTGTTCTGAACGAGGTGGCGTACAACACGTACATCGGGACCATAAACGGGCCAGTAGCCAATAGCTTTCGTCTTTTAATTTATTCTGAGCATGCGTGGCACTTTGTCTGTCGGAATTGTCTACACACGATCAGAATTGAAACGATCGGATTTTGTTGTCGGAAAATTTTAGGTCCAGCTCTCCAACTTTGTGTGTCGGAAATTCCGATGGAAAATGTCTGATGGAGCCCACATACGATCTGATTTTCCGACAACACAATCCGATCAAACATTTTCCGCTGGAAATTCTGACTGTGTGTACAGGGCATAACAGGCTAATATATAAAAAAAAACTAAAGCAAATGAAAGTAAACCTGTTGCTAAAAGCCACCACACTTTTATTTTGCCATTGTCGGTTACCGAATGAAAGATAAAATTAGACTGTATGCTATGAGAAACAATTATTATTCTTTGCTCGGGTTTGACAGAATTAGACCCCATGGGGTTGATTTACTAAAACTAGACAGGGCAGAATCTGGTGCAACTCTGCATAGAAACCAATCAGCTTCCAGGTTTTTCTTATCAAAGTGATTTTAAACGTTTATTTTTTTATTTTTAACCGATTACCCCACATACTGCGGCAGGGCGGCCCTTAAGCGCAAAATCACGTACCTGTACGCTATTTTTATCTTTGGCTCTGAGGCACATGCATGCCGCCACCGTAGCCCCGCTCCCGCTGTGATCAGATACAGCGTGTGTCCGCCGGGAACCTGGCAATCATTCCAAGAGAGGCAGAACAGTGGTCATCCTATGTAAACAAGGCAGATCGCTGTTCCGCTAGTAAGGAAGACAGAGATCTTGTGTTTCTGCTAAGCAGGAACATTGATCTCTGTCTTCCTACAGTTATTCCCCAAACAGTAAGAAAGCACTCCCAGGGAACACATTTAACCCTTTGATCACCCCTGATGTTAACCCCTTTCCTGCCAGTGTGATTAGTACAGTGACAGTTCATTTTTTTTATCACCAATCACTGTATTGGTGTCACTGGTCCACAAAAAGTGTCACAAGTATCAGTTAGGTGTCTGATTTTTCTGACACAATGTCGCAGTCCCACTAAATATCGCTGATTGCCGCCCTTACTAGTAAAAAAAAATAAATCCATAAATCTATCCCGTAGTTTGTAGACGCTATAACTTTTGCGCAAACTAATCAATATACACTTATTGGGATTTTTTTGCCAAAAACATGTAGCATGAAGAAATTTGAATTTTTTACATTTTGTATTGGATATGTTTTATAGCAAAAAGTTAAAAATATTGCTTTTTTTTTCAAAATTTTCGCTCTTTTTTTCTGTACAGCGCAAAAAATAAAAACCGCAAAGATGATCAAATACCACCAAAAAAAAGGACATCGATTTTATTTGGGTACAGCGTTGCACGACCGTGCAATTGTCAGTTAAAACATTGCAGTGCAGTATTGCAAAAAAATGCCTGGTCAGGAAGGGGGGTGATGGTTTTGCACAGAGCAGCCCCGATCCTCCTCTTCTCTGGCCCTCCACTGGTGATCCTGGCTCCTCCCCATTGACCAGTGCCTCCAATAACAAGCCACTTGCTATGGGGGCACTGGTACGTGCTCGCGCTCAAACCCCACTCTATGCGTCCCTAAAACACACAGACCCGAGGCTCCTGCTCCTTCCCCTGCTCTATCCTCACTGGCTCACTGGCTGTGATTGATAGCAGTGGGAGCCAATGTCTCAGCCAATGAGGAGAGAGAGACCTGGGACAGCCGAGGCTCCCGTGCACATCAGGTGAGTATTAGGGGGAAGGGCTGTGGGGGAAAGCTGCACACAGAACGTTTGTCACCTTCATGCACAGAATGCATGAAGGTAAAAAAGCTTCAGCCCTTACAACCACATTAATTAAACAAGCTGAAGTTAGAAGATGATTGGCTACCATGCACAGCTGCACCAGATTTTGCACATCAACCCCAGTGTGTCCCTATAAATGAATGGAGTAAAAATAAGTTATGAAAATAAAGCATCCTATTCTATTTTGCCTTAAGTATCAGTTTGTAATGAAAGGACAGGCTGCATTCTCATGGAAATAATAAGAAAACACACCGGCAGATACATTTTTAGCATGTGCCTGAAAGTATGACATCATACTGAAATGAATATAATCATTATTAGTTTAATTAGAAATACATGAGAGCTGTGTAAAATGCTGCAATCGTGATTCATACACCGAGAGAAGCACATAACACAATATGCATACAATAAAATATTATTATTCAATTAAACATTTTTATGAAATTTCAGCATACACTATCGTATTCATTAATGCTAGACCAATATTTTTTTCTTATGGCAATAACGGAAATGTAAATTTTATACACCTTTTATTTCCACTAATCATTTAGCTCGCTTCATTTACTTATATTTTATAAATATTAAATTTATATCCACTGCCTAATAACGGACATAGTTGAAATTTGCTAATCCACAAACACTTCTGAACACATTTCAATAACACGCTTAGCAAACTATAACAGTTCTATGTATAGGTTTGTACACCACCTGCAATATTTTGGAAATTTCATAAATGCTTTTTTTTTCCTGTGTTACGTGTGTTCATTAAAATATGTATGTTTTAATACTGCCCACGGGTCTACTCTCTGGCCAAAAGGTTATTTCATCAGCTATTAATACTAAAGAGGTGTTATATAAATATATTCACATACACAATTTCAATATCTGGAAACATAATGTTTGGGGGGATTTGTGGGGAAAACAAAACAGTAGATAACATTTTAGTGTTGAGGTACAATAAAATAAATAATTTAAAACTAGCCACAAAATGTGATGCTAAGGCGAGGAGGATTTAGCCGTTTAGGTGCATTGAATCAATACAGGGCAACTTCATTAAGCCCCCTATGAAGTTAAATGATATAGCTTCTCTGCCTTTTGGCTAAGATCAAGTGTAGTATCTGTTCTTATCAGTTGCCAGGAGGTGGCGCTTGCTTCCGTCCCTGTTCTACGGCGAGGTGGAGCAGGGGTGGCGGTTGCTATGCAAAAGCCTGCTGGCGTAAAGGTGACCTGGAGCGGTTCGTAGCCGAAAGGGAAGCCTTCTGATGGGGATGGAGAACCACTGGGTTGGCGCCGAAGGGCCGAGTCCCTGGCCTTCTGGTCTGGATTGTGGCAGCTCTAGCTCCGGTCAGTTATTCGGGAGAGAATACTCTCCCACCGGGGGATTGGTTAGTATCTCCCGAATGTAATTAGGAGGGAGTGACGGGACGATGGTGGAGCCTAGCTGGCGTCGGGCTCTCACCGGGTTTCCAGATCTCCATTCCTTCCTGCCTGGGGTGGGGGCTGTTGTGGTCTTGGCTGTGGGTCAGGGTTGCACTTTGAAAAGCCAGTGGTGATTGTGCCCCTGAAGTGGCAGTTCAGGGGTGTCGTATACTCACTGTGGGTAACCACTTTGATTTATGGCACCATGGTCACTTTCACCACTACACACGTTTTTCACACCTGCCTCTAGGGCCGAGCCTTTTGGCTAGGACCAGGGGAAATTTTTTATTCCTGGCGGGAGGGCCGGCCATTGTATTGCACAATGGTCACTTTTCCACTCACTCTCCCATCTTCCTTATCCCCACTTTCTTTTTATTTATCCCCATGTTTGTCACTTTTTTGTATTTTTTTGTTTGGTGTTGTCACAGTTTTGTCACAGTGTGATGAGTAGGGTGTTCGGTCCTCGGGCCAACCCTGAAAGTCTTGGGAGGAGGTGGACATGGCCTTTTGGCTTAGTTCGCCTTCTCTCATGGGGTCTCTCTTCGGGAGAGCCCCACCAAGTACTTGGGTGGGTCTGTTTCGGCAGACCCTCCAGAGAAAGGGGTCCGTCTGGTTTCGGCCAGATGGACCATGTGAAAGTACCTCAGTCCCCGTCTGGAGCCTAACGCCCCGGGGGATCAGGGTTAAGGTCCATCCCTAGGGAGGACATGTGCAACACCCGATGCACGTTTTGTGTCACTCTTTATGTGTGTGCACTTTTTTTGGCACCGGGTGGAGTTTTTGGGTGTGTTTCACACGCCACTGGCTTTAAAAAAAAAAAATGAAGTTAAATGATATTAAAAAAAAATAATTAATTTGGACAGAGGAGTATCTGTTGCCCCTGTGCAAGATAAAAAGTGGGCCCCAGGCATCAACACAATGTGGGCGTGGCTTAAGTTAGTAGTTTTTTATTGTATATTATTTTTTACCCATTTGTATTTATCATTTTTTTTTTTTTTAAATTGTCATATTTATTGGATTTTTTTTTTTATATAAGTTGGGGGGCTTTGGTGACATGTCAGGGGTCTAAACAGAGAAAGAGACTGATTCCCTAGTCCCTTTTTTCAGCATTGCAGATGAATGGACAGAAAACAGAGGCTCCTGTTCATTCATAAACTGAAGCAGACAGGTTACTCTGTCCAGTTATTACCGGACATGTTCGGTAGCGATCGCTCTCTATGTCCAATTCAGAAAAGGAAGGAGCCGGTAAATTACATATTTACCAGCCCCTTCCTCAGCTCTCCATGCTGATACATCCCCCACAGCATCCAGGAGAGGAGATGAGGGAGTTGGCTGCGGGGAAACGAGGGGGGGCGGAGGAGGGGGGACAGGAGGCCAGAGAACATCAGGCAGGAGGAGGAGCACACGGCGGTCAGAGGAGGAGGACAGGGGTCCGGAGAACATGGGGGTGGACGAGAAGGACACGAGGGACATTGGGGGGATGATCAGTGTGGCAGAGCAACAGTTGCAAGCACCAATCTCCCTGTATGGCATTTCAGCTGACAGCCACAGGAGGGAGAGGAGGAGAAGCGGCTGTCTGAAAAACCATGCAGGGAGATCGGTGCTCGCAACTGTCCCCCCCGCCGCTCCGATCATTGTCCCGATCAAGGAACCATCATCCATGTGTGCAGGGTGGGTCACAGTGGGGCCCCCCTCTCGGGGGCCCGTGTGCAGTGAACACCCTGCACACATGGATGATACGCCACTGCATTTGGATATACTATTAGATGCAAATTGGGACTTTTTGTTGTAGTTAGTGCCCATATACAATTGTGGCGCCAACAAAGTGTGGATGGACTAAATCAATGTTACTCTTAAGCCCCCTACACATGGGTCAAATGTCAGGCGGCATTGACCAGTTTAATAGAAACCGGCTGACAGCCCGTGTGTAATGCAGCCGGTCCAACAGAAGCCAGCCGAATGAGAAGAAGGCGTTTTCTGAATAAATGCAAAATGTTCTCTGATTGGACAAGGTAGAGAGCCAGGTTGATGATGTGACCCTCGCCACCTCATCCAATGAGAAAACACTTTGCATCTATTGAGATGTTTCAAAGCATGCATTAAATGGTGCCTGTGCCTAGTGGCCAACCACCTGTGTCCACAATGAATCAGACCAGCCGTTCAGAACAGGACTTGGAAGCAAATGGAGATCACTGATTTAGCGGTGTCTACCTCAGTAATTTCCAGCTTCCAGGGGGATTGGCCAGTATGGTATATACATAGTTACATTGGCCCAAGTTGGAAAATACAATGCCTGAAATTCATCTTTTAAGCTGGGCACACATACATCTTTTATTTTTTTTCAACCAGCAGGTTGAATGAAAAAAAAATAAAAGCTGGCAGATCCCATCAACACATATGATATGATGTTGATGCAGGGATCTCTCCCACTGATATATGTATTCTGACCCACCCCCTGCATGAAGCCATTGGCTGCAAGCGCTGATAAGATGCTGGTTTTCCAGCAAGTCTGTTCAACAGAAGCAAGTCATCAGACCAGCTTCTGCTGAACAGACAGCTGTACACATGGACCGAAATTTGGACGGTTCAGCAGGAACTAGCCGATTTTTGGCCGTGTGTGCCAGGCTTAAGGCAAACACTTCACTATCAATTCAGAATATGAGATTGTTCTTTTCAAAGTACTTACAGACACCTGCACTTTGGTTAAAGAATGATACACATTCACTTATATATAATGCATGTCAGCAATTATGATTCTGTATGCCAGGCTCTATGTTGGTAACTTTGTTTTGCTATTATCAGGGCTATATTCTAGTGCCTATCAGAATATACATGTTTTTCTTTTCAAGTGCCAAGTGACACTAATTGGACCTATTCAGTTGCAAACTGTTTATTCACTAATTATTCCAACTCTTAAAATGACTGTGCTCAAAACACAGGGCACAAGTCCAGGAAAACAGTGTGGCGTAAGATGCCAGACTAAAATTGCATAAGAGATTGGAGGTTACAAAAAATTATTATCACAGGTTAAGAAAGAAACACTGCCCTATGAAGTATCTTCCTTTAGTTGGTGTATAATGCCCCGTACCCCGTCTTGGATGGTTTTTCAGACGGAATTCCACTCAAGCTTGGCTTGCATACACACGGTCACACAAAAGTTTGCTGAACTTTCGACCGTCAAGAACCTGGTGACGTACAACACTACGACGACCCAAGAAAATTAAGTTCAATGCTCCCGAGCATGCTTTGAATTGTTTCCGATTAGTACAGATGATCGGAATTTCCGATCGGAACTTTTTCCGACCGAAAAATAGAGAACATGCTCTCAATATTTTTCTGGCGGCAATTCTGCCAGCAAAAGTCTGATGGAGCATACACATGGTCGGAATTTCCGACCAAAAGCTCACATTGGACTTTTGCTGGCGTAAATTTCGATCGTGTGTATGGGGCATTAGTGTTGCTTTCCATGTATCTGGTACATAGTATGACAGACTCTCTGTTTATCCTGGCCATACATTGCTCAAACGGTGCCATAGGTGGCCCTGCTGGCACCACCCAGCTTTAAATACGTAAAAAAAAATCAAAGGCGCTATCCAGAAAACTCCCGGCCAAACAGTGACTGCACCCAACCGGATACAGTCACTGTTTGGGTAATCTGACAGCTGCGAGAGAAGCATCTGTCGTAATACAATCGCTAGCAGGGAAGATTCCTCCATTTATGCTGTTTAACCGCTTGCTGACCTCTTCACGTAGATATACGTCAGCAGAAGGGCACGTACAGGCAGAATCACGTACCTGTACGTTGCCCTTTAAGAAGCAGCTTGCGGGCGCGCGCCTGCCGCAAGCTCCGCGAGTGTAATTGCTGCATTCATCTTTCCTGACTAGTTTCCCAGTTCCTGCCACTGAAATACATCCCCACAGCATGATGCTGCCACCACCATGCTTCACTGTAGGGATGGTATTGGCCAGGTGATGAGCGGTGCCTGGTTTCCTCCAGACATGATGCTTGCCATTCAGGCTAATGAGTTCAATTTTTGTTTTATCAGACCAGATAATTTTGTTTCTCATGGTCTGAGAGTCCTTCAGGTGCCTTTTGGCAAACTCCAGATGTGCTGTCATGTGCCTTTAACTAAGGAGTGGTTTTCCATCTGGCCACTCTACCATACAGGCCTGATTGGTGGAGTGCTGCAGAGGTAGTTGTTTTTCTGGAAGGTTCTCTTCTCTTCACAGAGAAACGCTGGAGCTCTGTCAGAGTGACCATCAGGTTCTAGGTCCCCACCCTGACTAAGGCCCTTCTCCCCCGATTGCTCAGTCCTGGTGGTTCCAAACTTCTTCCATTTATGGATGATGGAGGCCACTGTGCTGCAGAAATGCTTCTGTACCCTTCCCCAGATCTGTGCCTCAATACAATCCTGTCTAAGAGGCCTACAGACAATTCGTTGGACTTCACGGCTTGGTTTGTGCTCTTACTTGCACTGTGGGACCTTATATAGACAGGTGTGTGCCTTTCCAAATCATGTCCAATCAATTGAATTTACTACAGGTGGACTCCAATCAAGTTGTAGAAACATCGCAAGGATGATCAGTGAAAACAGGATGTACTTGAGCTCAATTTTGAATGTCATGTCTGTGAATACTTATGTACATGTGATTTTTTTAAATAAATTTGCAAAGATTTCAAGACAAACTTCTTTCACACTGTCATTATGGGGTATTGTTTGTAAAATTTTGAGAAAAATAATGAATTTAATCAATTTTGAAATAAGGCTGTAACATAACAAACTGTGGAAAAAGTGAAGTGCTGTGAATACTTTCCCGGATGCACTGTAGGTTTTCCTAGAAAACCAAAAGTTATTGCTAGTGGAAACATTAAAATAATCAATGGCTGCTCTCAATTACTGTGATAAAAAATGATGTAAACATGGCAAAATCAAATCAAAACTGAAGGACAAATGCTTTTAGTAAACAAACCTGCTAAATTAACAATTTGCAATTTTATATGGTTAGGTTTTTAAATACAGTACTAGATGTTTGCACATATGAAATAATCATGATTGCTAAAGCAGGCAGCTTTACAATGAAGATTTATGAAGTTAGTGAGTGAGATGTCTCTAGGTATTGTTGCCCTCTACTGGTAGCTACCAGCCATCGGGGATCTTTGCAAACTAGCTTTTCCCAGATAAATATCAACACCATATTATTATCAGCATTCACAAGTGCCAAGCTAACCAAGATCCACCCATTTATTATTAAGTAATACAAGTAATATAAACAAGGCTGCCTTGGGAATGTACTAGTTCTCAGATAGTTGTCAATGCAGTTTAAAAAAAATAGAATAGCAATACAACTGATAATTGCATAATATTTATTTAAGTATAACTCTACTAAATGCTATACCTAAAAACGGTATATTTAAAACAAAAAAACAACCAGTTTTATGATACCATCATTTTGGTCTAAGATAAAACTCTTTACATTACATATTACAGCCCACTATGTTAATTTTTTGTTTCTATAATACACACTTTCAATACACAAAATTTTACAACTGATTCCTATTTATTGTGGAGCAATGCTGCTCCCTCTACCTTGCACTGACATGTAGTAAAAGATTGAAACAATCTTGGGCTGGATATTTGTTTTAACTATATCCTGAGGCTTAAAGCCGAACTCTGGGAATTATATTTTTGCATAGTTACATTGGGCCAGGTTGCCTCGAAGTAAGTCTGCATATCTTATTTACGTAGGGCCCCTGGGGAAGCTAACAATCACTGATGTAATACGTGCTACATACATTGATTACTGTGATCTTCTGCATTGTGAGCGCCTTCACCTCCGCACAATGCATTCTCTGATTAGACAAGGTGGCGAGGACCTGGGAAGGGTGGTGGTGGAGAGGTTGAGTGACATCATTTCCATGCGTTGATTCAGGGAATATCTAAATTCCCTGAAAAAAAAGCAAGGCATTCTAAAAGTGACAAAGTTGCCAAGAGAGCACCCCCCCCCCCTGTGCTCAGTGTGCAGAGCGGGAGCCAATTGCATAGAACCTGTAGGATTGCGTCTCTTGCTGTATATAGTGCTACAGCATCCCCAGCAGCCCTCTGGACATCAGATATGGACACTTGCATCAAGCCAATGTTAAGCTTTACACCACAGTCTTTGCATTCACTCTACATTTCTGCATGCAAATTTGCATGCATTTTTAGTACATTTGCAGTGCTTTTTTTTTCAATTTATTTTCTTTACTTAGTTGCGTTTGCATGTGTTCATGTGCATTTGCATGCATTCATGTGCAACTGCATGTGTTTATGTGCATTTGCGGTGCGTGCCAGTGCAGTATGCTGTACTTTTTTAAATGCACATGCATGGTGTAAACTAGGCTCATTGGAATACATTCATCTTGCATATGCGTTCATACTGCATTTAAAAATGCACTTGACTGTATCTGGTGTAAACGAGCCTTAATGTCATTATAGGGGTTGACCTAAAAAAGATTTAATGGTCAAACTATGATAATACAAAAAGCCACTGCTTTCATTAAAATGACCTGTCAGTTTGTACATAACAAGTAGTTATTTCCCTATTTAAAATACAGTATGATCTACACATCCCTCAGTTGTCAGTAAACATGTTAAAGTAAAATTAGATGCTCTATGCAATAAAAGCTAAAAAGAAGGCACATGGATAATCAATGAAAAAGCTCCATTAAGTAGAAGCCAAAAATAAGACACATAGACAAACAATAGAAAAGCTTGATCACAAAAAGCTAAAAAGAAGATACTTGGGCAATCAATGGAAAAGCTCTATCAAATAAACCTAAAAAGAAGGTACATGGACAACTAAGGGTATCACTCTGCTGTATAGTCCACATAATGAACTTGTCCCATTTATCAAGTTCAAGCTGGAACATCTGTCCACAGCCCAAACAAACACTACAAAACAGGGTCTGTTTACTGGGATATAGGCTGGGGGGGTTGGAGCTTCAGACAGGCTTTTGGACACAAAGTACATGTTTGTAACAGGAACTCAACAAAGATAAATCAGCTCTTTGATCTACAACTGTTTCAAGTTTTGGTTGACAATTCTGAGTAATATCATAACACTGCTTAACATTTTTATTTTTATTTAAAGCAAAAAAAAACAAAAATTTTAAAAAACTAATTTTATGGCATGAAATAAATTAGATATACTTGAATACAGATCAATTAAGTAATACCTGGTCTCAACTAGGATGCTATAGTGCTTCTGTTTGTGTGGAAATGATTGGCACTTTCACAAAGGAAGTACATACACACTGTACACTTGCTGATCTCCCAGTAAACTTTGTACACTCTGGCTAGATCTCTGTTCTTTGTTACCACTGCTCTATCCCCAAACAACAGATGGGAAAAGCCTAGAACTGAAATTTTCTTTGGTGGGATCCAAGTCATCTATTTTTCTGACATTACTTTAAGACACCCATACATGTGAATATTATCAAAAAAAGTATTTTTTGATTTTTTTTGCCCATGTACTGACCTCTAACAGCCTTTCAGGCAACAAATATCCTTGTGGGTTTTAAAAAAAAAGGATGAAAGATGTAATTCTTTAAAGCAGCAGGGTCAGCACATGCCTTTGTTGGCTGCCTTCCCCCTAGCATTTGGTGCCTTTGTGGAATTCCTATTTCTGTCAGTAATGGCCATCCCTGTAGATGACCAATCTCTTTGTAGATTGGGTCACCTGCATCCAAAGTGGTGGCTACATCTGTGTATAAAAGGCCTCCTTTATTTCATACACTGTTAAGCTGGCCATACATGCATACAATTTTGGATGATTCAGCTTAACTGTATAAATTACGCTCCATAGGTTGCCCTGTTGGCAATACCCAGATCGACAAAGGTGGAGTGCCTGCATCTAGTCAGGCACAGACACTGTTTAGTAGGGGTGCAACGGATCAAAAAACTCACAGATCGGATCGATCCTCGGATCAGAAGTCACGGATCGGATCATTTTTCGGATCAGCAAATAATAATTGAATTTGCAAAAACCTGTGAAAATTCCGCCACCATATAGTCCCCACTGTAATATCCACGTCATCTCCCCCACTGTAATATCCACGTCATCTCCCCCACTGTAATATCCACGTCATCTCCCCCACTGTAATATCCACGTCATCTCCCCCACTATAATCTCCACATCCTCTCCCCACTGTAATATTGGCTGGGTATCGCAGAGTATTGGCTGGGTATCGCAGAGTATTGGCAGGGTATCGCAGAGTATTGGCTGGGTATCGCAGAGTATTGGCTGGGTAAATGCAGAGTATCGCAGAGTATCGGCTGGGTAAATGCAGAGTATCGCAGAGTATTGGCTGGGTAAATGCAGAGTATCGCAGAGTATTGGCTGGGTAAATGCAGAGTATCGCAGAGTATTGGCTGGGTAAATGCAGAGTATCGCAGAGTATTGGCTGGGTAAATGCAGAGTATCGCAGAGTATATGCTGGGTAAATGCAGAGTATCGCAGAGTATATGCTGGGTAAATGCAGAGTATATGCTGGGTAAATGCAGAGTATATGCTGGGTAAATGCAGAGTATATGCTGGGTAAATGCAGAGTATATGCTGGGTAAATGCAGAGTAATGCAGGGTATGTTTACAAGTGATCGCTCCGTCATTTGACGGAGCGATCACATTGTAAACAGTGGCTGGGTGTACCAAGATGGCCGCCGCTCCGGGAGCTAGGCTGAAGCAGCGGCCTTTCCTAAGGCCGCCGGGTGTACAAAGATGGCCGCCACCGCTCCGGAGCTAGGCCGAAGCCGCGGCCTTTCCTAAGGCCGAGGCCGCGGAACGCTCTGCGGATCGCGGGGTGTGCCGATCCGAACAGGGTGGCCCGTTCGGATCACGGATCGGCGACGATCCGTTGCACCCCTACTGTTTAGGCATTCTGACAGAACATGATAGCCCACGGCAGGAGATTCAGCCATCTGCGCTAGTAGTATGGATGGAGAAATCTGTACGTTTATAAACTGTTGCTGCCATGGTTTACCAAAGGTTCTTTTTTATGCTAAAACATTTATCGTACCACTAAAACCCTTTTGTTTTTAGCACATTATTATTATTATTATACAGGATTTATATAGCTCCTACAGTTTGTGCAGTGCTTTACATTGTAGAGGGGGGACAGTACAATTACAATACAGTTTAATACAATAGGCATAGGAGGGCCCTACTTATGGAACTTACAATCTAAAGGGAGGGGGAGATGGTACAAAAGGTAATAGCTGCGGGGGGTGATCTGATGGAGGTAACTTGGGCACAGTTCTTAGGTGGAGGCGGGGTAGGCTTCCCTGAATGTTATCAGGGATCGCCAAAAGGCGTACAAGGTAGGGGCTGACCGGACATACTGGGACAGGGAGTTCTAGAGGATGGGAGAGGCTCTGAAACAGTCCTGGCGGCGAGCATGGGAGAAGGTAACAAGGGACCTAGAGAGCACACATAGTCATTTTTACTGCTGCTACTACTCAATAACTATAGATACCATGGAACTCTCTTACTACTGGTAAAAATCACATATGGGTAGCATTAGAGTAGTCTTTTTTTAGAATTAATAGCTTTAGCCCCCTCTATGTAATTACAGTATCACTTTCAACAGTGGTGTGGAAGATGCTGACACTGTATGAGCCAAAAATGAAAATTATAAACATGGAGTATGCTAGCACAGCTTCAACAGGTATCCATTTTACAGTATAAATTGCTATATGCATAATTGGCCCACTTTTCATTGGGACAATTGACAACTGATAGGGAAATGACTTGGACGTTATTTAGCACCTGCTTATCACACCTTTCTCTGAAAGGAATAGGCTGTGACTGTAACAATCTGTGAAATCGCCACGAGAATTTTTTTTTTTAGCAGTCAGTCATTAGTAGAAGTCATGGACTAATTAATCATTAAGTTTTTATTTTTTTTAATAATAGGGAAAAAAAACTCTCAACTCGGCAAAATAGGGGAAGGCTGGCCGTACACAAAGCTCATCAGGACCAGTACCTGATGAACATGTCGAATGGATGGCACTGTTGCCATCTTCTATGAGGAATATAGGTGAAGTGGTGGGGCTTATGAACAATAATGCAATATGCCATTGATATGGGATATCATGCCACAATATCTATAAACAGAGTAAGGAAAAATAATGGGACTTTAAAGCGGAAGTAAACCCATCGATTTAACAGTCTAAAAAAAAAAGGCATGCCGTGAATGCTAACTTCACATTGGCTGTGCTCTCAACCAAACAGTCAAACCATCCAATGGCTCGTGTCATAACGGATCACATGTGCAGCACTGTGGCAGTTGAAGATTAAACAGAGGCAAAGATGGCAGCTTCCTTGGCTGAAAACGATAGGAGGGTTTACTTCCACTTTAAATATACAACCAGGAGCAAATACATAGATAAAAGGGCCGGTGTGTGCTTCTATTTACCCCCCGGGTGAGAAAGTGTGTCCATATCATGACGAGGGTGAGTGCGAGGATCCCTGAACAATTTATTACTTTTCCTTTCTCCCTCTTCCCCTTTTCCATTTTTTCTCTTTCTTTCCCGCTCTTATGGACAAATTTTGCGTTTGATTTGTTCTGTTGTATTTATATACCTTGATATTATTTTTTGTATTTTTGTGATATTAAGTTATTTGTTTTGTTTACATTCCAGCACAAGTTTACAACTTTTGGTCAAGCACACACAAGGTCCACGAAACACATAGATTATACATGCTATTGTGATTGCTTATTATAACACCTATATAAACATGTTCTAGATTGTATTGTACTAGCCTCTTTGCAATTTTATGGACAGTGTATGTCCGACCTTTCATAATAAAAATTATTTTTAAATAGTATTTTATCCTTTTATCTAGGTTTTTGCTCCCGACAGTATATTTAAAGTCCCGTTATTATTTTTTCGAACTCTCTTTATACCTGTTGACATCTTCCTGCCCGATATCCTTGGATCTAAAAATGGACCTGAAAATTGAGGGAGCTGGGCGGAAAACCTGTGTCCAAACAACGGCTACATTCAATCAAAGGCAGCCACTGTTTAGGTATTCTGAAAACCACAGATGCCAGCTGTTAAAATACAATAGAAATCAGGAGAGATTCATCCAAACTAACAGAGTGGTTGAATCAATTGGCTGAAAGAGAAAAACCTTAATTTGTATGGCCAGCCTAACAGACTGAAATTATAAGCAGCATGTACGCATACAATCGTTGTTAACCAATGAGCACCATGTCTATGGGGCTTTTGACACTTAAAAAAATGTCAAAATATGTCCTTGACGTCTTCCTTTTTCCTAGCCCTAACTGAAATGCTAACACTAACCTTAAATCCTTTCCGCAAACCCCAAATGTACAACTTAAAGCTTGGTCCTTACTCGTTTGTATTCAACCAAATGTTTTACATTTGCTACTGTACTGGTGGATCTTATATCTTCTGATTTATAATAAATAAAAAAAATTTAAACAAAAAAAAAAAAAACCCTGACACTAAAGGCCCCTACACATGTTGAGAATATCAGACAAATGATTGTCTGTTTTTATTTAGCATGCTAGTCTCACATCAAAAATGGAGAGGTTACTCAACTTACGGAAATTCTCGTACGACAGAATACAACTTCGGAAGTGATGTAATGTATTCTATTGTATAGCAATGTATTCTTTCGTTTCCAACCATGCATTGTCTTGTTCTTCAGATTTTTTTTCAGATGAACTGTACTGATTAAATGAAAATCATATGACCTAGTATTGTACAAGAACATTTTTTGTGTTTGTTCTATTTGGATAATTTTGGACGAACTTTTGTGACTGGCTCTCGAAAGCTGTGTACTAACGATCAGATTATTGTATGATCTCTTTGTAAGTGGTATTTTTCATCTGATTTTCTGAACGTGTGTACTGTACTAGGCTTTACACAACCACATACTGTAATCCTATATAAACACTTAACCTATTTACCCCAAACTGCATTCTTAATTCTAACCCTGAACTTGCAAACACTGTATTTCCACTGTTGCAGACAAATTGGGATAACACTTACTTTATATTTGTTAAATGTTCTTATTTATATAGCTTAACCTAAAAAAATCTATTAATTGCACATTGCAAGCTATTCTAAACAATAGAAGCTGTGTGAATGGAAACACATTAACATATAGTGGGTGCACTCAGATTTGAATGCAAAAGTGGAAATACATTTGAATACTAAATTTAGGCCTAAAGGAATATACTTACCTTATGAGGCACAAGGAATGCCAGTGTCAGAAGCTACCAGTGCTCAGATCTCTCAGTGCCAGGATCTTAACAATGGGAACTAATGATCCACCAGATCTACTAGGCATAACTCATTAATAATCCCATAATCATGAGATGACAATCAACAAATCAAGCCATAATAAAATTTCCCATGATTACTATGGTTGCCCTAAAATAAGAAAATCCATCAACATCTGCTTACCTGTGGCTTTCATTCCTCTACATTTTCATATACAGAAACATTCAGTTGAGCATAACAATTCTGTTTATGGCCCCGCAACCCAATCCTGATGCCTGAGGGCAGTCAGATCATGCATGCAGGTCGATGGATGGCCTAATGTAGCCCTTTTTATTGCTTTACTGATCTTGTGGAAGTGCCTTCAAGAAAAGCTTAAGTGGATGTATTTTAATTTATCTTTCATTTGTAAAGGAAGAAGCAAAGAGTATAACTTTGTAAAAAAAATGCATTCTCTAGCAAACCTTCAGCTATACCCTCTGTTTTCAGCTATTACAACGTTTGTAGGATTGCCACCACCAGGTTCTAAAAAGGCAAGAGCTGTCGCAATTGGCATGTAGTTTCACCAGATATGGTAAAAATGTGGGTAAAATTTAGATCCATGGCATGGCTTGACGTGCTCTTTTTTCATGTGTGCATGTTTGTTTGTTTTTTACCACAATGTACCCCAAACTCAAGAACACTGAAAACAAAGACATGAACCTATTAATTGATTGGACCCTAAAAACCAAGCAACATGGTACCCTTGAATCAGGAAAAATCAAGTTGGGACAGAGTCACAGTGTCAAAAAGATCACTGGAAATGGCCAAACAATGCTGATCCCTATAGTGTAGAGTTTGGTAAGTCATGTTGACATAAGCAGATCTGTGATAACCATGTAACATCCTAAAAAAAACAATGTCTGTTCTTTCCAGGGCTATGTTGGCAGTTTAACAAATAAAGTACAAAGTCCTATTGGTGCTTACTATTATTTTTTTTTTTTTACATAAGACATAGTCGTTAAAAAAAAAAACAACAAAAAAAAAAAAACGGATGTTTCGCAGCATGAAACCATCTTTCTGTATTCTAATTAGTACTTGAGTGTCCACTATAAACTTCACAGTGGCACCGAACCTCACTTGAGTTATGACCTCCTAGCATTTAAGAGTTTAGCGATGGCTTTCATCCTCACAAGCTGCACAGCAGACACAAAGCGCTTGTAAGGATTTCTTTTCACTATGAATTAGTGTCTAACATTGAGAACGCCTTTCATCATTGACTTGTATTGCCTTCAGGTGCCCATAAATTCCTCTGTCTTTGTGTAGCACTTGTCTATCAGACTGTGTCATCAGTTTTACTGCGGGCAAGAGACAGACACACCTCTTCCTCAGGCACAGACAACAACAGGACAGTTACTAAAGCCATTCTCCACATTATCAGTGCACATCAGATCATCACTAACTGCTAATCACCCAGACTTCACTAGGGTAAACAAATACCAATTTCCACTAGTCTTTCTGGTACCTCTGACTAGGATGAGGAGTATTTACATATGCCCTTCCAGGATCCCAAAGACAAGATTGAAGCATCAACCTTTACTGGATATATCGCCGTTCTTTTATATGTTGCAAAACCGTATATGTATTACATACCTTCAGACCAAATCTGAGTTGATAATAAAAATGATTTTTTGAATCAGACATGATATACGAACAAAACATATTCCTCTATAGTGTGTACTTGTCTCAATTAAAAGCACCGAGTGGCATTTCTGTCTGCTGCTTCATTCTTCTGCTATCAGCATGAGCTATTTCTGACAATTTTCCCTGACACTAAGAGAAAAAAGGTGACAGGGGAGTGATTTCAAGTAGATTAATAGCCTCATCTCTTTTCTTGTGTGCTGTGTGAAGGGGGATGTGTCCCTTCCCTCCAATCAGCTCTTAGAGCTTTCCTCACTGAGCTCTGTAGAATGTAACTTCAGCTCTCCACCCCCTTTTTTCTGAACTCTCAGACAAGCTTATAAATTCAGCACTTTGAACGAATGTAGAGAAGAGAAGGCTGCAGATAGACAGATACAACATATGTAGGAGGTTTTGTTTCATCTCTGTGTATCAGATGAGGCCATGCACTTCACTGGGTATATGTAAGGGTTTACAACCACTCTAAGCTGGCAGGAAGCAAATTTCAGCTGGTTCCTGATGAACTGTTCACAATTTTCTCTGTGGGTGGCCCTGATGGCACCAACCCTGTCCTGACATCCTACAACTGAAAAATCACAGCAGAGAAGCACTTGTATATTGTATGATTGGCAGCAGCAGATTCGTTTATCCATACTGTCCATCCATCCATACAATCTTTCTCTTTTTTTTTCATTCAGCCAGCAGGCTTCTCAGAAAATGCATATTTATCTGTGGTTGCTGCTCTGTCCTAATACCCTGGAGGTCTGTGTGCCTTTGAAACCTTCTGCAAATTCTAAAATGTTGGCTATTTTCTGACTTTGAACTTATGCCGTGCCTCCGTTGGCTGAGCACACTTCCATACTGGCCATGAGCAAAAGTGCAGGACAGATTGATGAATGTGCATAAAAATGCAGTCTGCCTAGTAATACCCACTCCTCCAGACTGACACCCTCAGGCTGAACAAAAAAAACTGATTCTTCTATTCACGCTATACAGCTTGGATCTACGGATCTCCCGCTGCAGTCCCAGTAGTAGGGTTACCAATTGTCAGAAAATTTACAAACAGTTGGTAAAATCCGTAACAGACATTCGCAGACAGAAGCAAAATTTAAATGTTTTTACAAACTGTAAATTTACTGACAGTTGGCAACCCTGCCCAGCAGCTGTCAGAATTTTCAAACAGTGCCTGAATATAAAAATAAAAGATAAAAAAATAAGAAATATCTGCGCTATGGTAAAACAACAATATCATACAGCAGCTAAGCACTATAACCCAGATAGTAGGCACAGAAGCAGAAATGTAACAAAAAGTGCAGCGCTATAAATTAAAATTTGTGTAATGCCGGGTACACACGAGCGGATTTTCCATCAGAAATATCTTGGATGGTTTTTCCGACGGAATTCCGCTCAAGCTTGGCTTGCATACACACGGTCACACAAAAGTTCGCTGAACTTTCGACAGTCAAGAATGCGGTGACGTACAACACTACGACGAGCCGAGAAAATGAAGTTCAATGCTTCCGAGCATGCGTCAAATTGTTTCCGAGCATGCGTAGGAATTTTGCGCGTCGGAATTGCTACAGACGATCAGAGTTTCCAATCAGAACTTTTTCCGACCGTAAAATTGAGAACATGCTCTTTAATTTGCTTAAAAATTGTTGCTGTGCACTGTATTGATTTTTTCATGATTAATGTTTAATAATCATGGTTAATATTTTCACTTTTGCACTTTATTATCCAGTTTTGGTACATGCACATCTGTATCAACTAACACTTATTTTAATTTATAGCGCTGCATTTTTATTACATTTCAGTGTCTGAATATGATTAGATGCTGTCGCTGTTCAGCCCAAAGTATTTTAATTTTTCAATCAAAGAATGCTAGGTGGGAGGATGGTGACAGGGACACTAAACAAAGCAAATTTTGGACAGCTCATCAGGAGCTGAACAAAACTTGTATAGTGTATGGCCAGCTTTGTCATATGGCAAATTCTTTCTATGTTTCTAAACATGTTCCAGCTGCTGCAAACTGACAGTTGAATGGGAAGTACACATAGACAAGAATTTATACAAATTAGGATTTTAACCACAACAAAATTCAAGATGCTACATACTGACTTCCTGTTTCTGAAACAAAGGCACATGAACACATACACATTTTCTTAGTAAGCTCTGTGCAATATATGAAGTACTCCTAAAGACGAGGGCATGATCTCGATTTTATTAGCATATTATTGTGTTTCTTTCTTCCTCCTCTAGAAATGTGTTTCTTTCTGCTCCTATGGCTAGGTTCCCAGTTTCCACTATTCGGGCCTGTTTATATTGCTGGTGTGCTATCCATAACTGTAACCACTATGTAAACACAGGACAGAGCCTTGATAAATGTGCCTGCAGAATTCATTCAGTGCTCACGGATAAGCCCTACCAATGCGAGCACTGTGCCTCTTTGTTATCCGGTGGATCCAGTTTCAGAGGAAGGAAGGCAGGAAGAGATGAAGGATGTTGTGATAAACAAATTGCAAGACACAAGCATGTGAGGTCCAGTCACCTGAGTCAGCCTTTGAAAGAGCTCTGCTCCATACATGTGTTTTCCTTTAGAATCCACTGTTAGGAAGCAGAGAGGTCACAGGCACGGGCTAATTGTAAGAGGAAGGGATAAAGTCACAAAGTCAAAGCCATAACGCAGTAATGAGTAGGCATAGTTTAACTGTAGGCAGGTTTAACGCCAGACTCCAGCCAAAATATTATTATTTTTTTGGTTCCGAGGACAGCCAGGTTTTTATAGCTATCTGTAAACCCACTCAGGAGTTTTCCCGCACACTGGGGTTGATTTACTAAAACTGGAGAGTGCAAAATCTGGTGCAACTCTGCATAGAAACCAATCAGCTTCCATTTTTTTTTTTTGTCAAAGCTTAATTGAACAAGCTGAAGTTAGAAGCTGATTGGCTACCATGCACAGCTGCACCAGATTTTCCACTCTCCACTTTACATGGGTCGGTTTTCAAAAGAATTTCCTTTTGACAATCTTATCTAAGAGTTTTCGTTCATATTTCGCACCATTAGTGGGCTGCAGCAACAGCCGATTTTCGTGCGGCCATTGAATTTGAGTAATCGGACATGTTGGAATTTTTTTAAAAAGCTAACGATTTCTTAATCAATGATGGGAGAATCGTGTGAGAAATGTAATCGCAAAAAGAAATGCGCATGTGCAAGAAAAGAAAATTCCCGGAAAAAAAAGAAGATTCCCAGCCACGAAAATTATTTTCTGTAGCAACATGAGGTGAAATTGAAGGCTTGGTTGGTCGAATTTCGAAATCAATGATAGCACCATGACAAAATGCACTAATTTTCAGATTTTCAAAAGAAAATTCTTTCGAAATTCGACCATGTATGGCCAGCCTTAGTAAATCAACAACACTGTATTTTTGTAAAACCAGGACACAAATGAGGGAAACATGGGTTTCCAGTAGAGGAAGGCATGGACAGCAATACAAATCGGAGCGATTCTAAATCTTCCCCACTCTATTCAGAGCAAAATAAAACCTTTTTGACTGGAGACTATAATTGTTGATATAGATTTACTGAAGCCAAATTCACTTGCTCAGCGGGAGATCTCTCCGCTGACCCCACTAAGCAGGCGGATGACAGGTCCGTGTCCGCTCCGCTGTTCAGAGCTGTCAGCCACAGCTAAAGAAAACTGAACATTATATTTCAACAATCTACTGGAGTCCACATAACTGTAAAAAAGAAAAAGAAAATGTCATCATGCAGTGGTTTGGCCTATACTACTGTTATTTTCTGCTGTTAAAAGCCCCTGATGACGTCACATATGACGAAACGCATTAGCCAGAGCTAACACACGCAACGTCACCACGCCTATCTGGACTGGTAACTTTGTGAAGCATTGTCTGATATTTTGTACCATGGATCCTGGTAATGTTTTATACAAAGCGCATATCTGTTTTCTGCATGTGAGTAGTATTCATACTTTGAAGTACAATGAAGCTTTTTAGTTGGATTTACACTATGTAGATTCTTTCATTTTGATTTTGTGTAATTCCCTGTACTATATGGTTGTCATTGATGCTACTATCTATTGGGAATGAGATATACTGTGGAATTCCAGCTAAGCAGCATTAGCCAGTTTTCCATTTGATGGGATTGCCATATACAGGCTGATTTGACTCTGTAGTCCATTTTTTATGGTTGGTGATGGCTCACGTGGTGATTGCCAAAGTGGATTGAACATTGTTTTCTTGCAAGGTGTCACAGCGGTGTCTTGAAGAACCAGTTTGGACTTTTCTTTATGTTTTTATAACACGCATGCACATATGTGTAGTTTATATGGTATATTTCACATTTATTTGTTTGTATATCATCACAACTAGCGTGGCAATTTACACATTACCACTTTTATTATATAGTTTGTCTGACTATTTTTTCCAGCAGCTTACTCTTTTTTTTTTATACCTACCCGTGCGTTCCATACCATTGATTTATAACACAAGAGGAAAAAAAATATAAGTATTTTCTACAAGTCAGCAAAATATGTGTTTATACAGGGCCTAGGTTAGCCCAGTCGAGTCAAGTGCATCTACTGTCAAATCTTAGCAAATGTGATGAGTATTGCTGGGATGAATAAAAGAGTTATCAAAGGCAGAAAATGCTGCCTTATAAATACTGGCCACCAGTGTGGAATGTAGTCATGTAGTCCCTGGAAAAGGGGAGAATAAGAGTCTCAGCAGAGATCATGTGCCTGGTGCCAGATTTTCTGACATATGGCCAGTACTGAAGGGAGCTTGGTCTAGCATTTTCTCCAGAGCTTGTTTATCTGCTTGCTGACTGCCCCACGTATATGTACTGCGGGGCAGCGACTCCTACAGGCAGAATAGCGTACCAGTACGTCTTCTGACACTTCCGGGTTTGTGGCACACATGTGCCGGCGGCGACCAGCTCCTGCTGTTATTGGACACAGCGGGAGCAAATCAGCAGGTCCGGTAGACCCGATGTCTGCCAAAACCCGATAGAGGCAGAACGTGATCTGCCTATGTAAACAAGGCAGATCACCGTTCTGTGACAAAGGAAGACAGGGATCCTGTGTTTCTGCTAAGCAGAAACATGAATCTCTTTCTTCCCACAGGGCATATTATTTTAGCACTAATCACTGTATTGGTGTCACTGGTCCCCAAAAAAGTGTCACTTAGTGTCTGATTTGTCTGCCGCAATGTCGCAGTCCTGCTATAAGTCGCTGATCGCCACCATTACTGGTAAAATTAAAAATTAAAATATACCATAGTTTGTAGACGCTATAACTTTTGTGCAAACCAATCAATATACGCTTATTGGGATTTTTTTTACCAAAAACATGTAGCATAATACATATTGGCCCAAAATTGATTAAAAAAAATTAGGTTTTTTATTTTTTTTATCAGATGTGTTTTATAGCAGAAGGTAAAAATGTTTTTTTCTCCCAAAACTGTCATTTTTTTTTTTTGTTTATAGTGCAAAAAATAAAAACCGTAGAGGTGATCAAATACCTGCAAAAAAAAAAAAAAGCTCTATTTGTGGGGAAAAAAAGGACATAAGTTTGATTTGGGTACAACGTCGCACGACGGCGTAATTGTATGTTAAAGTAACGTAGTGCCCTGTCGCAAACAATAGCCTGGCCGTGAAGGGGGGTAATTCCAGAGCTAAAGTGGTTAATAAGGCTGATCATAAACAATTCCTCTATCACTCTCAGCTTATCCAACCTAGCAAGTCTCGCAGCTTTTTCTTAACATTTTAGTTAAGACATAGTGGGCTCATTTTCATTTTGTCAACAAATAACGTAAAACAAGCAATGCAAATCATATTTTCTTTGTAAAAAGAAAATGTATCTGGCATTAATTCCCTTTAAACCCCATTTAAGACTTTATAAATGCCTCCTATAAAAAAAAAAGTTTCTTCTTTTGTTCTGAAATTTCCGGCTGCGGATTATTTTTAGTCTACTTCAAAACAAACACTAACTCGGAGAAGTCTTCAAAGGGCAGAACGCACTACTCTGCGTAATTACTCTGCTCTGCTTTATCATCACATTGTGGTTTACAGTTGATACACATCCCCAGGTTCACACGTTATTTATTCTCACTTAATGTGATGCTTTTTCCTTGCAAACGTAACTTTATCCTCATGCCTCTTAAGAGTCTGGCACACAGTGCTACACACTGTTTATAAAACAACACTTTTAAGATCAGTAATGACGGAACAAAGGAACACAGGAGCAAATGTATTATACACTTGCCACTTCAAAAGCAAGCTTGTATTTATAATTATGGCAGGCTTTTGTTTCGAAAATTTGTATTTTCCTTCCTTTGATAAAGTGTCTTCAAAATCTGGATAACTGCACTTGTACAAATCCAAACAGATGACCAACAAATGGAAGTGCTACATTCATTTTGTCTGAAAGGCATATACTTCAAAATGCCCTGCATAAGAAAAAATTGCAGCTGAGTAGTATGTCTGACTTTACATAGCACATTGCTTCAAAATTCTTTACCTTTTGAGATTTAACCCCTTTCCTGACCAGGCCATTTTTTTTGCAGTTTGGCACTGCACTACTTTAACATGGCGATTGTGCGGTCATGCAATTTTATAGCATTTTTTTCACATAAACAGAGCTTTCTTTTGGCGGTATTTGATCACCACTTTTTTTTGTCATTTTTTTGTTTTTGTGATAAAAACAAAAATAGACCCAATATTTAGAAAAAAACTAAACAATATTTTCTACTTTCTGCATTCAAACATTCCAATAAAAAAAAAAAAAAACAGATTTCTTTATAAAATTTTGTTCAAAATGTATTCTGCTACATGTCTTTGGTAAAAAAATAATCCCAACAAGTGTATATTGAGGGGTTTGTGTGAAAGTTATAGCGTTTACAAACTATGCTATAGATCAGGGATATGCAATTAGCGGACCTCCAGCTGTTGCAGAACTACAACTCTCATGAGGCATAGCAAGACTCTGACAGCCACAAGCATGACACCCAGAGGCAGAGGCATGATGGGACTTGTAGTTTTGCAGCAGCTGGAGGTCCGCTAATTGCATATTCCTGGAATTTCAATTTTTTTTTATACTAGTAATGGCGGTGATCAGCGACTGTGTGGCGGGCAATCTACACTAACTGATGCTGGGGGGAACTATCTGCCAGTGACAACTCCAGTGACACTAAAGCCTCATACACACGATCGGACTTTGTACAAACTTTCCTGTGGATTTTTGTACAAAGGGCGTTGGCCCCAAGTTTGTATTGCATATACACGATCTGACTTTTTAGGCAATAAGCACAAACGTAGTGACGTTTCAAGGTACTGACGACACTTCAAAACAGGACGTTCAAATACTCCAGCGCCACCTTTGGTCAACTTCTGTATTGTTGTCTGATCTTTTGCATTGGTTCTGAGCATGCGTGTTTGTATTTTGTACAAAAGTCTAATGGTTTTGTGTACACACGGTCAGACTTTGCTCCATCGGACTTTTGTTGGCAGTAAGTTTGTCTGTTCGCACAGCCAACAAAAGTCGATGAAAACTGAAAAAGTTTGTCCGATGGAGTGTACACACGGTCAGATGTTGCTCCAAAACAGCTAATTTGCATGTTTGTTGTCAAAAAGTCTGATCGTGTGTACGGGCCTTAATACAGTGATTGGTGCTAAAAACATACACTGTCACTGTACTAATGACACTGTCTGGGAAGGGGTTAACATCTAGGGCGATCAAGGGATTAAATGTGTGGCTAACAATGTTTAATGTGTTTACGATGTGGTGTTTTACTAAGCAATGTGCTATTTTTTTTTTTTTTAAAACGGCATATTGCTGCTGTCTGTAGAGAGCCCTGTGTTGTTTACCTGTTATCCGCTGAGCCGATCACTAGGTGCCGGTCATAAATCATTGGCCAGGACACACTGATCAGCCTGTGTTGCAGCAAATGACAGCACAGTCTTCCAGGTAAACACGCACGTGCGAGCGGATACGGAAGAAAGCCGAACGGTAGAGGTACGTGATTGTGCCTGTATGAGCGACCTGCCACACTAAATGAACTGCGGTGGATCAGCAAGCAGTTAAACATAATTTTGAGATGCATTTCACATTTTCACAAATTTGCATATTTTTGTTATTCTGTTGGATTTATACAGTAGATCGATCTATTAGGCCCCTTTCACACGAGGCGGGCTCCGCTTGCACGGAGCCCGCCTCTGTCCGCCGGCTCAGCGGGAGATCTCTCCGTTGATCTCCGCTGAACCGGCGGATGACAAGCCTCTCTCCGCTCACTGAGCGGGGGGGCTTGCGAGCGCCGCTGATCTCTATGGAGAGATCGGATGAAAACGGACAGTGTGTCCGTTTTCATCAGATCTCACCCGATCCGATAGCGACGGATCTGGACGTATAGCCATACGTCTGCTTTTGGCGGATCGGACCGGGTCGGATGTCAGCGGAGATGTCTCCGCTGACATCCGACGCTCCATAGACTAACATGGAGCGCCCATTCAGATCCGCCGTCAAAACTGACAGGCGGATCTGAACGGTCCGACCATGTGAAAGGGGCCTTATACTTTAAAACAGGGGTCTCCAAACTCTAACTCATTGACCCCTTTATTAGAATGTATGTGCTCCTTTTGTGATTCTTTCAACATCTGGTGGCAAAGGAATACAGGCATACCCCACTTTTAAGTACACAATTGGACCAGAGCATGTAAGTAAAAACGAAAATGTACTTAAAGTGAAGCAATACCTTTTATTACTTCTCAATGCATGTACTGCATTGCAATAGTCATTTACAGGCATGACTGATTACCAATATATGTATACGGATATGTTGTAGTCCTGGGTCCCCTCTTGGTGCTCCCCAATATTGGTGTCCCTGTCATTTATGGTTCAAGAGCAGTGCCATGTCAAGCGGACAAGATTTCCCATAGACGCCAATGTTAAAGTAGTTGTAAACCTTTACAGAACACTTTTGACTACAGGTTAGCCTATAATAAGGCTTACCTGTGGGTACCATGGAAATCGCCTAAACCGGCACGGTTTAAGAGATATCCACTGTATCAGCATGTGCCAACGTCATCGACACTTGCGCACTGAAGAAACGGACCGAGCGCGCTGTTTCTTCAGCTGATGTGCTGTTACCGTCGGCTCCCACGCGCATGCGCGAGAGTGACGTCATAGCAGCTCCTGCCAATCACAGCACCGGAGCCTGCGATACCCAGAAATATCTCCGGGAGACATATCGCCGGCTAGAGCAGTGTTCCGGGACCCCTGCAGGGGCTTCCATCTAATGTAAGTATGCTATGCATACTAGTTCATTATGCCTTTGTCTTGCAGGTTTTTTTTTTTTTTTTGGGTTGGTTTACAACCACTTTAAAAACCATGTCAAGCTGACTAAGATTTCCCATAGAAGCCAGTGTTAAAAAAACTGGAGCAGTGCCATGTAAAGCTGACTAAGATTTCCCATAGAAGCCAATGTTAAAAAACTGGAGCAGTGCCATGTAAAGCTGACTAAGATTTCCCATAGAAGCCAGTGTTAAAAAAACAGGAGCAGTGCCATGTCAAGCTGACCAAGATTTCCCATAGAAGCCAATGTTAAAAAACAGGAGCAGTGCCATGTCAAGCTGACCAAGATTTCCCATAGATGCCAATGTTAAAAAACAGGAGCAGTGGCATGTCAAGCTGACCAAGATTTCCCATAGAAGCCAATGTTAAAAAACAGGAGCAGTGCCATGTCAAGCTGACCAAGATTTCCCATAGAAGCCAATGTTAAAAACCAGGAGCAGCACCATGTCAAGCTGACCAAGATTTCCCATAGAAGCTTATGTGAAAAACCAGGAGCAGCACCATGTCAAGCTGACCAAGATTTCCCATAGAAGCCAATGTTAAAAACCAGGAGCAGTGCCATGTCAAGCTGACCAAGATTTCCCATAGAAGCCAATGTTAAAAAACAGGAGCAGTGCCATGTCAAGCTGACCAAAATTCCCCATAGAAGCCAATGTTGAAAACCAGGAGCAGTGCCATGTCAAGCTGACCAAGATTTCCCGTAGACGTTAATGTGTCCGTGCGTGCGAGTGTACGTAAAGTGAGGGTATGTAAATGCCTGTACTGTATGAAAGTTATACATATTTATTTTTAGAGTTCAGCAAGTGTGCTTCTTTATCCTTTCTTTTTCCTCCTATAAATGTCTAGCACTACAGGAAACTGCAACTAAACTGCTGCATTCTATATGTTTTCTGGCTGGCCAGACAAATTGTGAACAGTGCAATTATCCATAATGCATAGTATTGTGAACTAGGCCTATTAAAAAAAAAAAACAGGATTCTGAGATACTTCCTTAGCAGCCGATGTTCAAGCGTATATAACCTGTTAGGTAGGATGATAAAAAAGTAATACATGCATTGAAAATGACTTATTTTCTTTTACTTCCCTGTAAAGTAAAACCGTTCTTTAAAAATGGAGTGCATACACAAGCGAGTCACAAATATCTCAGTTTACAGCCAAAATTGCAAAACTGGGCAAGTATGGTTGTGTGTGTAATGGTCCTCATCAGTAGCACTAAAGTGAGCAGGTGTTCTGCACCATAGGCCTGCCAGCTGTGCTGACTAAATTGCAAAGATACAAACATATATTTGCTACGGTCTGCAGACATAAAACTTAACACTCACATAAAGGCTGCATGCATACACATACATTAGTGCGGCAGCTGTGACTCCCTTGGAATGTGTGCCGACCAACCACTATTTTTGCAGCTAATTACATGACACAGAAAATGTTTGTTACAATACACTGCTTGACTTAGTTTTCATTTTGCACAGTCATAATACCCAGGCTGGAATACTTGGCTGGATGGCACATTTTCAAACATGCTCTAACATCAATTAAGCGAAACCAGACGCTGAAGAGGACTTCCCCATGACCAGTGATTGAAAGGGGAAAAGGTTACACAGCCTTAGTTATACCACCCCTGTGATTTAAAGCGTCAGTAAATCTGAATTAAAAAAATGCCTATATAAAAAGCAGTGAATAATATTTACAAAGATATATGTAAAACAAAAAAGTACACACAATATGGTGACAATGATTATAAATAGGCAATATCCTAACTACATATTCACCTATCCTCTGATGCCTATAGGAAACGTGAATCAGAACAGGAACAGATTCTGGTAACTTGCGTATATTTTTTATCCCTTTCATGACTAAGCCTATTTCTGACATTTGGTGTTTACAAGTCAAAATCCCTATTTTTTGCTAGAAAATTACTTAGAACCCCCCAAACATTATATATATATATTTAAGATAAATAGTCCGCGCTTAGGATAGAAGTAGAGGTATGCAGCCTCCCCTGAATGGACTCCCTAGGGAACCAGTGATAAAGTAAAAGTAATGAAGGGATGGTGGCGCTCCCTAGTAAGAAAATGTGTACGTGACCACACTACCTAACACACTTAATAAGCTAAAAGTAATAATAAATAAATTGACAACAAAAAGGTGTGTAAATATAGAAACCAATGGTGAAGTGATCCATAGATTAGCACTCCATAATAATCCAGCCTGGGAACACTCAAGACTAAGTGTAATACCAGAGGGAAAGCTGATGGGGCTAATCACTTAAGTTGATGCAGGAAACTATGTGTGGTAAATTGGAATAGGGTGTATCCACCTACTACCATCTCACACCATCCTAAATACAATCAATACATGTGATACATATAAGTGAATTATCTATACGTGATAACAGCAATAACCATAAATTAAAATAATTGAAAAAAAATACATAACATGAGCCACATAAGGGGATGTGTGAACCCCGTGGTAAAAGATATACATATGTATGTGTATATATACACGTGAAAAGTCCTCCCCGGGTTGGGTGCTCCAAAAGGTATACAAAAAAATATACAAAAAAGATTTTTTTTTGTATACCTTTTGGAGCACCCAACCCGGGGAGGACTTTTCACGTGTATATATACACATACATATGTATATCTTTTACCACGGGGTTCACACATCCCCTTATGTGGCTCATGTTATGTATTTTTTTCAATTATTTTAATTTATGGTTATTGCTGTTATCACGTATAGATAATTCACTTATATGTATCACATGTATTGATTGTATTTAGGATGGTGTGAGATGGTAGTAGGTGGATACACCCTATTCCAATTTACCACACATAGTTTCCTGCATCAACTTAAGTGATTAGCCCCATCAGCTTTCCCTCTGGTATTACACTTAGTCTTGAGTGTTCCCAGGCTGGATTATTATGGAGTGCTAATCTATGGATCACTTCACCATTGGTTTCTATATTTACACACCTTTTTGTTGTCAATTTATTTATTATTACTTTTAGCTTATTAAGTGTGTTAGGTAGTGTGGTCACGTACACATTTTCTTACTAGGGAGCGCCACCATCCCTTCATTACTTTTATTTTATTATATATATATATATTTTTAGCAGAGAATCTAGAGAATAAAATGGCGATTGTTGCAATATTTTATGTCACACGGTATTTGTGCAGCAGTGTTTTAAACGCAACTTTTGGTAAAAGGGACACTTTCATGAATTTAAAAAAAGCAAAACAGTATAGTTATCCCAATTTTTTTGTATATTGTGAAAGACGATGTTACACCGAGTAAATAGATACCAAACATGTCACGCTTTATAATTGCACGCACTCATGTAATGGTGACAAACTTTGGTAACTAAAAATCTCCATAGGCGACGCTTTAATTTTTATTTTCTACGGTTACCAGGTTAGAGTTACAGAGGGAGTCTAATGCTAAAATAATTGCTCTCGCTCTGACGATCGTGGGGATATCTCACATGTGTGATTTGAACACCGTTTACATATGCGGGCGCGACTTCTGTATGCGTTTTCTTTGCTGTACGAGCTTGCGGTGACGGGGGCGCTTTGAAAAATCTTTTTTTTCCTTATTTATTTTTATATTATTAAATTGATCACTTTTATTGCCGTCACAAGGAATGTAAACATCCCTTGTGACAGAAATAGGTGGTGACAGGTACTCTTTATGGAGGGATCGGGGGTCTAAAAGATCTCCAATCCTTCCTTTGCACTTCAAAGTATTCAGATCACCGAAAATGGTGTATCTGAATACTGTATATTTTTTAAAATCCAGCGCCATTGGCAGCCGAGTAAACGTTGTGACGTTGCTTCTGTGTTTACCACTAGCTGCCGAAAGCGTCAGATCGTCCATCGGGCCTCCTGGTGGGACGGGAGGCCCGCAAAGAAGGGCGGGACGTCCCCTCACACTCCTCCGGGATAATAATCAAGCAGCTTTTAGCCCCATCGGTTGTTATCCCTGGAAAGCCAATCGCCCGCTCTAAAAAACGGTACAACGGGCATCATGCCGGTATAACCCCCGAAAGCCGAGTACGCACATCTGCGTACACTCGGCGGGAATGGGATTATACACAGTTGACTTTTCATGCAGTAACCTAGGATTGTGTCCTGTTCTCTCCACCCTTAGTAGGATTGTCACCTGCAGCCTAAAATGGGTGATAACATAGACAACGTACTCATCAGCACAAAAACATGTACATACAAACAAAAATGTCATAATCATTTAACCACTTCAGCCCCGGAAGAATTTACCCCCTTCCTGACCAGAGCACTTTTTGCAATCGGCACTGCGTCGCTTTAACTGACAATTGCGATGTTGCACCCAAACAAAATTGATGTCCTTTTTTACCCACAAATAGAGATTTTTTTTGGTGGTATTTGATCGCCTCTGCGGATTTTATTTTTTGCGCTATAAACAAAAAAAGAGCGACAATTTTGAAAAAAAAAAACAAACACAATATTTTGTACTTTTTGCTATAATAAATATCCCCATTTAAAAAAAAAAAAAAAAGCAAATATTTTCTCAGTTTAGGCCGATATGTATTCTTCTACATATGTTTGGTAAAAAATCACAATAAGCGCATATTGATTGGTTTGTGCAAAAGTTATAGCGTTTATTTTTATAGCATTTTTATTATAATTTTTTTTTACTAGTAATGGCCGTGATCTGCGATTTTTATCGTGACTGACATTATGGTGGACACATTGGACAATTTTGACACATTTTTTGGGACCATTGGCATTAATACAGCGATCAGTGCTATACAAATGCATTGCTTACTGTAAAAATGTCACTGGCAGTAAAGGGGTTAACACTAGGGGACAATCAAGGGGTTAAAGAGGAGTGCCACTTTAAATAAAAATATTAAAAGTCAGCACTACAAATACTGCAGCTGCTGATTTTTAATAAATGGACACTTACCAGTTCCAGGGTCCAGCGATGTCAGCAGCAGATGACGAGCAATTGCTCGTCTCTCAGCTGCCCCCGCCGCCATCCTCTGTCAGGGAATCAGGCTTCACTACTGACCGGTTCCCTACTGCGCATGTGCGAGTCGCGCTGTGCGTCTTCACTGGTCCCCGTTGTGTCCTGGGAACTGTGTATTTTCCAGAACACAATGGGGCGGAGGGGGGGGGGGCTGGGCATCTGCGGCTAGCTATTCCCGGGAGTGGCTGCAGATACTTGGATTATACAGATATCTGCACCCCCCTCCCCCTAAAAGTCCGCTTTAACTGTGTTCCCTGGGAGGTGGTTCAAACTGAATGGGGAGGGGACTGACTAGAGGAAGTGACAGATAGTGGTTCCTAGCTAATAGGAACACACGATCTGTCACTCCTCTCAGAACAGAACAGGGAAGTGTGTGGGTTGCCGGCTACTATCTCTTATGGACTGTTGTTTTGGGAGCACACATTCTAGCTACGAGTACCGACCCCCAGCAATCCATGCAGTAATTGACCAGTTGAGTGAGGGTATAGTTTTTTTCAAAAAGAAAAGAGTGGAAATCACTCTAAATTGAGGGAAAATCCATACTTAGAACAGATGTCTCCAGCTAGAGTTTTTTTCTCATCTTCAGTGACAACTGCAAAGGTTTGGATTCCCCAATGAACAGAGCTTGAACCTCCCAAGGTCCAACAGAAACAGCAATAAAAATCGGACAAAACATTTACTAACTCTTGCACACTGTATCCAAAACCAAAAAAAAAAAAAAAAGCTTTTATCATCTTTGACATAAAACAAAAAAAAAAAATCACATTATTAGAAAAACACAGAATTTGCAAAAGAAAAACAAAAAAAAAAAAACTTATAGTGTGATTTACTTATTGCTGGATATGGTTTTAGAAGTCAATTCAAATTATACCAAGATATGTTGCTGTATCATATCATTTATGCATTAGGTCATTTAACAAGTCATGAAGATAAATACAACATGCTTTATGTGTCACATAAATGAAACAAAAACATTTGTTTCCTTTGACATGCAACCAGGAGCGCTTGACTGTCTCTAATTGCAGCACTTTTTGAGCAGTCTCCTGTAGGCCTAAATTACCCTTGGGTTTTGTTCCATGCAGTTGCCTGAGGCTTGCCATCCCATAACTCCAATCATGGTTAATTATGAAGCCATAAAGCTTCCATCAGGAACCATCCAATTAAAGGCATTTACAGTGGCTTGCCACAGGAAATAAAATCTATATTCAACATCTACTTAGCTGCAAAGTCATCAAGAGCTCTCTAGCCATTACAGAATGAAAAAAGAAATACAGAACACTGTGGTGAGTTGGGCGGGTCAACACAATGGTTGATAATGCCTGACCATTTCAATACAGGGCATTTTCACCCCCTTCCTGGCCAGGCCAATTTTCAGCTTTCAGCGCTGTAACACCTTGAATGACAATTGCGCTATAAACAAAAAAAAGAGCGACAACTTTTTGCTATAATAAATATCCCAAATTTTTATTTTTTTTTAAAATGACATTTTTCCTCAGTTTAGGCCGATATGTATTCTTCTACATATTTTTAGTAAAAACAAAAAATCGCAATAAGCGTATATTTATTGGTTTGTGCAAAAGTTATAGCACCTACAAAATAGGGGATAGATTTATAGCATTTTTATTATTTTTTTTTTTACTAGTAATGGCGGCGATCTGCGATTTTTAAATTGGACACTTTTGACACATTTTTTGGGACCATTGAATATTATACAGCGATCAGTGCTATAAAAATGCACTGATTACTATATAAATGTCACTGGCAGGGAAGGGGTTAACAGTAGGGGGCGATCAAGGGGTTAACTGTGTTCCCTAGGTGTGTTCTAACTTTAGGGGGGATGGGACTGTCTAGGAGGAGAGACAGAGAGATTGGTGTTCATACTTAGTATGAACACACGATCTGTCTCCTCTCCCCTGAAACAACCGGGATTTGTGTGTTTACCCGGTTCTCGCTCTGTCACGAGCGATCGCAGGGGCCTGGTGGTCATCGCGCCCGCCGGGCACTCACGTCGGCTCCGAGCACACGCTGCGTGTGCTCGTGCCCCTAGTGGCCAAAAGGTGAAGCGACTTAAGGTAACGTTGTTTCGCCCAGCCGTGCCATTCTGCCGCAGTAGAACTGCGGCGGCTGGTCGGCAAGCAGTTATTGGTCAGTGATAGAAGTGCCTCTTTACATTGGTAGTCAGTGGGAGAAGTGCCTCTAGTCAGTGGGAGACGTGAGTCTTTACATTGGTAGTCAGTGGGAGAAGTGCCTCTTTACATTGGTAGTCAGTGGGAGACATGCCTCTTTACATTGGTAGTCAGTGAGAGACGTACCTCTTTACATTGGTAGTCAGTGAGACACGTGCCTCTTTACATTGGTAGTCAGTGAGAGACGTACCTCTTTACATTGGTAGTCAGTGAGAGACGTGAGTCTTTACATTGGTAGTCAGTGGGAGACGTGAGTCTTTACATTGGTAGTCAGTGAGAGACGTGCCTCTTTACATTGGTAGTCAGTGAGAGACGTGTCTCTTTACATTGGTAGTCAGTGGGAGACGTGAGTCTTTACATTGGTAGTCAGTGGGAGAAGTGCCTCTTTACATTGGTAGTCAGTGAGAGACGTGAGTCTTTACATTGGTAGCCAGTGAGAGACGTGCCTCTTTACATTGGTAGCCAGTGAGAGATGTGCCTCTTTACATTGGTAGTCAGTGAGAGACGTGCCTCTTTACATTGGTAGTCAGTGGGAGACGTGCCTCTTTACATTGGTAGTCAGTGAGAGACGTGCCTCTTTACGTTGGTAGTCAGTGGGAGACGTGCCTCTTTACATTGGTAGCCAGTGAGAGATGTGCCTCTTTACATTGGTAGTCAGTGAGAGACGTGCCTCTTTACATTGGTAGTCAGTGAGAGACGTGCCTCTTTACGTTGGTAGTCAGTGGGAGACGTGCCTCTTTACATTGGTAGTCAGTGGGAGACGTGCCTCTTTACATTGGTAGTCAGTGAGAGACGTGCCTCTTACGTTGGTAGTCAGTGGGAGACGTGCCTCTTTACATTGGTAGCCAGTGAGAGATGTGCCTCTTTACATTGGTAGTCAGTGAGAGACGTGCCTCTTTACATTGGTAGTCAGTGAGAGACGTGCCTCTTTACATTGGTAGTCAGTGAGAGACGTGCCTCTTTACATTGGTAGTCAGTGAGAGACGTGCCTCTTACGTTGGTAGTCAGTGGGAGACGTGCCTCTTTACATTGGTAGCCAGTGAGAGATGTGCCTCTTTACATTGGTAGTCAGTGAGAGACGTGCCTCTTTACATTGGTAGTCAGTGAGAGACGTGTCTCTTTACATTGGTAGTCAGTGGGAGACGTGCCTCTTTACATTGGTAGTCAGTGGGAGAAGTGCCTCTTTACATTGGTAGTCAGTGAGAGACGTGAGTCTTTACATTGGTAGCCAGTGAGAGACGTGCCTCTTTACATTGGTAGCCAGTGAGAGATGTGCCTCTTTACATTGGTAGTCAGTGAGAGACGTGCCTCTTTACATTGGTAGTCAGTGGGAGACGTGCCTCTTTACATTGGTAGTCAGTGAGAGACGTGCCTCTTTACGTTGGTAGTCAGTGGGAGACGTGCCTCTTTACATTGGTAGCCAGTGAGAGATGTGCCTCTTTACATTGGTAGTCAGTGAGAGACGTGCCTCTTTACATTGGTAGTCAGTGAGAGACGTGCCTCTTTACATTGGTAGTCAGTGAGAGACGTGCCTCTTTACGTTGGTAGTCAGTGGGAGACGTGCCTCTTTACATTGGTAGTCAGTGGGAGACGTGCCTCTTTACATTGGTAGTCAGTGAGAGACGTGCCTCTTACGTTGGTAGTCAGTGGGAGACGTGCCTCTTTACATTGGTAGCCAGTGAGAGATGTGCCTCTTTACATTGGTAGTCAGTGAGAGACGTGCCTCTTTACATTGGTAGTCAGTGAGAGACGTGCCTCTTTACATTGGTAGTCAGTGAGAGACGTGCCTCTTTACATTGGTAGTCAGTGAGAGACGTGCCTCTTTACGTTGGTAGTCAGTGGGAGACGTGCCTCTTTACATTGGTAGTCAGTGGGAGACGTGCCTCTTTACATTGGTAGTCAGTGAGAGACGTGCCTCTTACGTTGGTAGTCAGTGGGAGACGTGCCTCTTTACATTGGTAGCCAGTGAGAGATGTGCCTCTTTACATTGGTAGTCAGTGAGAGACGTGCCTCTTTACATTGGTAGTCAGTGAGAGACGTGCCTCTTTACATTGGTAGTCAGTGAGAGACGTGCCTCTTTACATTGGTAGTCAGTGGGAGACGTGAGTCTTTACATTGGTAGTCAGTGGGAGACGTGCCTCTTTACATTGGTAGTCAGTGGGAGACGTGCCTCTTTACATTGGTAGTCAGTGGGAGACGTGCCTCTTTACATTGGTAGTCAGTGAGAGACGTGCCTCTTACGTTGGTAGTCAGTGGGAGACGTGCCTCTTTACATTGGTAGCCAGTGAGAGATGTGCCTCTTTACATTGGTAGTCAGTGAGAGACGTGCCTCTTTACATTGGTAGTCAGTGAGAGACGTGCCTCTTTACATTGGTAGTCAGTGAGAGACGTGCCTCTTTACATTGGTAGTCAGTAGGAGACGTGAGTCTTTACATTGGTAGTCAGTGGGAGAAATGTATTCTTGCACTGGTGATAAATGGTAAAGTGCTCTTTTTTATTGGTGCTCAATGGGGGAAGAATGCCCCTGAATGCCATCGGCTCTGGAATTGGTGGACACCATCAGGTCAAACCACCACTGTTCAAGGATCTCCTTTGCAACCTCTGAATGAACCCTAGGGTTCCATGTCTCCCTGGTTGTGAAAGGCTATCTGGAAAGTAGCAGATGGGGAACCTTTATCAATCTTAAAAAGTTTCTTTACTGCTATATTAATATGTGTGCAATCAATTATAGCCATAATTAAAGAAAATATCTCACTAGGGTTTGTTTTTCAGTCTGCTTTTAAAACAGATGCACCAAGACGAATCGCTGCAATTTTAACAGAAGAAAGGAAGTCTAAGACGAAGAAAAAAATAACGCAGTGTAAAGAATCTAGTGACAGTCTTGTGCCTGTGAAGCCTATTCCCTTGGGGATAGTACAGCTGAACTGCCTGTAAGCTTGGCAGCTTTTCCACTTGCTTTCCCTCTTCCTTCCTCTACTAAGTCCATCAGTAATAGGTCCTTTGTTCCTGAAGAACAAAAACAGAACTTAACAGCCATTCGGGGGGGTTTATTAAAACCAGGATCAGGGTAATTGTATACGGATGGCCCTTCCACTGTACCTTAGGGCACATAAGGCACATGTTCTGTGGCACAGTTATGCAGACGAGGGAGAGGAAAACAAAATGATACACAACAGACCTGGATGGACATAATCCTTTATGTTACATAGGAAGAAAAAGAAAATTGCCATTTGTTGACTTTAACCAGCTGCTTGAGTTTAAAAGACCAAGCCAGGAAGTTCAGTTATAAATACGCATCCTGTAAGGTATCCTGCTTCAGACGTATGGTTTTTCACATAGGATAAGATGGAATCAAATTATTATCCTGATATAATTTACCCTTTCATTAAAAAACGATGTGATATATACATAAATACTGTTGTAGGCACACTCTATAATATTTTATTAAACATCTTCTGGTTACATGTGTGAATACTTATACAAACTCATTGCAAAGTTATCCGGTTTATATTTATGATACAACTAACAGACAGTATATTGCGACATCCTTAAAAAATTGCCCTTACACGGTCACCTGTTTATTACTCTGAACTAAGTGATCCCATTCAGGATATATAAGTGATAGATTAGACCTTGAGCTGTATTAGTGCCGAGGCGGTAAATAATTCCATAGATTTGTGCAGATAAGTAAAATTCCTCACAGAGCTCACTAAACCTCAGATTCACTAGGAAGTCGTACACTGTATTCTGTTATCATCAGCTGCCAAGGAACCTCATACCTCTTAACAAATCAAAACTTTATTGCATTTATACATGTCCAAATTTCCCCGGCCGTAAACTCTGTATTCATTTCTAATTGAACAGATGTTGACTGAATAAATCAGGAAATAGCAGCTTTTGTGGTTATGGAAGGATAGGAAAGGATTATGATGATGCCACAGGCAGGAGCTCATGGATTGCACAATTGTGCCCTGCAAGGTCACAATTGAATTTATCTCTTTTTTTCTTATTTCCATGTCATAAGTTAAAGTTTGCTTGTATTTCAGGTTGCTTCTGCTCACTTGTCAGAACTTTATCTAGCTTCAGAAAAAAGCAGAGCTTTCAGAACACCTCCATACATCAAGAACTGGCAAGCTTAGGCCTGGTTTATAGTATCCAGAGTGCCCGGTTTGTGTTTACAGTTACAGTGGAGTATGTAAGAACAGAATATACAGGTTGTGAAAGTTATGAGTTTTGTTTTGAAGGATGGGATCAACTTATTGCCTTCCCTTGTCACGTGTTACCATTTTCTTCAGAATTCACTAATATTGACATTCCTTTGGCTGTCCATCAACCATGTATTGACTGATCCAAGCATTGGTACTGATAGGTAGTACAAGAGTTGAAGTAGATACAGTATCAAACAAAAGTGAGTACACCCCTCACATTTTTGTAAATATTATATTATATTTTTTCATGTGACAACACTGAAGAAATTACACTTTGCTACAATGTAAAGTAGTTAGTGTACAGCTTGTATAACAGTGTACATTTGCTGTCCCCTCAAAATAACTCAACACAGCCATTAATGTCTAAACCTCTGGCAACAGAAGTGAGTACACCCCTAATTGAAAATGTCCAAATTGGGCCCAATTAGCCATTTTCCCTCCCTGGTGTCATGTGACTCGTTAGTGTTACAAGGTCTTAGGTGTGAATGGGGAGCAGGTGTGTTAAATTTGGTGTCATCGCTCTCACTCTCTCATACTGTTCACTGGAAGTTCAACATGGCACCTCATGGCATTCTCTGAGGATCTGAAAAAAATAATTGTTGCGCTACATAAAGATGGCCTAGGCTATAAGAAGATGGCCAAGACCTTGAAACTGAGCTACAGCACGTGGTCAAGACCATACAGTGGTTTAATAGGACAGGTTCCACTCAGAACAGGCCTCACCATGGTCAACCAAAGAAGTTGAGTGCACATGCTTAGCATCAAATCCATAGGTTGTCTTTGGGAAATAGACATATGAGTGCTGCCATCATTGCTGCAGAGGTTGAAGGGGTGGGGGTCAGCCTGTCAGTGCTCAGACCATACGCCGCACACTGTATCAAATTGGTCTGCATGACTGTCGTCTCAGAAAGAAGGCTCTTCTAAAGATGATGCACAAGAAAGCCCGCAAACAGTTTGCTGAAGACAAGCAGACTAAGGACATTAGATACTAATGGGCGGGTGTGGTCTGGATATGGTGGTGGAGTGAGGACACACGCTATTGGAGCTCCTGACGTCCTCCAGCATATCAGCCGGAAATGCAGTAGTCTTCCCGGTATGAATACCACAAGAAAGGGGAAGGAGAAGGAAAAGGAGAAGCGCACAGCAGCGGTATCTCAAACGGAGATACAGCAGTATTTCCCGGGTACACGGTCCGCTGCCCTACGGAACCGTACAATAGAGACTCAGAGCGTCTCTCACCTTGAATCTGCAATGACAGCCCTGTCAGCTCCTGCTTCCTAGGTGGTGCTGGAATCGCTCGGTGCACCCCCCCCCAGCAGAGCGCATGGGAGAAGCTGACGACCACTCTGCGATGGGGGAGGGGGACATCAGGGCTCTCCTCCAGGCATTACCTACCAGAGCTGATATGGAGACGCTGATCCTCTGTATGGAGGAGGCGCATCATAGAGACTTTTAAACTATCAGGGTAGAGGTGCAGTCACTCACGGATAGGATCTCCACAGGAAAAAAAGTATCAACCTCTCTGGAGAAAAGAGTGGCCCAGCTAGAGCAGACGCAAGACTTACAAGCTTCACAGGTTTCATTATTGCAGCTGTACTTGGAACAGCTTGAAGACCAGAGCTGTTGTAAGAATCTACGGCTAAGGGGGGTCTCGGAAGACACAGGTGAGGAGGCACTACAATCTATTGTTTTGAAAATATGCCAGCAATTGGCTATATTGGTGGGCCCCCAGGACCTTGAGTTTGAGAGGGTCCATAGAGCACTGGGTCCCTGCTCAACAGACCTAAAGCCTAGAGGCTATCCTCCGCAAGGTGTGGGAAGTAGGAGATATTGATTTCAATGGAACCCCAATAAAAATATTAGCAGACATATCCAGGAACAGAGAGATTGGAAGAGAGGGGTGGAGGACACTGAATGGAGGCCAGTAGAGGGATTGACAGAGAGGGGTGGAGGACACTGAATGAAGGCCAGTGTAGGGATTGATAGAGAGGAGTGGAGGACACTGAATGGAGGCCACTGGAGGGATTGGTAGAGAGGGGTGGACGACACTGAATGGAGATCAGTGGAGGAATTGGTAGAGAAGGGTGGAGGACACTGAATGGAGACCAGTGGAGGGCTTTGTAGAGTGGGGTGGAGGACACTGAATGGAGGCCAGTGGAGGGATTGGCAGAGAGGGGTGGAGGACACTGAATGGAGACCACTGGATCAGTTCAGAGCACCTGATGCCATTTTTCTGCACTCCAGTTCCTATGTTTTTGTGCATAGTTGAGTCGCTTAGCCTTGTTTCCACGTCAGAGGTATGTTTTTTTGGCCGCAATACTAACATGAAGAACACTTCTTTTTAGACTTCTATGCACAGGAGATGGGTGTACATGGGTCCCACTGGTTTCCACCAGTTCTGTGCTGATGGCACTGCTGGACACTTTCCGACGTCCAAGAGAGTTAAGCATTAGGTCGCTATCATTTTCTGCAATAAGTTTCCTTGGCCGACCACTGCGTCTTTGGTTCTTAATGTTGCCTGCTTCTTGTTCTTCTTTCAAAGTGCTTAAACATCACATCTTGAAACCCCAGTCTGCTTGGAAATTTTGCCTGGGAGAGACCTTGATGATGTCGTATAACTACCTTGTATGCGCAGTCTTTCCATCGTGTATGACCTGTGACATGTCCAACACTACCTCACCTTAGTAGCAGAGTTTGACTGTTCCTCACTCAGTTTTACTTCTACACAGATGATTCTGTTTCAGTTCATGGCTGTTTTTCAACCTACATATGAAATTGATGATTAGCACCTGTTTGATATAATTCAATAATCATACACCTGATTACAATCCCTTTAAAATCCCTTTATTTGTGCAAGTGTAAGAATCGATGCTAATTTGAAGTCAAAGGGTACACACTCCAAATATTGATTTGATTTTTTGATTTACATTTTTCATGTTTGCTCATTTTGCATGTTGTAAATTTGATAAAAATAAACAATTAAAATATAGAACTTGGAAAGTATTTTAACTTTACAAAACACTGCAAACACTAACAGTTTCAGCCTCAGAATACGATCCAGTAGACAGCAGCGGCACCCTGACAGATAGCTCTGACAACAGAGTAGTGGTCCCTGCTAAGGTCAGGCATACCCGACCCCATTCTTCTTCTGTTGTTGAGGTGCAAGAACCGCAGGGCTCTCGTATGGAGCAGAGAGCCAGTACTAGTGCCGCTCATCCTTCTGGTGAACTGGCAAGCACCAGCGGTCTAGTACACCCTGGTCGTAAATCCAGCACTGCAATATCACATGGTGACGTGGCGAGTCCCATAAGTGCAGTTCAAGTCTGTCAGTGCTACCACACTGCATCAAATTGGTCTGCATGGCTGGTCTCCCAGAAGAAAGCCTCTTCTAAAGATGATGCACAAGAAAGCCTGCAGTTTACTGAAGACAAGGAGACTAAGGACATAGATTTCTGGAAACATGTCCTGTGATCTGATGAGACCAAGATAAACTTATTTGGTTCAGATGGTGTCAAGCGTGTGTGACGGTACAAAGACAAGTGTGTCTTGCCTACAGTCAAGCATGGTGGTGGGAGTGTCATGGTCTGAGTGCTGCCGACACTGGGGAGCTACAGTTCATTGAGGGAACCATGAATGCCAACATGTACTTTGACATATTGAAGCAGAGCATGATCCCCTCCCTTCGGAGACTGGGCCGCAAGGCAGTATTCCAACATGATAACGACCCCAAACACACCTCCAAGATGACCGCTGACTTGCTGAGAGTAAAGGCGATGGACTGGCCAAGTATGTCTCCAGACCTAAACCCTATTGAGCATCTGTGGGGCATCCTCAAACGGAAGGTGGAGGAGCGCAAGGTCTCTAACATCCACCATCTCTGTGATGTTGTCATGGAGGAGTGGAAGAGGACTCCAGTGTTAACCTGTGAAGCTCTGGTGAACTCCATGCCCAAGAGGGTTAAGGCAGTGCTGGAAAATAATAGTTGCCACACAAAATATCGACACTTTGGGCCCAATTTGGACATTTTCACTAAGGGGTGTACTTTTGTTGCCGGTGGTTTAGACATTAATGGCCGTGTGTTGAGTTATTTTGAGGGGAGGTAAATTTACACTGTTATACAAGCTGTACACTCACTACTTTATATTGTAGCAAAGTGTCATTTCTTCAGTGTTGCCACATAAAAAGATATAATAAAATATTTACAAAAATGTGAGAGGTGTACTCACTTTTGTGAGATACTGTATATATATATAGATATATAAAATAAAAAAGCCAAAAATATGTGTAATTTTATTGTTCTCTCTCTCTCTTCTCTCTATTGTTCTGCTCTTTTTACTGTATTTTTTAACTGCAATGTTTCATTGTTATTATGTTTTATCATGTTTGCTTTTCAGGTTTGTAATCTCTTTTATACTTTACGGTTTACTGTGTTTTATTGTTAACCATTATTTTCTTTCCATTCTGCTGCAGCACTGATTAAATTATCTTGACAGCAACAGCGTTTGCTTTCATGATACGTAAATCAGCGACTCCAGTGCTGTAGGAGGTGATTTAACCACCACAGTTAAAAAAAAAAAAAAAAGAGCATATATGCCAAAGCATGGGGAAGGGGTGGAGGCGCAAATTTGAACCTAAAATTAGGGGCGGATTGCCCCCATGCTTCGGCATATATTTTTTAATATATTTTTTTTACTATTTTTTGAGTTACTGTTTTATTGTTACCATTGTTTTCTTTTCAGGTACACCAGTCAGCTGCAGCCCTGATTTATTTATCTTGATACAACAGCGTTTGCTCTCACTATACGTAAATCATCGACCCCAGTGCTGTAGGAGGTGATTTCACCACCAGTTAAAAGAAAAAAACGGTGCATGTATGCCCATCATTAGAAATGGGTGGATGCAGAGTGGTATTCTAATGGTGGGCATACCCACCGATCAATTTTTTTTTCGTTTAGCCCACAGGTTGCATGAATAAAAAGAACATTACAATATATGCCCAACAATGGCCAGCAACGTACTGGTATGTTGCTGGAATTTGAGAGGTTATACCAGAATGATGCCTGCAGGTTTAGGTATCATCTTGGTATCATTCTTTTCAGCCAGCAGTCGGATTTCATGTAAAATCAATCCTAGTGGCTAATTACTCATTAGACTGCTTTTACAAGCAGTAGGAGGGAACTTCTCCCCCCTTCCGTCATCTTCTATGGTTTTCTCAGCCTCTCCTGTCCCACCGGGGAATCTGAGAATGCAGCCGGTGGTTCCGCCAGCTGACCATAGAGCTGATGGAAGACCAGAATGGCTCCAATCATCTCTATGGCCTAAGAAACCGGAAGCTACGAGTATTTTATGACTTCGGTTTCGCCAGGTATAAACAGCGCTATTGGGAAATTGGGAAAGCATCTTATCACACCAATCTTGGTGTGGTCAGATGCTTTAAGGGTAGAGGAGAGATCTAGAGTCTAATAGACCCCATTTAAAAAAAAAAAAAAAAAAAAAGGACCTGTCACTACCTATTGCCATCATAGGGGAAGGAACAGTGTAAAAAAAAAAAATTATAAAAAAGATTTAAGAAGTTTGTCGCCGCTGCACGGTTGTGTGCAATTTTAAAGCATGTCATGTTTAGTATCTATGTACTCAGCATAAGATCATCTTTTATATTTTACCAAACATCTTGGCAATATAGTGTGTTTTAGTGCATTAAAATTCAAAAAAGTTTTTTTTTCCTAAAAAATTGCGTTTGAAAAATCACTGCGCAAATACTGTGTGAAAAGAAAAATTGCAACACCCACTATTTTAATCTGTAGGGCCTTTGCTTAAAAAAATGTATAATGTTTGGGGTTCAAAGTAATTTTTTAGCAAAAAAAAAATATATTTTTTTTTTCATGTAAACAAAAAGTTTCAGAATGGGCTTTGTCTTCAAGTGGTTAGAAGAATGGGTGATGTGTGGCATAAGCTTCTAATGTTGTGCATAAAATACCAAGACAGTTCAATCCCCCCTCCCCTACCTATTTTGAAAAGTAGACACCCCAAGCTATTTGCTGAGAGGCATGTTGAGTATAATATTTTATATTTTGCCACAAGTTTTGGGAAAATTACAATACTTTTCTTTTTTTTTCACAAAGTTGTCACTAAGCAATTTATTGGTCAAACATGCCATAGGCATTTGTAAAATGACACCCAAAATACATTCTGCTGCTTCTCCTGAGTACGGGGATACCACATGTGTGGGACTTTTTGGCAGTCTAGCCATGTACAGGACCCTGAATTTCAAGCACCACCTTCAGGCTTTCTAAGGGCGTAAATTTTTGATTTCACTCCTCACTACCTATCACAGTTTCGGAGGCCATGAAATGCACAGATAGCACAACCCCCCCCCCCCCCCCCCCCAAATGACCCAATTTTGGAAAGTAGACACCCCAGGGTATTTTCTAAGAGGCATGGTGAGTATTTTGCAGCGCTTATTTGTTTTTTCAATTATCAAAACTTTGTGACAAAAAGCGAGATCTGCAAAATACTCAACATGCCTCTCAGCAAATAGCTTGTGGTGTCTACTTTCCAAAATGGTGGCATATGGGGGGGTGGGCTTCTGGGCATTTAATGCCATGGGCATTTTTCACATATGCCCATGGCATGTTTGAGCAATATATAATTTAGTGACAACTTTGTGTGTGTATATATATATATATATATATTTTTATTATTATATATATTTTTTGTTATAGTTCAATCACTTATGACAAAAAAATTAAATATTCATGTGCTTAACAAGCCTCTCAGCAAATGGGGGGGGGGGGGGGGGGGGGGGGGGGTTGCACTGCTCTGCCGTTTTAGCACCTCAAGAAATTAGCAGTCATAAACTAAAAGCTATGTAAATTCCAAAAAATGTGCGCAAACCAATAAATATACGCTTATTGAATTTTCTTTTACCCGAGACATGTGGCTGAATGCTTTTTGGCCTAAATGTATGACTAAAATTAAGTTTATTGTATTTTTTGTATAACAAAAAGTAGAAAATATCATTTTTTTTTTTAAAAAAATTTTCTGTATTTTTGTTTATATCGCAAAAAATTAAAACCACAAATACCACCAAAAGAAAGCTCTATTTTTGGGAAAAAAAGGACGAAAATGTTGTTTTGGTACAGCATTGCATGACCACGCAATTGTCAGTGTCAAGTGACACAGTGCCAAATTTTAAAAAGTGCTTTGGTCAGGAAGGGGGTAAAATCTTCCGGGGATGAAGTGGTCAATATCTACTGGAGCCCCTTGCATAATCTATTTTGTGGAAAACATATTTTTTATGCTGTGCCTAGCATAAAAAGGCATCAGTATTTCTATTATATACCAAGTTATACAGGACATAGAGCCATTTAGATCAGCCTATGCTCCAAATAGATCTTTTTTCTATATTTCCTACTACAGTGATACTCATGAAAACTCTAGGGACAAGTCGGTTAGAAGTCAGTCAGAGTAACCGACAGGTAGAAGAACAGAAAAAAAACACAAACCATAAAAGCCACATATGAATAAATGAGTGTTAAAATCAGTTGGTGGATCAGTTGTATGTTCTTCTGTCTTATTATTTGCTCATAGAAATATATTACTTTGTAGAGAGCAAGCATTCCAGTTTCAAGGACTGACTTAAAAAGTGCTTATGTGACACTCCCATACAAGAAGTGTAATATGTCTGGTCTGCAGACATCATTTGCATGTCTGATTTTTGGTCCACCTGATACACTTAGTACATCATCCTGAAATATGGTACTTGTATTTTAGCTTTTTCGGCTAATGCATTTAACATGCTCAATGTGAATTACAAGACAAAAAATAAAACATTTTTAACAAATGGCACCTTATGCAAAATAGTTTTTAATGATTGCTAATGCAACAAAGCTACTATTATAGGCTACACAACCATAATAACGCAGAAATAAACAGTTTAAGTTTAAAGCCCAATTAAAGACGGACACTTTTTTTCTCTTTACAGTCCTATTCTGTTGGTATGTTATGATTTTAACAGATTTTCATTTGAAAACAGGGTCTATCTGCATTATATGCGCATTCTAATACACCTGACCCCTGGTAATTGATGCTTACATGCTAGCACTATGAATATAACACAGGGCTATGTAATACATCAATGTGTTGCAGTAAATAGCTGAAATTTCCCCCAAATGCAAAAGTTTACATCTTGAAAGCATTAAGGCATATCAGATTCATCTTGATGCTTTGATCAAACGACTGAAATATAAATTTCTGCTATATATTTTCATAATTTTATGTCACTTTACTTTTGGGTAGACATATACTGCAGAGTCAATTATGCTGTTATCTATCCCCAGGCAATATTCGTTTTACTGCTTTTCAATATTACAGGGTAGGTAACCGACCTCACCTACTGAAAACACAGCTTGTTAACAAAAGTATTTCAGTTACTTTAGATCAAGACTCAACAAACGACTTCATAATATTCTTACCAGACTGATCAAACACTACAAACCAACGCACTTATACATACTCCAAGTTTCTCTGTGTGCCTTCCAATATAGCACTCAGACAGTAAGCTTCCTTCTCCTCTGTGTTTGTCTTTATGCTTGGTTGCACTTATCCCTGTATTGTATTGTGACTCCCGCTGTTCCTATGTATCTTCTGCAAAGTACTGTGTACATATTTGGTAATATAAAAGTAAAATCTATAGACTTACATAACGTATTGTGGGATTACTTGTTCAGCTTTAGGGGTGTTGGGAAGAGAGTATACAAAACAAACAAAAATACCAAAACAGAAGTCTACGCCTAGAACTATATTTTACCAGTTTGACATGTAACAAGTACCTTGGTAATCTAGAAGAAAAACATAATGGTCAGGATTATGGGCAGTAACTAATAGCAATGATAAAAGGGTAGCCCTGGATTATGTATTGGAGCAGAGACAAGGAAAAAAAGAAATGCAGACACAAGAGTGAGTAACACGCAGTTATGGGACAAGGAGAAGATTATATGGCCTAGGTAAGCTTTTCCACCTATAATAAAGTCGCTTTCAGATTATATCGCTCAGTAGGCCCCGTCTTGTATTTCAGGCCCCTTCCAGTGCCTATGGGTAAGCACATAGAGGTCCCCTACATCCTCTTTGGCATTCCCTTATTGGCATTGTTTGCTCCTTCTTCTTCCGAGTGCCCCCTAGCAAGCCAGGTGCTATTGAGGCACCCAATTGGACATGCTTCTGGGCTGTGCTGTGCGTGTTCATAGTCACACACAGCATTGGCAAGCCCAATCCCTCCTTATAGGAGTCTGACTGACAGCAGCAGCCTATGGTTCCCACTGCCCTTAGTGTCTCCTGTTACACCAGAAAGTGGAGGAGTGGTGGTGCAGCCAGGGGCAGCGCTGGATCAGTGAGAGGAGCCACATAAGTGTTTAGGGATATAAGGGGGAACAGTTAGCGTGGCATTTTTTACCGTAATGCAGAGAAGCATTTAGCATTTAGAATCACTTTAAGATTAGCTAACACAAAGACTAAACAAATAACTGGGAAATGAAACAAAAGTTTAGGAACTAGGGAAGATATATATACATAGATATACACACAGTAAATAGGATACGGGAGAAAATTGCTTGAAGAACTGTAAGTTTTTGTCCCATTGGGAAGATTTCACATAAACCCAGGACCCTGTGTTCACTATATCTGGTCTCCCACAGTACACATAACATGGAAATGCAATTATTTTAGTAAATATAAACTGATAAATACTTTTTCTCATCAGCAGTATATAGCAGTCTTGTGAGTTCTATCAGTATCTGGTTAAAGCTTGTAGAAGGAGTTTTCATTCTGCTCTGTCTCATGAGGCTGTAGGACCTCTGACCCTCTGTTTGGACATTGCTGATTGGCCCAGTGCTGCTCACATGCACCCTCCAAAGAAAAAAAAAACTACTAGCAATACACACCAAACTGAGCATGTGCAGAGTGACTCCAAAGTCTCATCAGGAGATGGATTGGGCACAGTGGAAGAAGGGGAGAATCAGAGAAGATAGGATCAAGCAGTCTTTTTACGCAATGAGGATTAACACTTTAGATTCTACAGTTAGTATAACAAGAATGCTTTACTGCATATACAGACTGATTTTACTGATGTGGGTAAGTGCCTTGTCCTGTAGACACAAATTGAGAAAGAGAGAAAATGATTAGCTGAGAATGCATATTTATGCACTGTACAAAAAACTTTGTGCCAGCTTCAAGCAGAACTTCACCCAAAAGGGGAAGTTCCGCTTGTTTGCACCCCCCCCCACTGCCACATTTGGCACTCTTTGGGCGGGGGGGGGGGGGGGTACCTTTTTGACAGGTACCCTCTCCCACTTCTGGTCAGATATGCAGTGGCAACCTGAGCCAGAAGTTTGGCTCCCCTCCTTCCCCCGCAGCCTTCTGGGACACATCACAGGTCCCAAAAAACTGCAGGACCATTCACAAAGTGCGGTTCAGCTTAGGCATGTGTAGTAGGAGCAAACAAATACTCTTGCGCAAAAGTGTGTTGATCAGGTGATCTAAAGGCCAGGGTGGATAATGTCTCAGGCCTTGCTGCCCTCCATGATAGGGGTATCCTAGCAATCAAAAAAGGAATAAAGAAAAGAGGGAGCAACAGCCTTCTGCATTATCCTTTGATATGTTTATTAAAAGAATGAATAAAAACTACTCACAAGCATGTGAAAGAAACTGCAATGTACAAGCCTTGAACTTGTGGCAATCGGTCTGATAATAGCAGTCTCCAGGTGAAGAAGGAGAGGACATGAGGACCACTGCTGGCTGAAGTGTTTCGAAGGGATACCTTCTTCCTCAGAGCCTAGCAGTGCTACCTCCTTCAGCTTCTTATTTACATATGTGCATCCATAGAACACATCCCAGAGAGGCCCTGGGGCCCCACCCACTATTGTGAGCGGTCCGATGGAGAGGCAGGGCTAGAGTGACAGCTGCATACATACACACACAATAATACCAGGTTCCCATTGTATAGTACAGTTGATAATCTATGCATGCCCATAATTTGACATCACAGGTCCCTACAGCCAATGCACGAGAAAGAGCAGATCTGGTGCTTACAGATATGGTGGCGTTTTGAGAGCCATCTAAAGATAATAATGAATAGCGCTATCAGGGTCTGTGTCTTACCATCCGGGTATGTTGATCCACAATTAGGTGTACAGCCGCTAGGTGTAGTGATTGACCCACAAATGGCTTTGTTATGGCGGTCAGACTGGTGTCTGGAATGCACGCCATGTTGTTTACCTTTATGTGCAGTAGGAAAGCTTCACTTCCGGTTTCCCTTACTTAAGATGCCGGAACCTGCACCCGAAAGTGATTAAAGAATCGGCTTGGGTGAGGACATCACTGGATCCCTGGGCAGGTAAGTGTTAGTCAGCAGCTTATATTAATAGTCAGCAGGTACAGCACAGTATTTGTAGCTGCTGACATAATTTTTTAGGGGGAGCCTGGAGCTCCTCTTAAAAATTGGGGAAAGAAATAATGATCTTGAGTAAAATGTAACCATACTTTTGAGATGGAGCTACGCAGAAACAAGGGATTGTTGCCTGATCCAAATGCATTTAACTGGGTTGTACAATCATCTCATGTCTTTGGGTACCTTAACCACTTCAGCCCCGGACCATTTGGCAGCCAAAGGACCAGAGGTCTTTTTTCAATTTCGCACTGCACTACTTTAACTGGTAATTGCGCGGTCATGCAATTTTGTAACCAAACGAAATTTGCGTCCTTTTCTTCCCACAAATAGAGCTTTCTTTTGATGGTATTTGATTGCCTCTGTGATTTTTATTTTTTGAGATATAAACGGAAAAAGAGCGAAAATTTTGAAAAAAAAAGAGATTTTCTACTTTTTGTTATAAAAAAAATCTAATAAACTCAATTTTAGTCAAACATTTGGGCCAAAATGTATTCAGCCACATGTCTTTAGTAAAAAAAAATGCCAATAAGCGTATATTTATTGGTTTGCGCAAAAGTTATAGCGTCTACAAACTAGAGTACATTTTCTGGAATTTACACCGCTTTTAATTTATGACTGCCTATTTCATTTCTTGAGGTGCTAAAATGGCAGAGAAGTACAAAACCCCCCCAAATGACCCCATTTTGGAAAGTAGACACCCCAAGCTATTTGCTGAGAGGCATGTTGAGCCCATTGAATTTTTTTTTTTTAGTCCCAAGTGATTGAATAAAGACAAAAATAAAAAAGATTTTTTTTTTTTTCAAAAAGTTGTCACTAAATGATATATTGCTCACACATGCCATAGTTATATGTGGAATTGCACCCCAAAATACATTTTGCTGCTTCTCCTGAGTATGGGGATACCACATGTGTGGGACTTTTTGGGAGCCTAGCCGCATACGGGGCCCCGAAACCCAAGCACCGCCTTCAGGATTTCTAAGGGTGCAAATTTTTGATTTCACTCCTCACTACCTATCACCGTTTCGAAGGCCATAAAATGCCAAAATAGCACAAAACCCCCCCAAATGACCCCATTTTGGAAAGTAGACACCCCAAGCTATTTGTTGAGAGGCATGGTGAGTATTTTACAGCTCTCATTTGTTTTTGAAAATGAAGAAAGTAAAGAAAAAAAAAAAATTTTTTTTCTTTTTTCAATTTTCAAAACTTTGTGACAAAAAGCGACATCTGCAAAATACTCACCATACCTCTCATCAAATAGCTTGGGGTGTCTACTTTCCAAAATGGGGTCATTTTGGGGGGTTTTATGCCATCTGGGCATTCCATGGCCTCCGAAACTGTGATTGGCAGTGAGAAGTGAAATAAAAAAATTACACCCTTAGAAAGCCTGAAGGCGGTGATTGGTTTTTGGGGTTCCGTACGCAGCTAGGCTCCCAAAAAGTCCCACACATGTGGTATCCCCGTACTCAGGAGAAGCAACAGAATGTATTTTGGGGTGTATTTCCACATATGCCCATGACATGTTTGAGCAATATATCATTTAGTGACAACTTTTTGTAAAAAAAAAATATATATTTTTTTTTTTTTCATTATTCAATCTCTTGGGACAAAAAAAAAAAATATTTAATGGGCTCAACATTGCTCTCATCAAATAGCTTGGGGTGTCTACTTTCCAAAATGGGGTCATTTGGGGGGGGTTTGAACTGTCCTGGCATTTTATGCACAACATTTAGAAGCCTATGTCACACGTCACCCACTCTTCTAACCACTTGTAGACAAAGCCCTTTCTGACACTTTTTGTTTACATGAAAACATATTTTTTTTTTGCAAGAAAATTACGTTGAACCCCCAAACACTATATATATTGTTAAAGCAAAGGCCCTACAGATTAAAATGGTGGGTGTTGCATTTTTTTTTTTCCACACAGTATTTGCGCAGCGATTTTTCAAACGCATTTTTTGTGGAAAAAATACACTTTTTTTTATTTTAATGCACTAAAACACACTATATTGCTCAAATTTTTGATGAAATAAAAAATATGATCTTAGGCCGAGTACATGGATACCAAACACGACATGCTTTAAAATTGCGCACAAACACGCAGTGGCGACAAACTACATACATTTTTAAAAGCCTTTAAAAGCCTTTACATGATACCACATTAGATTCACGGAGGAGGTCTACTGCTAAAATTACTGCCCTCGATCTGACCTTTGCGGTGATACCTCACATGCATGGTGCAATTGCTGTTTACATATGACGCCAGACCAACGCTTGTGTACGCCTTTGCGCAAGAGAAGGGGGGGCAGGGGTGCTTTTTTTTTTTTTTTTTGTTTTTTTTTTTATTTATTTAGCTTTTTTATTTTATTTTTAAACTGTTCCTTCCATTTTTTTTCTTTGTTATGATTTTTATTGTTATCTCAGGGAATGTAAATATCCCCTATGATAGCAATAGGCAGTGACAGGTACTCTTTTTTTGAAAAAATTGGGGTCTATTAGACCCTAGATCTTTCCTCTGCCCTCAAAGCATCTGACCACACCAAGATTGGTGTGATAAAATGCTTTCCCAATTTCCCAATGGCGCGGTTTATATCCGGGAGGGGGGACATTCCCTCCCACTGCTTGTAAAAGCAGTCTAGAGGCTAATTACCCGCTAGAATTGCTTTTACATGAAAGCCGATCACTGGCTGAAAAGAATGATACCAAGATGATACCTAAACCTGCAGGCATCATTCTGGTATAACCATTCAAAGTCCAGCAACATACTGGACATATATTGTAATCTTTTTTTTTTCATGCAGCCTCTTGGCTGAACGAAAAAAAGAGATTGATTGGTGGGTATGCCCACCATTAGAATACCTCCCTTCATCCACCCACTTCTAATGATGGGCATACATGCACCATTTATATATGCCGATGCATGGGGGCATCCTCCCGCAAAAGTTATGCCGTGTACACACGGTCGGAATTTCGACCGTATGTACGTGGCATTAGGAGCCAATCGCTCCTCCCCCCCCTGCTGCCCCCATGCTTCGGCATATATGCTCTTTTTTTTAACTGTGGTGGTGAAATCACCTCCTACAGCGTTGGAGTCGCGGCTTTATGTATCGTGGGAGCAAACGCTGTTGCTGTCAAGATAAATAAATCCGCGTTGCAACTGAATGGCGCACCTGAAAACAAAAAAATGCTCAACACTAAAACACAGTAAACAAAATTACATACCTGAAAAGCAAGCGTGATAAAACATGATAAAACATAATAAAACATTGCAGAATAGAATGGAGTAAAAAAAAGAGCAACAATAGAGAGAGAATAGAGTGAGAGAGAGAACAATAAAACGACAACTATTTTATTTTTTTTTTATTTTTTTGAGATTCACAGGTAAAAAAGCTCCTGACTGAAGCGACTGAATCAAAACGCTACCACAAAAAAACTGTTAGCGATCGCAGGGATCAGGCCTGACTCTGCGAACGCTGCAGTTATGTGTGCTTAGTGTTTTGTAAGTGACAGTGATCGATCGATACTGCACTTGGGTGGGCTGGGCTGGGCTGGGCGGAGGGGGAAAACGCAGGTGCTAGCAGGTATCTGGGCTGATCCCGCTAACAATGCGGTTTTTTTTGGAACCCTAAACTGCTGGGACGCTAGTATAGATCTGATCAGATCAGATATCGATCTGTTCAGATACTGTGCCACTAAGGGAGGTGTATGCTTTGCGCGTGGGTGTTTGCGGTACTGGCACTAACCTGGGGCGACGCAGACCTTATTTGACCCTAAAACCTAATTGATATCACCCGCCGGGCGATCAGGGGGTTAAACCGTTATTGGGTAATAAATGGCGGGTGCCCTGACAGTATAAAAAACAAGCTAACTAACCAGCGTCACCCGTAACAGTAATACAAAAAAAAACTGGTTACCTAGCGACACTAATGCAGCGATCAGAAAAACGATCGCTTAGTGACACTGGCAAAAGGGGGTGAAAGGGTTAACTAGGGGCAATCAGGGGGTTAAACCTTTATTAGGTAATATATGGGGGTACCTGACGCTATATAAAAACCTGACGGGGAACCTAAATAACGAAATAACTAACTGGCTAACCAGCGTCACCAGTGACAGTTATACAGTGATCACTGGTGAAAGGGTTAACTCTAGGGGCAATCAGGGGGTTAAAACCTTTATTTAGGTTGTAATATGGGGGTACCTGACCTATAAACCTATTTATGAACCTATATAAACATGGCGGTTACCTAAAAAAAAAAAATGGTTACCTAGCGACACTAATGCAGCGATCAGAAAAACGATCGCTTAGTGACACTGGCAAAAGGGGGTGAAAGGGTTAACTAGGGGCAATCAGGGGGTTAAAACCTTTATTAGGTAATATATGGGGGTACCTGACGCTATATAAAAACCTGACGGGGAACCTAAATAACAAAATAACTAACTGGCTAACCAGCGTCACCAGTGACAGTTATACAGTGATCACTGGTGAAAGGGTTAACTCTAGGGGCAATCAGGGGGTTAAAACCTTTATTTAGGTTGTAATATGGGGGTACCTGACCTATAAACCTATTTATGAACCTATATAAACATGGCGGTTACCTAAAAAAAAAAAATGGTTACCTAGCGACAGCAGTGACACTAATACAGCGATCAGAAAAACGATCGCTTAGTGACACTGGCAAAAGGGGGTGAAAGGGTTACCTGGGGGGCAATCAAGGGGTTAAACCTTTATTAGGGGGGGGTAGGGGGCTACCTTGGACCTAAAACTAACTGCCCTGACAGTTATTACAGTCACACTGACACTAAATGCAGTGATCAGTAAATAAATGATCACTGCAATTAGTGACACTGTGACTGGGGGGGGGGAGGGGGTGATCTGGGGGGTGATCAGGGGGTGACAGGGGGGTGGAATATGTGCCTAACTGTACTGGTGTCAGTGTAGTGTTGTGCACTAACCTGTACATGTTCGCCGCTCGGCGTCTCCGGTCACATAGACCGGCGCACCGAGCGTGACATCACTTCCGCCTTCCTGTCTATACAATAGACAGGAAGGGGAAGTTTCTCATTGGCCAGGAGCGATCGCGAGGGGGTGGCCAGAAACCACTGGCCGTCCCCTCGTCCCGGATCGCTCCTGAAGCGATCCCGACCGTCCCCGCCGGCGGAGGGGGGTCCGATCGGACCCCCCAACCGCCGGAAGAATGTCACGTACAGGTACGTGATTCTGCCTGTACGTGCCATTCTGCCGACGTAAATATACAGGGGGCGGTCGGGAAGTGGTTAATTATATATGCCTTCTACACTAAGGAACTAAATACAAGGATGAAACATTGTATCTGGAAGAGGGTACCCAGCGGATTTGGTCAGCAGCACTGACTGAAAGGGGCCACAAATGCTTGCAAATGTCATATTTCTTTTTTTTTTTTTCAGTCTGTTAAAATCAGATTTGCACTTATAGATTAGAAAGATGCAACACAAGAGGTAACATGAATATGGTATATTATTTTAAGTGGACCTGTACTCCATTTAAACTTGATGCCTAGGACAGAAACTGCCTACCATAACTCCAAAAAGATAGAAAAGACTCTTCTTTGTCCCTAATTAATTTAAATTCCCTATTGTCACTGGGGCCTGACTTTTACTGTCCTGACTGACTTAGTGGCCAGTAAGAGAAGTCTCATTGGACAAGGGGATGTAGCCGATGCTGTGTAGCTATGAAGTAATTGAAAGTCAGGCAAAGTAACAAGGTAAAACTAAATTTAGAAAAGGCACAGATGATCTTTCTGGCTAAAAGAAGCATCTGGTGGGATTGACTCTTTTTACAGGTTCACTTTAATATCAATACCAAGTAGGGATGAGCTCAGGCGTGTTTGCATGGTCCACGTGCAGAGCCCGCCAGGAAGTCGGCGCAGCGCTGCGCTAATCACAGGCAGTGAGACATTGCCCAATCTCTGCAGCCGCGCATCGGGGCAATGTCTCACTGCCTGTGATTAGCGCAGCGCTGCTCCGACTTCCTGGCGGGCTCTGCGCGTGGACCACGCCTGAGCTCATCCTTAATAACAAGTAAAGGTGAAAGGGAACAAAAAGAAGTTTAGAAGTAAGAGAGAAGTTACATTGGATTCAGGCACTCGTCAGTCAGTGAGAATGGACAGATCTTTCCACAAAATCAATGAGAGACCCGCCAGTGTTAGTAAATCCTGTTCTCATTATATCTCTGCTGCAAGGAATGCGTGTGGGGCAGAAAATGTTTACTGTCTGCTCAGTTTATCAAGAGACAAATATTTCCACCAAGCAAAAATAAACCAAAGCTTTAAGTCAGTAATATGGAAGTGAATTGAGCAGATAGGGGCACTTAGCAATCTGATAAAGCTCTGTATTATGTGTTCCTGCTTCCTCCCCATCCGCACTCACTCACCCCCCTTCCCTGACTTTCTTTTCCTAGCTGTGTACATTCGTAACATTCTCCACAGCTTTTCGGAAATGGGTGATTATTATGATTGTAGACACTGTTTGAAATAACACAGTGGGCTACTCCGTGCACGCAACTTTCAGAAAAAAAAAAAGAAAAAAAAGAATGAAGGCATCTCCTGCTGACTTAAAAGTGCTGTGTGTGGGACTTGAAAGGGCATACAGTGCCACCAAGTGCCAGCAAAAAAAACAAAATATGCAATTTGATAATGTCTGAAGAACTCCATCTAAAGGAGATACCTGAGTGAGAAGGTACTGATGGATGCAGTCATTCTCCATCTCATGTGTTGCCTAACATTTTCAGGCTGTAAAGGTAAAGTTATTTATAGGCCATTAAACATCCTTTTTAAAAGGTTTCTCATAAGTTTGCATAATGCATGAACAAAGAACACATTTTTTTATAAGCATGTTACCGTATGAGCATGGGCCTTCAGTCATTAGACCTAAAGTCTAGCACAGGGTCAGTATTTCATCTGCAACAGTCCAAGTGGTGATATTGAACTACAGTATATTATTCTAACAAAACTATCATCAAAGGCTGGTGTTATATGGCGGTAGGATGGTCTAATGAGTCCAGCAAGGTTGTCTCTGCTCAGACAGCCGTTTTGTGTAGTTGCGAGAGAAGAAGAAGGTGATGAGCAGGGCTGGCAGACAATGTTGGTGCCGCTTATCTTAAGTGAGAATGACAGTGATCAGGACAAGTTTTTTAACCTGTCCATGTGTTCTTGCACTCTGCCTGCCATTAGAGATATATGATCATAGCCCAATCCAGCCAACTCACATGTCATGCATATAGTAGTGGCTACTTTGTAAACTCCTCTCCTGCACACAATTATCTGCACTACAATTATTGAACTTTATTTAACAACAGTAAATTACCAACCATATTCTACAAGAATAAGACTGAAAATCCAGAAATCCATGTAGAAAGATCAGGGAGACCCTTCTGTACATTATTCCTGCTAGAATGCACAGTTGACACACAATAGAAACATTGGGGTTGATTTACTAAAACTAGAGAGTGCAAAATCGTGTTTAATTAAGCTTTGACAAAAAAAAATCAGGAAGCTGATTGGTTTCTATGCATAGCTACACAAGATTTTGCACTCTCCAGTTTCAGTAAATCAACCACATTATGTGGTTTATTTACTAAGGAAACTTTACTAAGGAAACTTCAGGTTCCAGGGCTACACAAATAACACAATACCTCAACCCTCCGAACATAATAACAAAAGACAACCAGTTTGTAACAGATAAGGAATTGGCAAAGGTTTACTGAACTTGCATGTTTTTTTCAAAAGGTGGTCAAATGGATTTTTAGGTACATGTTGATCAAGAGCTTTTGGTATATGAGTGGCTCAATGTTTTTCAAATACGTAGGTAATTTCTTTCCTTTATTTCTTATTAAAAAATAATAATGATTTTATTAAGGCACAGTCATACTTTGCAGCAACAACATCTAGAAGTATTAGCTAGAAACAGGTGGAAGCTCTAAATGGTCATCATAAAGAGAGATGTAGAATAATACACCATTGATGTCTCAAATTTTTGCATCCAGTAGGAAACTCTAACTGCGGTGCATTAAGATTTTAGTTCATGTTTACAGTAACTGGGAAACTGAAGTCCAATCCAATAGGTAAGAGGGACACTTATGGGTCAAAAGCAAAAGTCTTGTATCGCACAGGGATTTCAACAATGAGATCTCCCACCTGGTTTCCAAGTTTTGTTTCTTCTCCACTCAGCCAAAAGTTATTCCTCCATTAACTCTCTCAATAAAATAAGTGCAAAACCCAGTCCCAAGCAGATAACAATATTAACTACTGTATACAAGTGGGGCGAACAGGAATTCAGATGCACAAAACCTGCCTAGTAGGGTCCTAAAAGGAAGCTAAGGTGAAAGCAGTAGTTGATTCACTGATTATTTTTACCAGCAGCTACTTACGACTAAATTATCAGTTTGGGATTTATTATTGGTTTATTGTTATTTATTACAGGTACTTTATAGCATCATCAATTTACGCAGCTCTTTGCATATTTATTATACATTCACATCAGTCCCTGCCCTCAGTGAGCTTACAATCTAAGGTCCCTAACTCACATTTATACATACACATACTAGGGAAAATTTAGACAAGAGCCACTTAACCTACCAGCATGTTTTTGGAGTGTGGGAGGAAACCGGAGTACCCAAAGGATGCAAGCACAGGGAGAACATGCAAACTCTATACAGGTTGAAACTGATGCCCCCTAGAGCTGCCAGGCAGAAGTGCTAACCATTTAGCCACTGTGCTGAACTGATTCTTTAAATGTATTAAAATGGAGAGCAGTTAAAGAAAGAACAATCTTTCACAGCCTAAAGCTGTAACAGCAGAAATGTATACAAGCCTTCTTAGCCATTACAAATGTTTATTACAGGATGCCGAATTTCACATAATATACTTTTTTTTCTTCATAGTTTTCTTGTAACTAGGATTCTAGGAAAAACATTAAAACGGCAAGGTTGTGTCATGTGGTTAGGGGTCTTGGACTGGATAAATATCACACTATAAAAAGAAAAGAACTCTGTCATTTCCCAGCACACTGAGTTCTCATAATCATCCATATTTAATACACATTTAGTTCTTGCACAGGGCTAGCCTCATACTTTTGTCAACAATAGATTTATTATGTGCTAAAAGAAATCTAAATAATCCACAGATGTATTATACAGATGAAGATCAGTCAAGTGAGCCAACCAAATATTACATGTCTGCAAGGTACAATTCCATGTATTAACTTAATGTAACCATTTGATCACTATATAAATAATGGTTACCATCCTAGTGAAGACACATGTGTTCATCAACTCCATTAAATGATGTAGCCCTTTATAATAGCCAATGTTTACCAGATGCTGCTTTTAATGCCATCACATTCTCTTTGTCAGCAAGAGTGGAAGCCACATCCCGCTGTCTTACAATGTTTAAAAGAATGAGGTATAGAGTGCCATTATTATTAAGTAGACAAGCTAACATCTCAATTTCACGAGCAAGAAATACTGTATATGATATTTAAAACCAGAGGTTTGGATTAGTGAAAACCAAAGATTCCAGGGGAAAAAAGTGAACAAAACTACCAGTCCAACAAAATATTGTAAAGATCTAATGTTACGTGTAAAGAATATTTTTAAATGTAATAAGTAAGATGGGCTAAATACAAATGCTGCAATAAGCAAAAAATTCTCAGCCCCTATTTGCCCACCTGCCAACACTCCCTGATCAGCACTTGCCAATGTGAATCTGCTCCTTGGGCAGAAAGGAAAAGAAAACACTTGATACTCAAACAATGACAGGTAGGTTGCTTTTATGTATCTGAAAGGAACAGCATGGTAGTGTACCAGCAGCTCATTCTTTTACAAGTATGATTTTAAGCAGAGACTGGAGACTTGAGGGATCAACTCAGAGAAATGACCCTATACAGCAGTGCATGCCTCTGGTCTTCAGAGATAGGAGTCACTTACTGGGTCAATCATTACTAGTTGAGGGCTTGGTTATGTCCACTAAGAAAAAAATTCTGTGGCTTGTACTTTGACAGATGCCCTAAATCATCAGGTGATTGAGGTGGATGAAACAGAGCCCTGACATTGTGTGAAGAGGTGTGTTCAATGATGACAGAGAAATGGGTATAAGGGAAATAGAAGCTTGGAGCAGAACAAAGGAAGTCTGATGAGAGGGGCTAATAATTGGAGGGGGAAGCAATAGCTTAATGAGAGCTAAAGATAAAGGGAGTGTGGTGGGGAGCCTTGGACGAGTAGAGTTGCACAAAGGGGATATGTGCAATAGTGGCCAGGGGAGCAAGAATGGAAGTGGAACAGATAAGAATGGAGTTGAGAATAAAGACAGACAGAGTGAGGGTGTGCTGGAGGTAAGGACCCCCAAGACAGCATGGCAGACGTAAAATCACTGGACTAGACCTTTTGAAGACAGAGGTAAAAGCTGATGTGGGGTGTATGGCAGGCAGTGGGGCAGATAGTTACCTGATAATCAGAAATAAAAAGACAAATTCCCTTGCCCTATACCTGCTTAAAGTCTGAAGGCCTTAAATACAGTATATAAGTGTGTCCTTTTTATGGGTCATTAACAATAATTATGACATGTGGAGGTGATGTGCTTATACCACCAAGCATCTCACCAACCAGCACATAAAACTTTACATAAAAAATTCCTTTCTCCATATCAATTTCCTGCTGTATAAGTCTATCAATTTCATTATAGTATATTACACCTACAATGGCTTATACTACAACTCCTCCAAAGTAATTCTCACCAGTTCTCCATAAATAATTCAGTTAACCTCTGACAAAGTAGAATGTGCCTCAATACCCAACATGTTTAAACAAGGCTTCATCAGTGGTTGTGCTGTGCTAACATGGTGCAAAGTACAAAAACTCTCTCACATGACATACTTTACTTTGCGTCATCAATAGTCTACTTTTATTGCCTATTCAATGTTGACACTTCTAAAATAGACCAGCACAAATTATTTAAGGGCTTATCAAATTCTACCATATCTTGTTTTACTACTCATCAATTTTACATACTGTATATATATATATATATATATATATATATATATATATATATATATATATACACAGTATGTCTTTAAAATATACTGATGTGATGGTCAGTAGATCGACTTCTGTACAATCAGTCTCCGCTGAACCGGACAAATTTCGATACATGTATGGCCACCTTTAAAGCATTTGTAAAGTTCGATTTTGTTTTTAAATAACAAACATGTTATACTTACCTGCTCTGCATAATGGTATTGCACAGAGCTGCCAGAATCTCCTCTTCTATGGTCCCCCGGCCAGCGCTCCTGGCTCCTCCTCTTCTCTGTGTGCCACTATAGGAAGCAGCTTTCCATGGTGACACACCTGTGGCCGCGCTGCCAGCGTCTATAGATGCAGACAGTGAGGTTCACCCCCCGCTCCCTTGTCTCAGGATTTGACTGACAGCAGCAGGAGCCAATGGCTCCCAATGCTCTCAGCAAAGCAAGCCTGTGAATGTGGGGAGCAAAGGAGAGAGCTGCTGGAGACAGGAACAGCGCTTGATCGAGGTTGAGCTCAAGAAAGTATAATGGGGGGGGGGGGGGTGACACACTTGCTGAAACATTTTTTTACCTTAATGCAGGGAATGAATAAGGCCCCTTTCACATGGGTGGACCGTTCAGGTCCGCCTGTCAGTTTTTATTTTTCCATTGGTCTGGCGAATTGGATGAAAACTGACTCTACGGTCCGTCTTCATTCGATCCCCCATAGAGGAGAGTGGCGCTCTGACAGGTCAGTCCCTGCACAGTGTGCAAAGATGGACCTGTCATCTGCCTGCTCATCAGGGATCGACGGAGCGATCCCCCGCTGAGCAAAGCGGAGCCCGTACACGGACACGTCTGTGTGAAAGGGCCCTTAAGGTATAAAATGTTTAGGTTTTACAACCATTTTAACCAGCTGAGATCCGCGCTATAGCCAAATGACGGCTACAGCGCGGATCTGTTGTGCCGGGAGCACGTCATATGACGTCCTCCCCTTCTGTGCACTCCAGGGAGCGCGCGCGCGCTCTCGCCGTGTCACTGGGCACCCGATGCGCGTGCCCAGCGGCCGCGATGTCCGCTGGGCACCCGCGATTGCCCGGTAACACAGCGGGACCGTGGATCTGTGTGTGTAAACACACAGATCAACGGTCCTGTCAGAGGAGAGGAGCCGATGGTGTGTTCTCTGTACAGAGACACACCGATCGGTCTCCTCCCCTTGTGAGTCCCTTCCCCCCACAGTAAGAAACACTAACAGGGAACATAATTAACCCCTCCCCGCCCCCTAGAGGTTAACCCCTTCACTGCCAGTGTCATTTATACAGCAATCAATGCATTTAAATAGCATTGATTGCTGTATAAATGACAACGGTGCCAAAAATGTGTCAAAAATGTCCGATGTGTCCGCCATGTCCGCCATAATGTCGCAGTCACAATAAAAAATCGCTGATCGCCGCCATTACTAGTAAAAAAAAAAATATTAATAAAAATGCTATAAAACTATCCCCTATTTTGTAAATGCTATAACTTTTGCGCAAACTAATCAATAATCGCTAATTGCGATTTTTTTTTTACCAAAAATATGTAGAATACGTTTCGGCCTAAACTGAGGAAAAAAAGTTTTTTTATATATTTTTTGGGGATATTTATTATAGCAAAAAGTAAAAAATATTGTTTTTTTTTTTTTTAAATTTGTCGCTCTTCTTTGTTTATTGCGCAAAAAATAAAAAACGCAGAGGTGATCAAATACCACCAAAAGAAAGCTCTATTTGTGGGAAAAAAATGATAACAATTTCATTTGGGTACAGTGTCGTATGACCGCGCAATTGTCATTCCAAGTGCGTCAGTGCCAAAAGCTGAAAATTGGTCTGGTCACGAGGGGGGTTTAAGTGCAAAGTAATCAGGTGGTTAAGAAAACAAAATCTGTGAAGTTATACCTTATAAAGACCAAACATGCTAAGATAAGTCTACTCACCTCAGCACAAGGGTTACCTGTTTTAAATTTCTGGACCCAACAAAAGATAAAAAATAAATAAAAAAATAGAACTGTTTGCAATACTGTAACCACATACACTTGCAATTGCTATTATCATGTAACTAAATAATCCACTGCACCTTAACAATGTTAAGACTCGATGGAAAAGACGAAGGCAATCAACACACAAAAGTATTTGCAAATCACGTCCAAGCGCAAAGTTAAAAAAAAAAAAAGGAAGAAACAGAACAGAAACAAAAAAAAGTAAAAGAGGGAACTGGAAGAATGGTATACAAACAGGAAGAAGTGACAGCAGGAATTCATCATTATGAGGCACAGCTGGAGGTTGCGCAGATAAATAGCTGAGACATTTTGGAATACTGCTGTGAACAAATTATAATGGCTAAAAGAACGGAGGAATTAACTGAATCTTTTCTGCTAATGTAATGAAAAGGGGAAGGATTAAGTAATCTATTGAAGCAGCTTAAAGTGTATTGCCATATACAATACATATTACTGTTTATTCTATGTGCACACATAAAAAAAGGAAACTCTACAAAACACAATACAGAATCAAGGATTTTTATTCCATACACTACAGTAAATGCTGAGCTAGCCAGCTGCATCAAGGTGTATCAGGTGAATTCTCAATTTAACTATTATAATAATAACAAAGTACGGTATATGCACATCTTTCAATACAGTACTGTGTGTTCATTTATACACAGTGTAGTACTTTATATTTTAGCTCTCAGTCACACTTGTGGTCTGATGTTGGTCTGATGCATTTTGTTGATACAGCCTATTTAAATATGGGCTGCCAATGCACCATGAATGACCTAGAATGAGACCTGCACTATCTTTTCGTGGTAGTGCAGGTGAGTTGAAATGAGCATGTTGCGGAAGTGCATAGGTATGAAGCTAGCTTAAGGGTCTATTCAGATCTAAACATTGTGACATGTTAAAGAAGAGTATTTAATTGTCATCTTGCCCAGTAATATGCGCTGCTTTAAGACAGCCTGTTCATTTAATGAGACTTCCAAGTCCAACACACCCCGATGAATAAGAAAATCTGAGGTACACCATGGACAATGCATGGTCCCTGTGTTACTTAGCCCTTGGGTGAGCAGGTGCTTTGGGGTGCATTATATCTTATTTTTTGTTTTCCTTCCTATACAACACTTCAATAGGACATCAAATTTTTCTGTTACGAATTTCTCAAAGGAGGCAACTTTTTTCATCTATCCATATATATATGGGCATGATACAGTATCTCACAAAAGTGAGTAAACCCCTCACATTTTTGTAAATATTTTATCATATCTTTTCATCTGACAACACTGAAGAAATTACACTTTGCTACAATGTAAAGTAGTGAGTGTACAGCTTACATAACAGTGTAAATTTGCTGTCCCCACAAAATAACTCAACACAGCCATTAATATCTAAATCACTGGCAACAAAAGTGAGTACACCCCTAAGTGAAAATGTCCAAATTGGGCCCAATTGGCCATTTTTCCTCCCCGGTGTCATGTGACTCTTTAGTGTTACAAGGTCTCAGATGTGAATGGGGAGCAAGTGTGTTAAATTTGGTGCTATCGCTCTCACTCTCTCATACTGGTCACTGGAAGTTCAACATGGCACCTCATGGCAAAGAACTCTCTGAGGATCTGAAGAATTGCTGCTCTACATAAAGATGGTCTAGGCTATAAGAAGATTGCCAAGACCCTGAAACTCAGCTGTAGCATGGTGGCCAAGACCATACAGTGGTTTAACAGGACAGGTTCCACTCAGAACAGGCCTCGACACGGTCGAGTAAAGAAGTTGCGTGAACGTGCTCAGCTTCATATCCAGAGGATGTCTTTGGGAAATAGACGTATGAGTGCTGCCAGCATTGCTGCAGAGGTTGAAGGGGTGGTTGAAGGGGTGAGGAGCCAGCCAGTCAGTGCTCAGACCATACGCCGCATGCTGCATCAAATTGGTCTGCATGGCTGTCGTCCTAGAAGGTGATACACAAGAAAGCCTGCAACAGTTTGTTGAAGACAAGCAGACTAAGGACATGGATTACTGGAACCATGTCTTGTGGTCTGATGAGACCAATATAAAGGTATTTGGTTCAGATGGTGTCAAGCGTGTGTGGTGGCAACCAGGTGAGGAGTACAAAGACAAGTGAGTCTTGCCTACAGTCAAGCATGGTAGTGGGAGCTGGAGAGATATAAGTAAAGGGTTAGACACCTGAATGCTCTGTGGCTGTGTCTGTCAAATACTTATAGCAGCGCTAGGTACTAATTTTCAACTTGATTTGAAAAAAATATTGCATATATATAAACGTTTGGTGTATATATAAATACAAGATTAAATAAAATAAACAATCAAAAATGCCTAAAAGAGGTAAAGAAAAGTGCACCATAAAGAATCACCTTTACAATACGCCTTAAAGTGCTAAGTGCATAAATTAATAAATTAAAGGTGCACGTGAACAAATAAATAAATGAGTTTGATCGATGAATGAATTGCACTGCGTGTTTTCATCAAAAAACAAACAAAGAGTCCGCGTGACAAACAAACGATCCTCCAATCTGATGGATCAGCAATATGACGAAAGTGACAGTTCAAATAAGCATGCGACAATCGATTCTGTGTTGACTCTCCGTGAGTGATCCAAAAACTTCCACCTTAGGTGACACCGTGTTACAGGGATTAACCCCTTTTGGGGGTGCACTCACCAGAAGTATATTTAAAATACGCCTGTAGTATTATACCCCGAGGACCTTCTCCACCAGCATCAGCTACAGCATTCACCCACGCATGGATACCTCCAGTACATCAACCTCCTTCTCCAGTGTTATATCCCCCTCAGCGTGGTTATTTACAGTTGTGCATGTAATTAAACAAGGGGCCACATAGCGTAATATTGCTAAAAATTCATTTATTAAAAATTATTTTCCCCTAAACAAAGAACTTCCCCCTAGTGGGTTAAGCGTACCAGAAATAGTTAAAATATCAGCATTTGGATAAATGTATGCATAAACGGTACTGTGCCTGCTCACTGGCGCCGGATGTCCGCAATGGGCCTCTAGTGCTGACTACAGGGCTGGATAATGTTAACGCCCATTGTGGAACAGATCCGCCTGCTGATTGGACGTTTTCCTCAGCCCACAGTGTATGTATACCTCACTTCCTGCCTGGTGACCTACGCCCTCGAGAAGAAGTCGGAAATGACGAAACGCGTCAGGGCGTAGGTCAACAGGAAGTGACGTCATACGTTTGCGGTCCACGGTGCGCTCCAGCGGGTCCGGACAGGAAGGACGCCACTCTTTCTCTCTCAGGAAATTGGAAAGGCTCCGCATCCGGCGCCAGTGAGCAGGCACAGTACCGTTTATGCATACATTTATCCAAATGCTGATATTTTAACTATTTCTGGTACGCTTAACCCACTAGGGGGAAGTTCTTTGTTTAGGGGAAAATAATTTTTAATAAATGAATTTTTAGCAATATTACGCTATGTGGCCCCTTGTTTAATTACATGCACAACTGTAAATAACCACGCTGAGGGGGATATAACACTGGAGAAGGAGGTTGATGTACTGGAGGTATCCATGCGTGGGTGAATGCTGTAGCTGATGCTGGTGGAGAAGGTCCTCGGGGTATAATACTACAGGCGTATTTTAAATATACTTCTGGTGAGTGCACCCCCAAAAGGGGTTAATCCCTGTAACACGGTGTCACCTAAGGTGGAAGTTTTTGGATCACTCACGGAGAGTCAACACAGAATCGATTGTCGCATGCTTATTTGAACTGTCACTTTCGTCATATTGCTGATCCATCAGATTGGAGGATCGTTTGTTTGTCACGCGGACTCTTTGTTTGTTTTTTGATGAAAACACGCAGTGCAATTCATTCATCGATCAAACTCATTTATTTATTTGTTCACGTGCACCTTTAATTTATTAATTTATGCACTTAGCACTTTAAGGCGTAATGTAAAGGTGATTCTTTATGGTGCACTTTTCTTTACCTCTTTTAGGCATTTTTGATTGTTTATTTTATTTAATCTTGTATTTATATATACACCAAACGTTTATATATATGCAATATTTTTTTCAAATCAAGTTGAAAATTAGTACCTAGCGCTGCTATAAGTATTTGACAGACACAGCCACAGAGCATTCAGGTGTCTAACCCTTTACTTATATCTCTCCAATTTTACTGTCATTTAAGCAGCAGCTACATATTGTATTTTAGCACACCTCTGAAATCAATTGTTTGCAACCACATTTTTTACAATTTATATCTATTTATTTATTTATAATTTAGTATCTAGTAACCACATTTATTACATTTTATATCTATTCATTTATTTATAATTTAGTATACACAGTGCTACACCGAATATTTATTTATTTATTTATTCACTCACACAATATATATTTATTTATTTATTTATATATTTGCCCACTACATCACTATCCGGGGTCTACACCACTTATCACCCCAGAGATTGTAAGCACACACACCCAAGCAGCGCAGAGAGGTGTTAAGCATAGGAGGGCGGAAAGCTTAAAACACCACTTCTTCATGGTAGTGGGAGCGTCATGGTTTGGGACTGCATGCATGAGAGCTGCCAGCAATTAGGAGCTACAGTTTATTGAGGGAACCATTAATGCCAACATGTATTGTGACATACTGAAGCAGAGGATGATCCCCTCCCCTTCAGAAACTGGGCCGCAGGGCAGTATTCCAACATGATAACGACCCAAAACACACCTCCAAGACGACCACTGCCTTGCTAACGAAGCTGAGGATAAAGGTGAAGGACTGACCAAGCATGTTTCCAGACCTAAACGGAAGGTGGAGGAGCGCAAGGTCTCCAACATCCACCAGCTCCATGATGGAGGAGTGGAAGAGGACTCCAGTGGCAACCTGTGAAGCTCTGGTGAACTCCATGCCCAAGAGCTATAAGGCAGTGCTGAAAAATAATGGTGGCCATACAAAATATTGACACTTTGGAAATTTTTACTTAGGGGTGTACTAATTTTTGTTGCCAGAGGTTTAGACATTAATGGCTGTGTGTTGAGTTATTTTGAGGGGACAGCAAATTTACACTGTTATACAAGCTTGTCACATGAAAAGATATAATAAAATATTTACAAAAATGTGAGGGGTGTTCTCACTTTTGTGAGATACTGTATATAGGACACTAAACAATATCATACCAGACAACCAGACAATAGCTCTAGGACTAATTTACCCACTTAAATTTTTTTTTATTTTTAAGGTTTGATAGGCTTTTTTATTTTTTAAATTGATTTATACTGTATTACACACTCAAATGTACTTTGACAGCTGCAGTCTGTCACTTTAACTGTCAATGTGCCTCTGTGTAATTCAGAACGACAGCTGGCAGGCTTGCAAAAGGCAGGTTTGGCTAACACGATGATCACATGATCCGAAATAATGTTTGGTTCTTAATCATTAGCATTAGACCGATGCATGTGCCTTGTTCCAAAATGGAATGTAAATTATTGTTCTTTAAGCACCAGCCACAGTGCCTTAAAATGGAAGTAAACCCGTTGATTAAACAGTTTCCCAAAAGTTTTATTCAAGGCAGCTTTCTTTGCTGTAAAGGATAGAAGGGTTTAGTGCCACTTTAATATGTTAATTTACAGTGATCAGTACACTCCTTCCTCGGGATGCTCCCTCCCTCCATGGCCACTGCATACAACATACTGACAGGTAATGACTGAGGAGTTTTGTACTGTGGTGGGCGGGGCCTAATGAGGAACTGAGCGATTACTTCCCTATCAGGCCTGCCTTGCTGTTGACTGACAGTGCATGGCAGTGGGCAGAGCCATGGCCGCTATTCAGTCAAATAGAGTCTTTCAAATCTGTTCACTGCCCTCTACTGTCAATCAAAAGTGCCGCAGACCAGGTGGAGAACTAGTCTCTCTGTTCCCCTTCAGGCTCCACACACCAGTAACTCAAGTAATTTCCCAAATATGGTGGCTGGCATATTTAGTTAATGACATCACTGTTATCCCCAACCCCTTTGTTAGGTTGTGTTGCTATGGGGGTGCTAGGAGTGTGGGGGCGCTACTGAGTGATGGCGGGAGGGTCTATACTGATGGAGGGTGTCTGTACTGAGGGAAGGGGGTCCATACTGAGGGAGGGGGTCTATACTGAGGGAGGGGGGTCTATACTGAGGGAGGGGGGTCTGTACTGAGGGAGGGGGTCTGTACTGAGGGAGGGGGTCTGTACTGGGGGAGGGGGATCTATACTGAGGGAGGGGGTTCTGTACTGAGGGAGGGGGTCTATACTTAGTGGGGGTCTATACCGAAGGAGAAGGTCTGTACTGAAGGAGGGGGATCTGTATTAAGGGAGGGGGGTCTATACTGAGGGGGGGTCTATACTTCGTGGAGGAGGAGGTCTGTACTGAGGGAGGGAGGTCTGTACTGAGGGAGGGAGGTCTGTACTGAGGGAGGACTATAATTGGTGGAGGGGGGTCTGTACTGACTGAAGGGGTCTATGCTTAGTGGACATGGGGGTCTCTAATGAGGGAGGGGGTCTGTAATGAGGGGAGACTATACTTACTAGAGAAGGGGGTCTGTACTTAGAGAGGGGGATCTATATGTAGTGTAGAGGGGGTCTGTACTGAGGGAGCGGAGGGTCTGTACTGACGGAGGGGGGTCAATACTTAGTGGAGAGTGGGATCTGTACTATGGGAGGGGAGCCTGTACTGAGGGGGATTATAGTTGGTGGAGGGGGATGACACCAACCTTAGTGACGCCACTGCCTGTGTTTATTTTCACTGCAATCCTCCCAGGGAAGACAATGCACCTGGTTCTGTTGGGAAACCTCCATGGTGACATCATCCATCTCTGCTGAATGTCCCAAGAAAAGTAGCATCCTCAAAAGGAAAAGTAGATCACCTCCAACCAAAACCAGGGCTTCACAAGCCCAGGATGAGCTGTTGTGATGGATCAGATACAGGCTCATCGGTTATATGCGCCACTTTAGTGGGATAAGCCACCTAGTGGGTTGCCCTGCAGACAGAGAGCTGTATAAGCAGGTCCTGCCGAAGTAGGTAACTGCATACTAGCAAGTAGCTGAATGTAAACCATATATAAGCAAATGACAATCTCAGATGCAAGTAACCCAAACAGCAGCAGGTTTACCCAATCTTGCTTAATGGCCATATCAAGCTTTGACAATCAAAGTGGATATACAAGAACTGTATACCCATAACTCTCTAAAACTGTGCTATTAATATTCCCCCCCCCCACCCTGCCCCCCTCCATGACTTTTCCATCAAAATCAACAATGCAACTATCAGTCCCTTCCCTCACGCCAGGGTATTGGGTATAATCCTAGACTCTGATTTGTCATTTCAACCTCAAGTCCAATCGTTGTCAAAAGTTTGTAGAATTCACCTCCGTAAAATCTCCAAAATTCACCCATTTTTAACAAATGAATCCACCAAGCTCCTCCTTGGATCTCCCAAGGAGGAACTCCCTTCTCATTGGCCTGCCTCTCCATAGACTATCCCATATTCAGTCTATCATGAATGCTGCTGCCAGACTTATACACCTTACCAACTGCTCAGTGTCTGCCAACCCTCTCTCCAATCCCTACACTGGCTTCCAATCACCCAGCAAATTCAATTCAAAATACTAACCACAACATACAAAGCCATTCACAACTCTGCCCCGAGCTACATCACCAATCTTGTCTCCAAATATCACCCAAATCATCCTCTCCACTCTTCTCAAGATCTCCTACTCTCAAGCTCTTTGGTCTCCTCCTCCCATGCTCATCTCCAGGATTTATCCAGAGCCTCTCCCATCCTCTGGAACTCGCTACCTCCACCTGTCCGGCTATCCCCTACTCTTGCTACCTTCAGGCGATCCCACAAAATGCATCTCTTCAGGAAAGCCTATAACGTCTCCAACTAATCTTTGACCACTTCCATCAGCTCATTCCCCACAGTTACAACCTGTTGTACTACCTGCCCCACCCTATTAGATTGTAAACTCTTCTGAGCAGGGCCCTCTTCATCCTCTTGTATTATAACTGTATTGTCTCCCTTTTTAACATTGTAAAGTGCTGCGTAAACTGTTGGCGCTATATAAATCCTGTATAATAATAATAACTCTGTGGTCATTGTATAGCTTTTTATTCTTTCACAGCAATTTGAATCTAATTAGATATCTTTTGGTCTCAAAATTCAAAGGTGGCTCAAAAACAGGCCAGTGCTTGGGCAGAGAAAAAAACCTTTTCATGCACCTTAAAGTGTCCCCATATTCAAATGTTAATAAAAGCTATGTCAATTGTCAAACTGATAGCATTTATGTATAGGTGCAATCTAAACTTATTAATAATAAAATATTTTCAGTTTAAAAACAAAGGTCAGAGATTCTGACAAAATACTAAAGGTACCTACCTATAACTCATACTTTTGTACTCTAGTGATATAAACACACATAGGTGTTGTTCTGCACAACACTATACCATTTACAGGTATTATACCAACACAGGCATACTGTATATAAAGGACACGTCTTCTGGCGCAGTCTGATTACAGTCTGTGTTAGCACTTATTGCACACATCCTGTAGTAGATAAAGATAAAAGGTGCACTGGGTGCATTCAATCTTTGTAATGCACAAGATAACATCCCACTGATAAACTTGGGAAAGGTAATAAGCTGTTTCATTGTGCAGCATACGCCTGGAGATATGAATACTATGAGTTATGTCTGACATTAATAGGAGATATCATATATTCTAGTAAGAAAATAAATGTAATATTTTTTTTAAAGATGTCCAAAACTAATACCATGTTTTATTTGCCAATTCCACCTAAAAGTGATATTTCTGTTGCACATGCAATATGGAGGACTGGTTACCTAGTAGAATACTATTCTTCTTCACCACTCCAGTCATGAGATCTCCCTAAAGTAGTTTCGGGCTACTGCTGAGAGAACTGACTGGAGTTTTGAGTGTTCCAAATGTCCACAGATAGTCTTAGCCCCCGTACACACGGTCGGACATTCCGATCACCAAATCCGTTGGATATTTTCCAACGGATTTTGTCCGAAACTAGTGTTGCCCACACGCGGTCGGACAAAGTTGTCGGAAAATCCAATCATTCTGAACAAGGTGACATACAACACGTACGACAGGGCTACGTAGAGGCCAGTAGCCAATAGCTTTTGTCTCCAAATTTCTTCTGAGCATGCGTGGCACTTTCTCCGTCGGACTAGGCTACACACGATCGGAATTGACGCGATCGGACCATGTTGTCGGAAAATTTGATATCCAGCTCTCAAATTTTTTCCGGCGGAAATTCCAAAGGAAAAAGACTGCCCACACACAATCGGATTTTCCGACAACATAATCCGATCAGACTTTTTCCATCGGAATATCCAACCGTGTGTACGGGGCATTACTCCTACTGTTACAGTCTTCCTAAGAAGAGTGAGCAGAAATGATTGAAATGTGCCAACATATTGCAGTTTCCTCTTTTAAATATGCAAGAAACTATTGTATGCAAAGACCTACATTAAGTATATTTAACAAAATAAAAAAAATAATATGTATAGGAAAAAAAGCTATTGAAATTTTAAAAAGAATGTTTTGGATTTCAATCCTCTTTAAATGTGCTTTAGCTTTCATATCATAATTAATTCTGTGCACAGAGCTGTGGCTTTTAGGGCTTGCTTTCTACTCATGCACCCGTGGAGCTGCTGGAAGTGCAATCTGTGTGTAATGACTTGGCTAGCTACACACTAGCTGAGCTTGGGGCCATCCTAATGCTGTGGCCACATTAAACAGTGGGTCACAACCTTGCCAATTAAACTTAATGTGCAGGGGCAGGGGCACTGGTGAAGAGATTTAGCCCTGTGTAATTTATTCATCTGAGCAGCCAATCACCAATGTTATCATGCAGCAGTAAGAGGAACAAGTCGCACGCTCTCCATGCTCCCAAGTACTGGATACTTCTCTATGCTCCCAGCTGACGCGTGAAGGGGAGGTACAGTGCTTTGAAAAAGTATTCACACCCTTTGAAATTTTCCACATTTTGTCATGTTACAACCAAAAACGTAAATGTATTTTATTGAGATTGTATATAATAGACGAACACAAAGTGGCACATAATTGTGAAGTGGTAGGAAAATGATAAATGGTTTTCAATTTTTTTTTACAAATAAATATCTGAAAAGTGTGGCGTGTATTTGTATTCAGCCCCACTGAGTTAATACAGTGGAACCTCGGATTGCGAGTAACGAAAACAAAACCTTAACTAGGGTTCTCTTACAAACTTCTGGGGGCTTCACAGAGCAGCTGTATTTATACTGAGATTAAATTACACACAGGTGGACTATATTTACTATTTAGGTGACTTCTGAAGGCAATTGTATCCACTATCAGAGAAAAGAGGGCTGAATACAAATGCGCGCCACACTTTTCAGATATTTATTTGTAAAAAAAAAATTGAAAACCATTTATCATTTTCCTACCACTTCAAAAATTATGTGCCACTTTATGTTGGTCCATCACATAATATCCCAATAAAATACATTTACATTGTGTAACATGACAAAATGTGGAAAATGTCAAGGGGTATGAATACTTTTTCAAGGCACTGTATTTGTAAAAAAATTTTGAAAACCATTTATAATTTACCTTCCACTTCACAATTATGTGCCACTTTGTGTTGGTACATTTTCAAGGCACAGGCGCTAAAAATAGCGCCTGAAAAAAGCGGGTCCTTTAACTCCAGTGTGAAAGCCGGAGGGCTTTCACACTGGAGCAGTGCGCTAGCAGCACGGTAAAAAAAGTCCTGCTAGCAGCATATTTGGAGCGGTGAAGGAGCGGTGTATTCACCGCTCGGATACTTCTCCTACCCATTAAAATCAATGGGACACAGCGGGGATACCGCGGTAATACCGCCGGCAAAGGGCCGCTGCAGCGGGGGGGTTTTAACCCTTTTTAGGACGCTAGCAGGGGTTAAAACCACCCCGCTAGCGGCCGCATACCGCGGCTAAAACGATGGTAAAGCAACACTAAATATAGCGCTGCTTTACCGCCGCCGCCCCCACCGCCCCAGTGTGAAACCAGCCTAAACTGCTGGGTCGCTGGTGATTCCCTTCAAGGGGCCCCTAAATGATATATAGAATCCTCCTGATCTGGCCATTTTAGACAGATTAAGCAATGGGGGTCGGTGGGGGATCAGGCATACTTAAATACGTTTGTGCAGACCATCTGGGGGGTGTTGGGTCTTCACAAACGTATATAATATGCCTAGATGAAAAATTGTTGCTTGGCTGCCATTTTGCCTTATTAAATAAGCCATGTCTTATGCTGGTCTTTCCTTTCCCGATGTCCATAGACAATATAAAAGTTATATATACATACTTCTTAAAAAAAACATATAATTTAGCTTTTCAGTTCCCCTCTAATGAAGGAGAATGATTTCCATAGGCAAGCTCTTTTCTCTCTGCAATAAATCTCCAAAAAAGTGGCAGTGTTCTTCAGCTGTCACCACCCTGTTTTATTATACCTGGGCCTGCAGGATTGTGCCACTGATTTACTGCTCTTCTTTAAAGCTCTGACAATCAAGCAGTTAAAAAAATCACTGCTGAACACCTGGGAAATATTTATTAGCTATACTTTGGGAAAAGCCCTCTGTTTTCTAGAGCACTGTAATAAGTTTTGAACAAGTAAAAACCCAACTACAGTGATGACAGGGAAATGGAAATTACCAGACAAAGCCATCTATGTTCCATCACCCTGCTGGTAGAAACACTTTACACTCTGGTTATGTCACATTTCCTCCTATACCATTGATAACAACATGGCTAATGTTATGCTTATCTAAGACCAGTTTGTTTATTTAGCATATTCTAATAATTACAATACTGTACCCTTAAAGTGGTTTTAAAGTCTACAGGATTTTTACCTTCATACATTCTTCTCGGTGTAGCATCCCCCCCATCCCCCCTAATGCTTACCTGAGCCCCATCGCGATCCAACAATGTGCACCAGAGCCTCGGCTCTCCAGGGACTCTCCCTACTCATTGGCTGAGACAGCAGCTGGAGCCATTGGCTACCTCTGCTGTCAATAACAGCCAGTGAGCAAATGAGGAGAGAGGGGTGGGGCACAGCCCCAGCTCTGTGTGTGAATGGACATGCAGAACAGTGGCTTGGGAGGGAGCCTGCTTAGGTGCCCCCATAGTAAGTTGCTTGTTCTGGGGGCACTCAGCAGGAGGGAGGGGCCTGGAGCGCCGGTGGGGGACCCAGCAAGAGGAGGATCTGGGCTACTCTGTGCAAACCCACTGCACAGAGCAAGTAAGTATAACATGTTTGTTATTTAAAAAAAAAATAATAATTACCTTTAACCGCTTAAGGACCGCCTCCTGCACATATATCCCGGCAGAACGGCGCGGCTGGGCACATCAACGTACAGGTACGTTGTCCTTTAGAAGCCCAGCCGTGGGACGCGCGTGCGTCGACGGCGGTGTGCTCGCGACCCAGTCCTGAGCTCCGTGGCCGCGGGACCCGATCGCCGCTGGTGTCCCGCGATCGGGTCCCACAGCTGAAGAACAGGGAGAGGTATGTGTAAACAAACCTCTCCCCGTGCTTCCTAGTGAGGCTGTCACTGATCGTCTGTTCCCTGTCATAGGGAAAGACGATCAGTGACGTCACATGCCAAGCCACGCCCCCCTACAGTAAAAAAACACACACAGGACATACTTAACCCCTCCCCGCCCCTAGTGGTTAACTCCTTCACTGCCAGTGTCATTTACACAGGAATCAGTGCATTTAAATAACACTGATTGCTGTATAAATGACAATGGTCCCAAAAATGTGTCAAAAATGTCTGATGTGTCCGCCATATTGTCGCAGTCACAATAAAAATCACTGATCGCCGCCATTACTAGTAAAAAAAAAAAATATTAATAAAAATGCTATAAAACTATCCCCTATTTTGTAAACGCTATAACTTTTGTGCAAACCAATCAATAAACACTAATTGTGATTTTTTTTTTACAAAAAATATGTAGAAGAATACGGATCGGCCTAAACTGAGGAAAAAACATTTTTTTTTATATATTTTTTGGGGATATTTATTATAGCAAAAAGTAAAAAATAATTGAATTTTTTTAAAAAATTTTCAAAACTCTATTTTTGTTTATAGCGCAAAAAATAAAAACCGCAGAGGTGATCAAATACCACCAAAAGAAATCTCTATTTGTGGGAAAAAAAGGACGCCAATTTTGTTTGGGAGCCACGTCGCACGAACGCGCAATTGTCAGTTAAATCGACGCAGTGCCGAATCGCAAAAAGGGGCCTGGTCCTTTGGCTGCAAATTGGTCCGGGGCTTAAGTGGTTAATATCACATTAAATAATATAAAGCAAATGGTTACCAAATGGATAACAATTATGCTGTGCAAGATGAATTTGCAAACGAATTGGCTATAAAGTACATAACTGAAATTTAAAGAATAAGAAATATGATATGGTCCATTTGGCAGGTAAATTTCAATGGGACCATTTTGGATTGTCCACTGAGCTACCAAAAAGGTCACTACAACTCAGCACAGCAAAGCACAAAATTAACAAAGTAAATGCATCAAGATTAAAAGTGTAATATATTGCAGCTTACCAGTCCTTAGATGTGGTGATTGCATTACTCTCCTTTTTTAAGGCTAAGAATATTTCCACCATGTACAGAAAATACATATCGATCGTGCCAGAAATGTGTACTGGTAACTTCCTGTGAACTAAAGTTTATTTTCCTTCTTTAAACCTTATCTGTGAGTGTTAGCCAAATGGGCTATATGCATGGATGCTTTGGATTTATGTGCTGATGACACATGCCATCAGGTCAAAAAAAACGAACAAAATGGGCACTTATTCTTAAGTTGGTCTGCAAAACTTTGTTACAGCGTGTAAAAATATACTTCATTGGCAATGCTAAACTTGAGAGATGTAGAAAGATTAATTTTACAGTGCGTTTTGGGGTTTACAATGATTTAAAACATTTTTGGAAACGTCCCAAGAAATAGTATTCATTTTCTTACCATTAACTGTGCTATCCATTTTGCTACACAGAGGAAAATTATACACTACTACTACGAAAAATAATAATATACCGATACATTTGTATACAATAGCTGTTTTTGCCATCCTGGGACAGTTTAGTTACCTTTACATTATTATTTTTAAGATCTACAGTAACTAACATGCACATTGTAAGAAAAATCTTTGCCATAACCTTAAAAAATATTATAGGAACACCATTTTGTGGAAGCTGCAATAAAAATCCCTCTGCTGAGTGTTAGAAGGATGTTGTCCTTCAGGTGTTCAGTGATGTGAGCAACGGAATCTTGGCTGACTTCCAGCAATGCCACCTACTGTCAGCTAGTATGTACTAATTGAGTATTTACAAGGCTTTTTTTAGGATTCATATAGTATGACAGATTGAGATTTTATGCTGTTAAATATTTTTTTGTTTCGGCATATCAGAGTAATATATTCTCTTTTAACAGGAAAACAGCACTCAGCATTAACAGCATTAAAGCATCCCTGTCTATAAATAAAAAAAACTCTAAATTGACATACCATAGGTGTGCGAAGCCTATTGCATTAGGGTGTGCACCCCAGAGCTTCAACACACATGCAAAAAAAACAAAAAAAACCTCTTAAAAATAAATGTAAACAAACATTTTCAAATGCATTAAAACATGGACGTGTCAGTGGGGCAGTGGACAGTGTCAGAAGTTTTACTTTTCTTATTATTTTTTTAAATATTTGTTACAATTTTTTTTTTTTATATTTTTTTAACTACTTGCCTACCAGGCACGAACACCTCCTTCCTGACCAAGCCATTTTTCAGCTTTCAGCGCTGTCGCATTTTGAATGACAATTGCGCGGTCATGCAACGCTGTACCCAAATAAAATTTTTATCATTTTTTCCCCAAAGATAGAGCTTTATTTTGGTGGTATTTGATCACCTCTGCGTTTTTTATTTCTTGCGCTATAAACAAAAGAAGAGGGACAAGTTTGAAAAAACATAATATATTTTTACTTTTTATTATAATAAATATCCAATTTTTTTTTTTTAAACAAATTTTTTCCTCAGTTTAGGCCGATACGTATTCTTCTACATATTTTTGGTAAAAAAAATCGCAATAAGCGTATATTGATTGGTTTGCGCAAAAGTTATAGCGTCTACAAAATAGGGGATAGATTTATAGCATTTTTATTATTATTTTTTTTTACTAGTAATGGCGGCGATTTGCGATTTTTATCGTGACTGCGACATTGCGGCGGACACTTCGGACACTTTTGACACATTTTTGGGACCATTCACATTTATACAGCAATCCGTGCTATAAAAATGCATTGATTACTGTATAAATGTGACTGGCAGGGAAGGGGTTAATGCTAGGGGGCGCTGCAGGGGTTAATGTGTACCCTATCTTGGTGATTCTTACTGTGGGGGAGGGGACTGACTGGGGGAGGGGACCGATCGGTGTCCCTATGTACAAGGGACACACCATCGGTCTCCTCTCCTCTGACAGGACGTGGATCTGTGTGTTTACACACACAGATCCACGTCCTGCTCGATTACCGGGCAATCGCGGGTGCCTGGCAGTCATCGCGACCGCCGGGCACGCGCACCGGGGCCCCAGCTACGCGGCGGGCGCACGCGCGCGCCCCCCAGTGGCCAAATTGTAGACGACGTCATATGACGGCGGCCCGCCACAGTAGCTGCACCGTCCCGCCGTCATTTGACAGTGGGCGGTCAGCTAGTGGTTAAAATACAATTTTTACAACTTTTTTAGGAGCCCCATCGGGGGCTTTGGTGAAATGTAAGGGGTCTAAACAGACCCATGATGTCCCACTTTTGAGACAGATAAAGGGATCGAGGACAGATATTTTCCAGTCCCTTTCTCTGCAGCCTCAGCTGCACTGGACAGTGAATGAATGAATGGGAAGTGCTCTGTGCTGAGCGACTTCCTGTTCATTCACAAAATGAAGCCTTCAAAACACAGTTTACTATGCTTCAGTTATGAATGAACATGATGACTGATTGGTATTGAAAAGAAGAAAAATAGGGACAGTAGGAGCGGTGGGGATGGCATATACTGGTTCTGATCATCTGTATTTTCCTCCTACTGACCCTGAATGCCGACAGGAGGGAGAGGAGGAGAAGCATACTTTCAGTGGCTGCAGGAGTAAAATACAGATCAGATCCACTTAACGCCTCTCCTCCTGTCTAGGTTCTGGGAGTCGGCAAGGAAGGATTATGGTTTACCTGTCACCTGCTCATGATTGACAGGTAGATTGTGATAAATGGGTTGCTGACCTCTGGATTAGGGTGGGCCTAGGTAGTGTTGGTTTCTTTGTGGGCAGAGGGAAAGGTACGTTTTCAGTCCTCTTTCACATGTATATCTATTTGTTACTTTTTATTTGAACGACAGGGTCTCTTTAAAAGGAAGTAGCTGATTTTTAGAAAATAAATCTATGACCAAAGAGTTAGCACCAAAAAGCAATATCAAACATTAACAATACATAATCATGTTTTACATATATTGATGATGAAATGTGTCAAGGAAAGATTGAAAACAGACTTGAGTGTTCAATATAAACAAGTCAAAAGAGTGCCAAACCTTCATCTCAAGAGTCTAAAGTCCTTTAATAATACGTTAGTTTGGCAGAAAAAATGCATCACAAGTAGTGATGCCTGTATTGCCAGTGGCTATGCCTGTGTGTACAGGTGATTGTGCCAGTAATGATGACTAAGTGAAAAAAAAATCTGTAGCTGTCATTACTGGCACAATCACCTGTAAAGACAGGCATAATCACTTGCGATACATTCTTCCTACCAGAATCTAACCCTGATGAAGGGGGATTTTTGGCCCCGAAAAGAATTGGCTGCCTTTTGTTTCACTATTGTTACTCATGTTATTATTAAAGGATTATGGCCTCTCAATATGACTGCTTGCCGCTCTTTTTACTTGTTTATTTTGGGATTTTTTAAGTTGAGTTGCTCCCACTGCTTGGAGCTCCTCTTGGATAGTTGCTGAATCAATGCCATTAGGCCTGACCAATGAATCCTTGTCAAAGGTTAAAGACCTTTATACAGAACTTCCACTTCCCTTTGAGTGGCCAATAGACACCAAATGGCAGCTGGATGTGATATTCAGACCATAAGGCATCTATGTCTACCAGTACAGCCATAAACACAGATGTTCTGCTCAATCGAGGGTATGTAATGGGTGGGAAGGAAATGCTGAAAATTGCCCAAATTTGCATACCAGCTATTTATATTCAGCAGATCTTTTTCATGCAAACGCAGGCATATTAAGCAGTCTATAAGATTAATTCTTACATGTAATTATTACCTTTCTCACAGATCGTAGTATTCCTCTCATTGGAAGCCCATTGCTATTGTTATTTAGGCATCAGCCAGGCTCTGCACCCATTTTCTGGACAAAATTCCTTATGCTAGTAGATGTCACACTTTCCCGCCGACAGAATACAATGATCAGTGCTACCGGCTATAGCCAGCGGTACTGATTGATTGGGAAAAACCCAACATGTTGGTTGTCCAGAAGATAAACTTCATGTGTCCATACATTGATCGAAATTCAGCCAGTCCCTGCTAAACCTGCCAAATTTCGATCCATATATGGCCAGATTTATATGACAATACACAATTGTTTGATTATATGCCAGCCATGTTATCAGTTATTGACTAGCCACAGGAGATGTCTTTGCAGTTACAGCTACCCATAAATGTGACAATATTTACAATAGTTTGGCTCGTAGGGGTGATAAATGGTATTCAAACTATTAAAATCACTACTTATGGGCAAAGAGATTAAGAAATACCAATCAACATGACTTTACAATTAAGAATATTTTGTCTTCTGTTTAGTACTTTTTATTATTCCCACCAATCATGTAATGGTTTTTCAAGATTATAAATCTGCCTGTGTATGTAGAATTTACTATTAGAAAGACAAATTACAATCAAAAAAGTTGCATTAATTTGCTGTCATCAAATTAGTACAAAAAACAGAATGGCTATCCTCTTTGAATAGCAATAGGATACATGAACACACCTTCTGATCTCTTCCATGTGTTTTGATCCTGTCCTCATATTAATCTTTACTGGTCACAGATTAACACTTTCCTGAAAACTAAAGCTGGGTACACACTTTGAGTTTTTTCTTTCCATTCTACCAGCGGGCTGAACAAAAAAAACTCTGATTCCTGATATGGAAGTAGGGATCTCCCCCTCTGTGCTATTGTATTCTGACAGTGGGGACTTCTCCCCTGTCAGAATACACTGATCACAGCTGCAGCCATTGGTTGCAGTGGCTGATCAAATGTAGGTTTTCCAGCAGGACCATTCAACCAAAGCAGGTCTAACGAATGGCTACACACAGATCAAAATTCAGCCAGTTTCTGCTGAACCGGTCCAATTTTGATCCCAGTATACCCAGCTTAAGTTGGAGTTCCCTGCTCTGGGTACTTATATTTTATTTACACATGCATGAGTTTTTCTTTATTTTTTATTTTTTTATTGTTATTTTATGCTGGTAAAGCTATTCTGATCATTCTGAAAAAAAAAAATCCCCTTACTTATCTATTAACTTACTTAAGTTGTCAATTATGTATTTCCTAATTATAAACTGACATATGATAGGTAAGGCTGTCCCTCTAAGTTTGGGAAACTTGATAGTTCCAGCTTACACTTTTACTTATACTGCACACAACTAAGTCACTTCCCTGCCACCCAGACAATGGCAAGATTGTAATAGATCAGCAGCAACTTGATGAATCCATTACACCTGAATGCCCCAAGGGTTGCCCCTCCCTTTCACTAGACTGAGCGCTGCTGTACAGGGGATTAGAGGGGCCTGACTTCGGGCCAAATTCAGGTATTACAAATGTCATTTTCTTTCCTGGTCCATGGTGTTTTAACATCTGCATAGAGTTCAGTTTGTATCTACCACAGTACTGTCTAGGAACGTAAAGAGGGCATCGGCAAGCATTCAGTACAGTGCATTCACCTGATTAAGACATAAGATTTTACCTTAAACTGACAGCAAGAGAATTCGTGTTTTTCTACCCTTTATTCATGTACCCAAGAAATCTTTCATGATCCTGTCACGCAAATGTTTATTTTAATGAAGACAATCTAGCTCTACAAGATCACAGCGAATGACAGCTACTAAGAAAATATAAACTCCCATCTGTCTGGCATTCAATGAGCTCCTTTGTGTAGTAGTGTCCTTTCTGCTGCTATTCTGAGCTGTGAGGAAGCCCCTGAAGCTTGATGGAACTCAGGCCCCCATCCATCTTCAGACAATAGCCCTAGCTGACATCACTGCCTTTCATTCATCTTCATTTGTCCAATCACATCCTGTCATTCTTATGTAAATTGGACACTTGAGGATGCATCTTTTCTACACTCCATGATAAGGTGGAGAAAGGCTGTCAAGGGCCCCAGGGTGCCATCACAGACCATAGCCTCTGCGTTTATTTTGTGCCTTGTCCTTTGCATCCAGGCTAATGTGTCTGACATTTACATCCAGCTCAATGGGAAACAAAGTAATCCTATTTCTTAGCTCTCACTACTTCCTGCATTGAGGCTGTAAGTACTCTGTGGCTATGACACTTTCATTATCTTCAGAGTCCGGACAGCTAAAATTAGCTCCCAAAATACAAGAATAAGAACCATGTACACATGAGATTTATGTAGTCTTGCAGATTATGTAAACACATAGGCAACTGGTTATTTTCAACCTGTTGATGGTTTACATGTAATCCCAAAAAAATTACATTTATATACATACAATTAGGGGCACAGTAAATTATCAGATGATTTTTCTAATTAAAAAAACAGAAACAAAAAAAAAACTGAAAATTGCATCTACAACAGCATTACAATATGGATCTGGTACAGACTCAAGTAAAAAAATATTTCTGTCTAAATTCTATCAGAGTATAAAAGCTGTATTATTTCAATGAGTGATTATTAAGACTCTGGAACAGCAAAGATGATTACATTTGTCATATATCACATTTATTTACCAAACTATTGGTTGGGCAAACCACAAAAAATAAGGGACACAACTGCTGCATATAAACTGCCATTTGTTTCAAGTATTTGACTTATAATTTAATCTAAACTGGCAAAGGTCTGGTGCATGTGCAAAATTGGAAACTGAAACCCTAGGGTTTAAAGGATTACCCAGAAAAATAATTTTACATGTTTCTTTTATTGATTAGTTCCCATGCTTTTATTAAACTTTGCTCCACATTTATATGCAGACCAAGCTGTCCAGCAAAAAGGTCAATGACAAAGGTTGGGACAAACCATAAAACTGCCAACAGTCCCTATAATGGTTATTATTTATTTGTATGATTTAAATCTTCTTTTTAAAGAAAGCTTGCTGCAACGCCTCAAGCACCCCTGGCAGTGTTATAGTTTATCCCAACCCGAAGAAATTATCACTTTTATTGGACACCTTGCTCTGTATGTAAATGTGGTGAAAATCCAAATTACAGAATGTGAAATGCAAAAAAGAATTCACATTAAATACCATTATTACCTGTATTATTGCACACTTTCTTCAATATTTTACTATTAGAAAAGACTTACCTTGTCTATCAAGTCGGGACGATTGGTAGCTGCCAATATTACCACATCTTTTAGTTGTTCTATTCCATCCATTTCTGTCAACAGCTGTGCTAGAACGCGGTCAGCTACATTCCCAGACCCCGAACTAATGAAGATAAACATAAATTTAATGTAAGAAATTACAAATATCAAGTAATATCATATTATCTTACAATAGTACTAACATTGGTCTTGAATTAAAGTTTGTAAGAGACTTACTAAAGGACATAGGTCAAATAATTGCCTGGCTAAGTGCCAAAAAAAAAAAGAAAGGAACAGAAACAGAGCACTTTGTTGAACTTCAAACAAATAAAGATACCTATTTCCCTTAAAGCCAGCCATACATGCATCAATATTTTGATCCATGTATGGGCAGGGTGGTTGTACAGAAGCCCAATATCTCTTGGAATACATTGCTTGATAAAGTGCCTTCAACTGTGTCTGGCAGCGCTGATCAGTATATTCTGATGGCAGGGAAGTCTCCCCGCTGTCAGAATAGAAAGGCTCAGTGGGGAGGATACTCCCATCCACCTTAAAGCGGAGTTCCACCCATTTAAAAGTCAGCAGGTACAAAAAGTGTAGCTGCTGACTTTAATAATCAGACACTTACCTGTCCCACTGTCCAGCGATGCGGGCACACAAAGCTCTGCTCCTCTCCCCCTCCTTTCCGCAGCGACAGCATTCTTACTGTGTGCACCCAGCTGTGGCTTCACAGCAGGGCGCGCACTGCACATGCGCAAGCCGTGCTGCGCCCTGTGACGTGTCCCAGAAGATTGCAGGGAGGGGGAGAGGTGATCTTCCTTCCGGCGACACGGCGCCAGGGTGGAAGTGGGAGCTGGGTGCCTCTAAAAACAGGGTACCCGCTCCCCCCCCAAAAAAATGACTTGCCAAATGTGGCATGTCAGGGGGTCACTAACACTTAAAGCGGAAGTTCCCTTTTTGGGTGGAACTCCACTTTAAGGCCCCTTTCACACATCATCATTTCATCAGTTCAGTCACGTCAAAACAGATGAAGTATTCATCTGTTTTTTACCAAAAAAAAGTGACTGAACTGAACTGCCGCCACGTCCTTAACAACCGATGAGTCATCAGCTGTCAGCAGGATTCCTGGCTGACTGCTGAATGTAAAAAAATAAATTGGTGGGGAAAAAAAATGCGAAAAAATTACGTGGGGTCCCCTCCTCAGGTCCTTTGGGTCTAGTATGGATTCGGTGCCCCCCCGCAACAATTTTTTTTTAAAAGACGTAAGGCCCCCCCAAAATCCATACCAGACTCTTATCTGAGCATGCAGCCCGGCAGGTCAGGAAAGGGAGGGGACAATCGAGCGCCCCCCCCCCCCCCCTGAACCATACCAGGCCACATGCCCTCAACATGGGGGGGGGGGGGGTAGGTGATTTGGGGAAAGCACCTTGCCCACCATGTTAATGGGGATGAGGGCCTCTTCCTGACAACCTCTTCCCAACAACAATGTGGGCCCCAGAACCCGCCAACCCCCAAGTAAATGGGTATCGGGTACATCGTACCCCTACCGATTCACCCCAGAAAGCAGTGCGATGTAAAAAGTCCTTTGTCCTCTGTCTTCTCCCCGAGGCATCTCTCCCGATGCCGTCTTCTTCCGCCGCCGTCTCACCCACTAAAAAGAAAAAAGCAGTTCTTCTCCTGAGGCTTCCTCCGGAGAGTCTTCCTCCGTTGTGTTGTCTCCCGCTGTCTGACATCTCTTATATAGCCATGGGGCGTGGTCATTAAATGACGTCCCCGGAGACCCCTACCCCTTGCGACCTCATCGGATGGTCAAGCCCCATGGCTGGGGGGCCCCAAGACATTTTTTTTGTAAATTTTTGCGTGTGGCTGTTTTTTTCGCAATTATTTTTACATTCAGCTGACAGCTGAGAACTCATGAGGGTTGTTAAAGATGCAGCGGCTGGCTTCCTGGCCTCCTCCTTAGCAACCGGCTAATATACAGTGAGGGGGGAAAAAAGAGTTTAAAAACAATGTCAGCGGATCGGATGTAAGCAGATGTTGTCCCCTAACATTAATTTTTCGTCCTTTCCATTTTTTTGACGGATGAAAACTAGGGCTTTCATCCGTTCAAAAAAACAGATGTTGGTGGAAGCGAATGAAAATGGATGCAAATGAATGATCATCCATTTTTCCATAGGAATGCATTGATCATCCATCAAAGGATGGATGAAAAACGTATGAACGGTCGTATGTCTGAAAATGGCCTAAGTGTGTGGATGGGGAAATCAAGTCATTTTTTCATTCAACCCGCTGGTTGAGCAAAAAAAATAAAAATAAACATATATGGGCTAAGAAATTCTCCTACTAGTATCCCATAAGACTTTCTTCCCAGAGCCCATCTCTTCTTCCTCTTTATACATGGTCCAGGCCAGGCAATTCGTGTATTCCAATTCTAAAAACAATTCTATGCAAGTGATGTCACTTTTCTACTGATCTACTGTAATTTCTCTCTTAAAGCTGAACTCCTGGAAAATATAACACTAATAAATGCAGTTCTATGATCATTAAAAAAAAAAAACTCATTCTTCAAGCGTATCTAAACCCAAGAACAAATACTGATAGTTTTGCAGCTCACATGTTCTTAGACGGGTGGCTACATTGGTTTCACACTTTTTTCCTTTATTCATAACTGGAAATCTTGCCATTAATACACTTCCCATCCTAGCATGACAACCGTACTGATAAGTGCTATCACCTTAGGAAGGAGCGTGTGTTAGGCTAAACAGACCTGTAAGACTGCCTTCTCTTCCCTATAACAGGGGAAAGTGTTTTGTAGAACACAAAGATAGAAGGCGACAATGCTCTATAATGTGCATAAAATATTTACTACACTAGTCAGCAAATTAAACAATCTGGACTAGTTGTAGTATTATTATTAACATTGCAGTTAATGCTTATATGCATGGTTTATTGATGACTTTGCTGATTCATTAGTTAATTCTAGTCTAGTGGTACAGAACTCATCTAAGTTACCTTGTCATAGTGGTTATAATGTCTAGGGGACTGTGTCTAGACCTACCTTCAGTGTGCCTATTTATGCTCAAACCACTATTTATTCTAACCCGTACCAATACATTGAGTTTTTTTTACCACTACCATGGTCTTGTGTCTATTTCCTGGTGTTAGGTTACAGCTGAGTTAAAGGTATCTATACTCACGTTCTTATAAGTGCTTGCAGTAACTTTAATTTAAGCAGGCTTGTTAGAGGGGCTTTATTTTTAAATTTTTCTTGGAGTCGAGGTGCAGAACAATTACCGTATTTATCGGCGTATAACACGCACTTTTTCCCCCTTAAAATCGGGGGAAAGTCGGGGGTGCGTGTTATACGCCGATACCCCCAAAAAAATGACAAAAAAGGCAAGCGCCGCTGAAAAATAGCGAGCGCTGCCGAAAAAACCCGAAGCGCGGCCGAAAAAGAATGAAGCGCCCCCGGAAAAAGCCGAGCCGACTCTGCTCTGCTCGTAGTCCTGCCTCCCTGCGCTCACTCCGGAAACAGCAGGGAGGCGGGACCGCGAGCTTAGCCGTCCGAGTCGGCTCGGCTTTTTCCGGGGGCGCTTCGTTCTTTTTCGACCGCGCTTCGGGTTTTTTCGGCGGCGCACGCGACAGCGTCTCGGCGGCGGGAAATTTAAACCAGGAAAAGAATGAAAATGACGCTGGCAAGCTACAATGGCACTGGGCAAGGCTGCAATGATGCTGGGCAAGCTGCAATGACGCTGGGCAAGGCTGCAATGACGCTGGGCAAGGCTGCAATGACGCTGGGCAAGCTACAATGACGCTGGGCAAGGCTGCAATGACGCTGGGCAAGGCTGCAATGACGCTGGGCAAGGCTGCAATGACGCTGGGCAAGGCTGCAAATGACGCTGGGCAATGCTGCAAATGACGCTGGGCAAGGCTGCAATGAAGCTGGGCAAGGCTGCAATGACGCTGGGCAAGGCTGCAATGACGCTGGGCAAGGCTGCAAATGACGCTGGGCAAGGCTGCAGTGACGCTGGGCAAGGCTGCAGTGACGCTGGGCAAGCTACAGTGACGCTGGGCAAGCTGCAATGACGCTGGGCAAGCTGCAATGACGCTGGGCATGCTGCAATGACGCTGGGCAAGCTGCAAATGACGCTTAAATGTAAGTTGTTTGTTTTTTTTCCCTAAACTTCCCTCCTAAAACTTTTTTTCCTTAAAATGCCCTCCTAAACTTGGGGTGCGTGTTATACGCCGGTGTGTGTTATACGCCGATAAATACGGTATATATTTAAAGTGGTTCTAAAGTGTTCAACAGAGTGGCCTGGAATTACAGCCCTCGAAGCACCTGGTATCCCAAATCGCATGCTAAATTCCATTCTATTATTACACTCTACACCTACGGCAAAAGTATGAGTTAACGGCCACCAGTCAAGCGTCTTCTCCATATCAAATGGAACAGGCCAGGGATGTCCCCTTTCTTCCCTCATCTTTGTCCTCACCCTAGAACCCCTCCTTCGCAGATTAAGAATAAACCCCAATATTAAAGGTGTCAATGTACAGTAGCAGGACTTTCCCACAAATTAGCAGCCTACGCAGATGATATCTTGATGTTTCTTACTGATCCCATTACCACTATTACTAACCGGTTAAAATACTTTTCGCTATTCAAAACCTTGTTGAACCCACAAATTAATTTCTCCAAATCCCGTGTGCTAAACGTTTCCCTTCCTCAAGTCACCTTAGTATAATACCAGAATAACTTTGCCTTTGGGTGGGAACCACAAGCCATAACCTTCAAGTTCAAGTTCAAGTTCAGCTCCCTGTAAGATTGACTGACCTCTACACCAGAATCTATCTCCAACTCCTAAAAATGATCCAACAAAACCTACAGAAATGGACTTCTGGACCTTTCTCACGGTTTGGGAGAGCAGCCATTATTGTTATTATTAAAATGAATATCATCCCAAGAGTACTTTATTTCCTGCAAACTATCCCTATCAAAATACCACCAGCATTTTTTACACCTTACAAACAAATGTGCACACATTTCATATGGCACACCAAATGCCCAAGCTATCAACTCTCAAACTGAAAGGGGGTATAGGCCTCCCAGACATATATAAATATTATTGGGCATGCCATCTTGCTAGGGTGATAGACTGGCAAGTCAATTCTCAAACCACAGCATGGGTGAATCTAGAGGACTAATTTTCAAGACCTCAGTATGACATCTCCCATGGATTAGGTTGAACCTGATTTTGAAAGATAGCGCTAACCATCACTTAACAGGTCCCACGATCCAGGTCTTCCAAGTAGCATGTGGGAAACTGAATCTCTCGTCCTCCCCAGGACCTCTAACCAAAATCAAACTAAACCTGGAGTTCCCCCCTGGTCCCCCCTTGACCCATGGGAAAACAGAAATTGGTAAAGAAACGAGGAAAACGTCTAAAGCCCCATACACACGGTCGGACAATCCGCAGACCAGGTCCGTCGGACCATGTCCGTCATACTTTGTCCGATGTTGGTTTTGCGTACACACGGTCGGACAAAGTTGTCGGAAAATCCGATCATTCTGAACGTGGTGACGTTTGTTGCCTACGACGGGACTACGTAGAGGCTAGTAGCCAATAGCTTTGGTCTTGTAATGTGATCTGAGCATGCGTAGCACTTTGTCCGGTCGGACAACCGTACACACGATCGGATTTGGTGTGATCGGACCGGGTTGACGGCAAATCTTTCCAGCAGGAGATAAGACTTTGTCCGACGGACAAACCGACGAACACTGTCCGATGGTGCATACACACGGTCTGATTTTTCAACAACCTTGTCCGATCGGACCAAATTGATGAAAAAGTCCGACCGTGTGTATGGGGCTTAAGATATTCTATAACCCCCATATCCTGGGCCAGCACTTACTTTCCCATCTCTCACTCTTGAGCCCAAACTTAACATGCTCAACCTCATAAAACCCATACAATACCTCTCAACTCTGGGGAATCTGAACCCCACCCGCCATACTCTTTTTAAACACCACCCCTTGGTTTGCCTCCCCTTCTGTCCCTACCCCCCTCCATCCCAAGGTATGATATAGATTGATGTGGATGATATATCTGGTCTTCAGTCTTGTCTTGTCATTGTTTCTTGTTTACTAATTGCCATTGGTTCAATGTAAAACATATTCTCTGGATTAAGTCGCACTTTCAGAAATTACCATGTTGGTTTTAGTTGGTCAACATGTATGCTATTTGTACACTGACTGTAATAAACTGTTTTTATTTTATTGCTGTTATTTGATGATGTGATATTCACCGACCCTATGTCTTACCATGAAGACTGTAATTCTTAAACCTCAATAAAACCTTTTGAAATAAAGTGGACAGTAATGTGGTTCTAAAGCCTGTAGGATTAACAGCCCCCTGTCCCTTAGGAAGTGTGACCTTAACAGCAAAGCCATTAAAGCCAGCAGCAGAGAAGCAGAATAGTACACTTGCCCTGCAGAGTCTGCACTGTCTGTTAGATATTGGCTGACAGGGATAGGGAGGACTGATCCTTTAACAGGATATCGTCCAGGTAACCCACAACACAAAACAGAGCTAAGACCAGGGCAAGTACCTAGCTAAAAACCGAGTGGGGCGTGGAGAGACCAATGGGGAGGGTAATGCTGATTGTCCACTGCAAAACAGATAATAATAGTAAAAAGATGTGAATGTGCAAGTTAGCATCCCCAATGTCTACTGAAGTTCCTTGGCAGGAGAGAGGGAACGCAGCAACAAGAGCTACTGACCTTTATAGTGATTGGACATGTAAAGTCTTACCTGGTTTTGCCAATTTAAAAGACCCCAAGTTAAAGATCTTGGCGTACGCAGACTCAGGGTGTTCTAACGCTAAGCAGAAGTGCACTGCATCAATAAGGGTAGCCGTGGTACCCTTAAAGTGGTTGTAAACCCTTGCATATACCCAGTGAAGTAAATAGCCTCAGATGATGCAAGGGGATGAAACAAATCCTCCTACAAAAGTGAAGATTTGTGATAAAATCATTATGCATCTGTGAGGAGAACAGAGGAGGGGGTGGAGAACTGCAGTTAGAGCTCTTGTACACTGTGAGAGCTGACTGAAGGAAAGGGACACCACCCCCACCCCACCCTCCACATAGGCAGATGGAACACGCAGAGTTGTATTCTGAGTACACAAGCTGTGTGCTTATCTGCCTCCCCAACACAAATTTTATCTTATGTGTGATCTACCATGTGTTGTAAAAAAAAAAAAAAAGAAAACCCCCAAAGAAGTACTGAAAAGAGGGAGGGGAAGCCCTTCTGTGCCAAGCACTACAGGTTTCTGTGAACCCCGATACCACAGTGAGACCACTGTGCTGCCAATGGAGTGAGGGTCTGGGGCAGTGGCAGCTGGTGCCATATATTTGGGGGGGGGGGTCAAACAAGGCACCCGTCACAACCGATCCCTTCTCCTCACAGCCAATCAGGTTTTAAGACCCGCTTCCTGATTGGCCAGGAGGAGAGTCAGGAAGACAAAAGCGAGTATCAATTTTATATTGTCACACAACTGGGTGGGCTCAGGGCGCAGTGCTCTGTGCCCTGAGCCCATGCTTTTTTGAAGACAATTAGAGCCTCAGGATACAATCATGTGCTTCAAAAAAAGAAAAAACCCCATTTAAATCAATGCTTCCGGCACTCTGCATGTAGATTAGGGTCCGGACGCATGGATTAGGGGGGCAGCGCCCCTAATGGACGAGCCGCCACTGGTCTGGGGTTGTTTTTAGTCTGGAGGCACACCCAAGAAGAAGAGGTAGGGCATCTAGTCTCAGTAACCCACTTGATACCAAGGATGCATAGGGGCTGTAGTTAACAAACTGGCACACTAGGCCACCATAGGAAAATGTTTTCACGGTAGGGTCAATACCAGTCCACGCCAGCTAGAAAAGATTATTCCAAATGCAGACCTAAGCCACTGGCCACCAGAGAGGTGGTACTACAGCTGTAACTCACACCCCAAAGAGCTTTTAGAAGGGTATTGGCCCCCTGGACATGAATGTTTAGAGGGCTCCTGACCTGTACTCAATATTAAAGATTTCACACAGGCAGGATTAGAGGGGTCAGATTCCATCCTTGCTGTGGCCTTACACAGGCCTTACACATATCCCTGCATGCTCGCCAGAGCTGTGCCAGTGGCAGCCTATGTCCATGGACCTGTACAGCCCCCTGCATCTCAGCCATGCTCACACCTGGTTCTTCTATTCAGTGGGGTCTAGGTGCAGTCCCTCAAGGCACAGCTCAGTAATCAACTGATCTGGAAGCTGCAAAAGAAACCACAGTGGCTATAGTACAGCAAGGGAACTTGATAAAAGGATCAAAGAAAAAGAACCTCTATAGGAAAAAAATAAACAGTGCTTCAAAAGGCTGCAGCACTGAGATGCAACAAAACATACTGTAAAAAAAAAAGGTGAAAACAAGTATTTTATTTGAATAAAAAAAATACATGTATTATACACCAGGCTCTTTCTTTCCTCACTGGACAAAGGGGCAGCAGTGGAAGCCATTGGCTTCTGTTACTGTCAATCAAAGCCAGTGAGCAGAGAGTGGAGGACGGGCACACAGAGCGCAGCTCAGGATTGAGCTCATACGAGTGCCCACATAGCAAGCAGATTGCTTTGGTGGGCACTTGGCAGTGGGGAGGAGCAAAAGAGCGCCAGTGGGGGACCCCAGGAGAGGGGGGTGGGGGCTGTTCTGTGAAAAATCCTTGCACAGAGCAAGTAAGTAGAATGTGCGTTATTTAAAAAAAAATATATCCTTTAGAATCACTTTATTGCAATATATACAGTACTATAAAAATAACTTTACCCATAGGCCACCCAAAGTGTTAAACACATATAAGTTGGAATGTGGAGCAAAGTTTTTATTGTTTCATTGGAGCCATAGGTTGATCAGAGCAACTCTGCTCTGAAGTGCAGCTAATATTGCCACATCTTCACGGGAAGCTGCAATAAGTTGGGCTTCCCTGGATGGATCAATTGGTATTTGATTGACGTTGCCAGAAACAGACAGAAAACTGTAAAGACATATGCACATATGCTTCAGCACATTTATATTAATGAGAGGCTATTGGGTTGATTTACTAAATGCAAATAGACGCTGTACTTTGCAAGTGCAGTTACACTAATTGTCCCAATAGCTTAGTAAATACGATGAAGCTTATTTCCATCATCCAATCATGTGCAAGCAAAAATACTGTTTAATTTATTTTACTTGCACCTGATTGGGTAATCTTAACAAAGTGAAGCTTCACTGCATTCACTAATCTCTGGGAAAAATTTGCGCAAATGCATTTGCAAAAGTGCACAGTCCGTTGGCCTTTAGTAAACAGATCCCCATATCTCTACTTACATTTTTGGGGTCTTTGGGTATGTCTCAAATGCAGTAGCAGCCGTGTGTGGTTTTCTATTCTGATCACCAGGCTTCTGGCTATTAAGTAAAAAAGGGATCTGGGCATCTGATCATTTTTGAAAACCAGGACCACAACAAATGGAGTCAGGATGGTCAAGAAACATCTGGTCCCCAATGGCCTCTGCTGAGTATAAACCCAGAAAGCTCTCAGCTCTGGACATTCTGGGTTCAAGCTGTCAAAAACTCAGCTGAAAAGCTAGGTTACCAGTGGATCAACGACAGTATGTGCTTGTTTGGCTGGAGCAGAGGGTAGGGGAAACATTAGGGGATCTAATAGACCCTCGATGTCTTCATAAACAGTACTCAATACCTGGCCAGTCCTATTACATATGGGGCTTGTTAGCTTCCTTTTGATAGCAACAAAGGTAAATTAAAAAAGGGTTAAATAATTAAAATTATAAAAAAATAAGCAATACTAATTCTAGGTCCCTATTTATGGTTATCTCTAAACTGATGAGCTGTAAAGGCTTTTACAAAGTTGACTCTTAATGGGGGCGTGGCCAAGAGCAGCATGTGAGAAGACGTCTCTCACAGAGCTCCCTGCTAGATCCTGCTTTAATCCTGCTCCCAGCCTGTGAAACCGTAGGATTTCGGTCCTCAAACATGCCGTACCCACCTCTGACACACCCGGATCTGCCGCTGGACAGTTTGGATGCCTTGCTGACCCGCAAACAGGAGACCGGGGAACCGTCTGAATTCCAACATGGAGCCGCGGCCTACCTCTCCCATCGCTCACATGGAGCTGACAAGCTAAAGGATGTCGGAAAAACCTACTAAAACTCCCAAAACAAATGGGAACCCCCCAAGGACATGATATACTATGCCCAAAAACTGTCCATTGGGCAGAGAGGGGAGGAAGACATGGCGGCCACCCCTGCGATATTCCATGCAGCACCGGCAGGAGAGCAGCTCTCAGAGGGCCCCTCTGCCATTACTGATCCGCTTCTCCCTGAGATGGTGGAGAAAGATGGGGGGGGGGGGAGATGAGGATAGACAACCTACTCTGGCAGACATCCTCAGAGTGGTGAATAATTGTACGGCCTTTGTGCACACTCTTCAGGAGCGGTTTGGAGGTATGAAGGAGTAACTGTGATTTATCCACCATGACATGCAGAAAGTTCGACAGCACACTACTCCCGCAGAAGGTTGCATCAGCAACATAGAGGATGACCCCAAACATAAGAGACACTCAGATCACAGCCATACTAACTATGGCAAATGAGCTCAAGTCAGATGGTATTGAAACCCATCTGACAAGAAATAATGTGTGTATAGTGGGGCTCCCAGAGAAGAGGGAAGGCAGGGACCTTACAGAATTTGTGGAAAACTGGCTACTAATTTGGTTGAGTGGGCGCACAGAGTGCCACCCAGGTTTTTTCCCGCCGGTCCATCCGCCCTGTACCCTCCTAGCCAGACTCCTTAATTACAAAGACAAGGAAGTTGTGCTCTGCCAGGCAAGGGAATGGCGCAACATACAGTTTAATGGAGCACGCATTTCATTGTACCCTGACTACTCTGCAGAAATGCAGCACCGCAGAGCTAGATTTTCAGATGTTAAAAAGAGGCTTCATCAACTCCAAGCTACATATTCCATGCTGTTATTGTTCGAGGCCAAGCACACTTATTTGAATTGGCGGCAGATGCTTCTGCATGGATTGATGCCAACGAAAATGTTATTTGCCAGACCAGGAGGGAAGCAGCGGAGGAAGACTGACATCGCAGTCCACTGATCCCAGAGGTAGGGTGGGTACAGAGAAAGCTACCCTTTTCCCTGGTTTTCTTCAGGAAGCGGGCAGTTTGGCAGGGAGACAAAACTATTCTATTCTTTCTCCTCAGCGTTGTGAGCAATGTGAGTTTTACAAAATCCATAAGATCAACAGGAAAGAACTAGTTGTTTTTCTTTGAGGTTTACCAGCTAGGCTGCTCAGAGCAACCCTATGTTTCTTGGGTTGGAAATCGCTGGCCAGTGAATGTTTCTTCTGTCACACACAAATGGTGACTACTGTTCCTTGTATGCTATCTTTCTTCAAAGTACAACCAAGATGTTGCTATATTTCCAGAACTTTTGATCTTATTTCACACCACGGCATGCCCACCGCTGGGTTATACCTTGACACCTGCCCAATGCACTGTGTCCAACGTATTGCTGTGCACTTACATATACTATACCCGGCTGAGCAGAAATGTGAATTATCCCAAGCACGTAAGGCCTAGGATTCTTAGGATCTTTACCCTCTTACAGACCCTTTACTGTTTCTAGATGAACACTGTCCCTATATTGTCTTGGAACATTAGAGGCCTCCAGGACCCGCTCAAGCGTACCATGGTGTCCACCATCCTCAGGAAATACTCACCGGCTATTTACATCCTTCAGGAGACTTACTTAGTCCCAAAGACAGTATCTTGTGTTGTGTTTTCATGGGTGGGATGGGCGTACCATTCCACGCACACCTCATACTCAAGGGGGTGAGTGTACTGGTATACCGATCAGTGGATTTCCAAGTGTATGACAAACTGATTGATTCTGAGGGGAGGTATGTGATCCTGCTATGTAAAATCCACCAATTGAAATGCATTCTCGCTGCTTTATATGTCCCACCTCCTTTTAACTCAGAGGGATTGAGAACCCTCTTGGCATTCCAGCGAAATAAGCGTACATTGATTGGTTTGCGCAAAAGTTATAGTGTTTACAAAATAGGGGATAGATATATGCCATTTTTTATTATTTATTGTTTTTTTTATTAGTAATGGCGGTGATTCGCGATTTTAATCGGGACTGCGACATTGCGGCGGACAGATCGGACACTTTTGACACTATTTTGGGACCATTGACATGTATACAACGATCAAAGCTTAAAATAGCCACTGATTACTGAATAAATTTCACTGGCAGGGAAGGGGTTAAACACTAGGGGCGATCAAGGGGTTAACTGTGTTCCCTAGGTGTATTCTAACTGTAGGGGGATGGGCTACCTGGGACATGACAGAGATCGATGTTCCCGATGACAGGGAACAGTAGATCCCTGTCAAGTCACTAGGTAGAACAGGGAAATGCCTTGTTTGCATTTCTCCATCCTGCCTCTTCTTGCCATGATTGCGGGCCATCGACGGACATGATTTCAATGGTGATACCGCGGCAATACCTCCGCAAAGCGCCGCTACGGGGGATTTTAACCCTTTTTCGGCCACTCGCGGGGGTAAAACCGTCCCACGAGCGGCCGAATACCGCGGCTAAAACGACGGTAAAGCGGCACTAAATATAGCGCTGCTTTACCGCGCCGCGTCTCCCGCCCCAGTGTGAAAGGGGCCTAAGGGTTTAGATACAGGCACTGTGCTCTGAAGTTCTGATAAAATTATCTGAATCCTTTAGTTGAAATAGAAGTGTGGGTTTTGCTTCTTTTTTTAAATCATACTTACCTAGGTGGATGCAGCATCGGTCCTGATGCTACATCTGTCCACCACCAGCTCTAACACTGAGAACCGAGCGATCGAACACCACCGATTACTCAGTTCTCTGCTCTGTCCCTCCCCCCCTTGCTCACTGGAGCGCTGAGCTGTGGAGGGGGTGGGAGAGGCCAGCTCAGGCTCCCAGCGGTTTACTGAGAGTCTGAGCCGGGTGCCGGTCCAGACATGTGCCCGGATCCCGACCACATGATTGTGATCCTTCAGCCGGTTGGCTGCAGAAACCGGGTCACAGGAGTGCAGAACTGTCAGTCACCGGCCTTCTGCTCTGCCCTCTGCGCTCACCAGAGCGCTGAGATGTGGAAGGGCGGGAGCGGCCAGCTCAGGCTCTCAGCAGCTTGCTGAGAGGCTGAGCCGGGTGCCAGTCCAGACATGTGCCTGGATCCCGACCATATCGTTGTGATCCTTACGCCCGCTGTCATCCGAAACCGGAACGAACTGCACTCCTGTGATCTATAGGAGAAGTACAGCCAAATGAGCTTTGGCTGTACATCTCCTTTAAAGTAAAAAATACGACCCTGTCAGAAATCCAGTACTTTGTTTTAGTGGCCATTGTTTTAGGTCACTATATCAGGAACATAGTCAATTTTAAATCCTTTGCGTTTGTTCCAGTGTTCCCTTTTGTTCTAAAATTTCTGAAAGGAGGTCTAGAAAGTTTGCTGGTCAATATCCAAGAGGTTTTCATTAGTCATAAACCAAAAGAATCATAGTTGAATCAGGATGTTTGTGACACTGTGATCCAGTGTAGATGGAAGGGCAGGAAGCTGGGGTTAGTAATCCTGCCTCTTTCCACTGAAGCATGGAATGCTGAGCGGCTCTTAGCAGCTTACCATTGACGCTGTTAGGAGCTGGAGCATGGGGCATCTCTCAGCAGACAGGCACAAATCAGATTGCTGATTAACTTTTCCTAGTTAGAAATATCTCAAGCATGACAGCCTGAACTTTAACAGTGAAGATAAACTCTGCACCCCTGCATATTTCTTGTCCAAGGATCCATGCAAAGAATTTTTTTTCATTTCTTTTTCTGCTTTAGGAAAACTTCAGTTTTGTTTGAGGTTATGAATTATCTCTTTTTTCGTATGTATATTATAACGCAGAACATGATTAAAAAATGGGTTACATGAAAAAAAAAAAAAAAAAAGAAGATTTTGCATCATATAGCAATCATTTCTATACTAATAATGTTTCCCATACTTGATTAGTATATATATATGTCTTCAGCTGTAAAGTGCTCCAATTCAACAGCTTATAACAAAGTATGCACAACTATTACATTCATCCCTGCTCCAGTGTCTTTATTAGTCTAATGTCAAGCAGACGTGAGCACTCTAGAGCCAATTTATGCAAAACTTAATTTAGGAAAATTTCAATATATATATATATATATATATTTTTTTTTTTTTAAGCTATTTAAAACATTGTTCTTCTTTGATCTTACTAATGCTTTTCAGAATATCAGATCTATGTACAGTGCCTTGAAAAAGTATTCATACCCCTTGAAATTTTCCACATTTTGCCATGTGTTAACCGAAAATTCAAATGTATTTAATTTGGATTTTACGTGATAGACCACCACAAATTGGCACATAATTGTGAAGTGGAAGGAAAATGATAAATGGTTTTCAACATTTGAAAAATATGGAGTACATTTGTATTCAGCCCCCCTGTCAATACTTTGTAGAACCATCTTTCGCTGCAATTACAGCTGCAAGTCTTTTTGGGCATGTCTCTACCAGATTTGCAAATCTAAAGAGTGACATTTTTGCCCATTCTTCTTTGCAAAATGATTCAAGCTCTGTCAGGTGGGATGGATAGAATCTGTGAACAGCAATTTTCAAGTCTTGCCACAGATTCTCAATTGGATTTAGGTCTGGGCTTTGACTGGGCCATTCTAACCATTGTAGCTCTGGCTGTATTTTTAGGGTCGTTGTGCTGCTGGAAGGTGAACCTCTGCCCCAGTCTCAAGTCTTTTTTGCAGACTCTAACAGGTTTTCTTCTAAGATTCCCCTTCGTCTATCTCCATCCATCTTCTCATGAACTCTGACCAGCTTCCCTGTCCCTGTTAGTTTTCCACCACACATAGCGTTTTGTTTTTAGAGCAAAAGATCAATTTTGGTCTCATCTGACCAGAGCACCTTCTTTCACATGTTTGCTGTATCCCCCACATGGCTTCTTGCAAACTGCAAATGGGACTTCTTATGACTTTCTTTCAACAATAGATTTCTTCTTGACACTCTTAAAGCGGGATTCCACCCTAAAGTGGAACTCCCGCTTTTCGGAACCCTCCCCCCCTCCGGTGTCACATTTGGCACCTTTCAGGGGGGAGGGGGGTGCAGATACCTGTCTAAGACAGGTATCTACACCCACTTCCGGGCATAAACTCCCACGGGAGTTTACGCAGCTTCCTGTCCCGGCACGCTGTCTGCCGGGACACACACGTGTCCCGACAGACAGCGCTGAAGATTCTCATTGCGCTGCGCGACTCGCACATGCGCAGTAGGGAACCGGGAAGTGAAGTCACTTCCTGATTCCCTCACTGAGAATGGTGCTGGCAGCAACAGAGAGCCGATCGATTGATCGGCCTCTGCTGCCCACATCGCTGGAACCTGGAACAGGTAAGTGTCCACTTATTAAAAGTCAGCAGCTGCAGTATTTGTAGCTGCTGGCTTTTAATTTTTTTTTTCCCCAGTACCGTCCCGCTTTAACTTTCAAATACCCATACTGATAGTAAATAAGGCAATACAGAAACCCTATGACAAAAAAAAGGAAAAAGCGCTGTTGACCTGGTAAATATTGGGTCCACCTAAAGTGGTTGTTAAGCCACTTTATCTACTTTATCCCATCCTGTCTGTTGAATAATCCTATGTGCCCCTGTGTCTGTGTTTTATTAAAATGTGAAGGGGGAGGAGCTGAAGAACCACTGTATATATATATATATATATATATATACACACACAGTATCTCACAAAAGTGAATACACCCCTCACATTTTTGTAAACATTTTATTATATCTTTTCATGTGACAACACTGAAGAAATAAACAAATACTTGACAAACAAATGCTTGGGGGGGAACACCCTAAAAAATGCATTAAAGATGGTGCAGCCATAAGACCATACAAACAAAACAAAATATTACAGCGCACACATACACAAATTACATTTAACTCCTGCAAGGCTATTTAAAACACCTGGACATTTTCAAAAAAATGGGGAATTAGTAACACCATATGGCTACAAATTACATTTACGTTTTTGGTTGTAACATGACAAAATGTGGAAAAGTTAAAGGGGTATGAATATATACTATATAGTCAATTTTCAATAAAAATTTTTGGAAAAGAAGAGGCAATAGCAGTCATTTTGTTAACACATAAGGATCGAGCATCTTTATGAGATTTGGTGTTTACAAGTTAAAAAAAGATTTGGTGTTTACAAGTTTTGCTCGAAAATTACTTAGAACCCCCAAACATTTTTTTCTAACACACTAGAGAATAAAATGGCGGTCATTGCAATACTTTCTGTCACACCGTATTTGCGCAGCGGTCTTACAAGTGCACTTTTTTAAAAAAAAATACACTTTTTTGAATAAAAAAATAAGACAACAGTAAAGTTAGCCCAATTTTTTGTTATACTGTGAAAGATAATGTTACGCCGAGTAATTTGATACCCAACACATCACGCTTCAAAATTGTGCCCGCTCGTGGAATGGCGACAAACTTTTACCCTTAAAAATATCCATAGGCGACGTTTAAAAAATTCTACAGGTTGTATGTTTTGAGTTACAGAGAATGACTTGTATTTTTGTCTAGGGATAGATGCTGTGCCCCTATTGCTCTTGCTCTACTCATGTAGAGCCCCCTTTTTTAGTTCTTTTGGTGGGGGGGGGGGGCAAACTCATTAGGAATTTTCACACTATATATATCTTTAGGGATGAATTCAGCAAAGCATGTAGTGCAAGGGACTGCCTCCATACATTCCATTTCCTACATGTCACACTGTGGCATTTGATCTTTCCTGTGGCCTGCCAATAGTGTTAAGTACTCACATATGCTTTCGCTTCTGCATGTTGGCGGTGGTGTCGCGAGCTAGGCGGGACATATTGCACAACTTCCTCAAAAGACATAACAGGGGCAATGCCCGCGTGGTCCGGGACCAATATATGGAATACTTTGTGGGTAGGGGGGCCATGATATTTTAAACAACCTTACAAAGATTACGCAATTTGTAAAACCAGGCATGGAGCTAAGCAGAACCTATGAAGTAGGAAAGTTCAACTTTGTAAAGTGAAGACAAGATCATGACTATATGTTCAAAGTGTGTTTGATCTTGCCTTCATCACATGGGGGGGGGCACCCCCGAAAAGTGGAAATTTGGAACATGCACACAATTTGGTTCTGAAAATGGTCATTAGATGGTAAAACACATGCCTAGAAGCTTCAAAAGTGCCATTTTCCATCATGGGATGAATGGACGTTTTTTGGGGGTGCAACCCCTTCACCACAACCACTTTCGTAGTTCGTAAAGTGTTTGCACCCCCCAAAAAAACGTTGCCATTCATCCACCATGATGGGAGCTAGCACATGTGGACACAATGTGTGCATGTTCCAAATTTCACACAGTTTTTAAGTTGCAAATGTGTTCAGAAGCTGGCACAAATGTGTGTAAATTACTTGGTGCTTTTTCATATTTTTCCTAAAACATCAATGATGTTCTTCAATTTTTGTCCAAAAGGAAGATTTAGCAACACAAGCTATTGAGGGCAGAAATAGGAAGTGACAAACATTGCTTGAAAGTGACGGACACTATTTTAGTTTGGCCAGTTACAAATGTCAACTACATGAATGAAGTCACTTTGTAAAGGTGCTAAACTGACTAGTTTTTTGGTAGAAGTTTGTGTGATGGAGACCCCCCTCTAGTATCCACTGGAGCACATGTGTGGAAAAGCATAATAAAAAGGGGGTTTGGGTGTCCCAGCACTAGTGCTCTAGAGTCCAGATGGGTAAACAGCTACTGAGTGACCTCTCCTTTACATTGAATAAATTGGCTTTACATTCTTGATGACATTTCTAGTGAGAACAAACTTCCTTTCCCCAAAAAAACACCAAACATCGTATTATAAGTGGCCGAACGATCGAGGTTGCGTACGATCGAATGCACACACACACGACCATGACAGTGGCAGAAAGATCGAGGCTGAGTACGATCGAATGCACAGACGAACCTGAAAGTGGCCATTTTGGAATGTACAACTTGGTAAAAATCAAAACACAATGGAGCAGTATGCAAGCAAGAAATCAAACACAAAACACAACTACTTACTTTTTTGAAGAATTCTCTTGATCTTTCTGTACTGATCGGCCTCCCTCAGTTTCAGGTCTGACCAGCGTTTCCTCAGTTGCTCCTTGGATCGTTGTACCCCAAAATTATTGTACAGCCTCCTCACTTTAGACATGATCTTGGCCTTGCGGACATTGGGGTTGAGGTAAGGCCCATACTTCCCATCATAGTCGCTCCTCTTTAATATGTCAACCATCTCCAACATTTCTCCAAATGACATATTGGAGGCCTTGAATTTCAGGTTCCGGGATCGGGACGTTTCTGCCTCCGGACTTTCCTCGTCCTCCTCCTCGTTGGTGGGATATTTGTGGCGCACCTGCTGTGTCCCCGCCATGTGCTCTCCCCACTACGCCGTAAAGAGAAGGGGTGGGGAATAGACGAGAAAGATCGTCAGGGGCGGGCGGAGTTTGAAGCATGCGCAGTGTATATAAAACGTCACACGCCTGTGTCGTAGCCACGATCTGGGAGACGAGGGGAGAGAAAACTCACACGAGACGATCGCTACAAAACGAAGGTACAATTTAACGTTGGTACATAACTAGCCTAGACTGATTTGAACTTGAGGCTTCTTTAGGGAGAAGATTAGGAGAGTTTAGCCTGACAGAATTTTGAGGGTTTTGTGTGTTGTTGTGTCTTGCAGAGATTGATATGAAGGGATTCAACGACATGAGTTTTCTCCCCCTCTTCATTGCCAAATACAGGGATTTTCCCATATTGTGGCAGGGTATACACCCACATTACACCAACAAACCAAAGAGGCACGCAGCCCTGGAGGAACTTGTGGAATTTGTCAAGCCAAAGTTCCCCACGGCAACTGTTGATGATATTAGAAAGAAAATTGGCAGCCTGAGGAGTGCGTATATCAGGGAGAGGAAGAAGGTCGTGAAGTCTGAGGAAACTGCAACTTCAGCAGATGAGGTCTATGTCCCCAAGCTCTGGTACTATCAGAGTCTCCATTTTCTGAAGGACCAGGCTGATGTCACGGAGCCAACCTCAACTCCTCCTTCCACGCTTCCTTGCGCCCAGCCCACCCCTGATGAGGCTTCCGAGGAGCAACCTGGGCCTTCCAGTCTGGAAGAGGTGGAGGAGCCCAGCTTGTTCCAGGTATAGTAGTTTTGTTACCATTTATGGGAATAATGAATGATGTTCACTTAATTCAGGATCGCCAATTGCTTAGTTCCTAACGTGTTTGACATATCAACAGACAGTGGTGTGGGAGACATTTGGGGCCAGAATCTAAACTGCTGGGCTGAGAATTGTATGGTTTGCTATTTGTAAACATTTTGCACCAGTCACTAGATGAGAATTGTGTGTGTTTGATGAACAAATAACTGAAACTATGTCCCTTTTTCCTACACAGGAAGACCTCAGCCAGGAGGTGGCTGTGGAAGGTGGCAGTCAGGAGGAGGCAGGGGTTAGTGGCAGCCACCAGCTGGGTAGTGGCAGCCAAGAGGGGTCTAGGCCTCGGAGCCTGACTGACACCCAAACCCCTCCCCTCCGCCCTCCGTACAAAAGGGCGAGAAGGGGGGGTTATGCGGCACAGTCAGCGCTCCGGATGATAAGAGAGGCTTCAGACTCCCTACATGCCACACCCGCCGACGAGGAGACCTTTGGCTCGGTGGTTGTCACCAAAATGATGGGTATGGAGGTGGGGCAACGCAACATGTGTGAGGGGCTCATCCTCCATGTCCTAAATAAGGGTAGGGCTGGGGAGATGACCCCAGTCACACATGTTTGCCATAGCTACCATGCTCCACCTCCTCCTCCTCCTCCTCCTCCTTCTGCCACCCCACCAGCACGACAGCCCCAGCGTGCAAGGAAGCGTGGAAGGAAGACCTGAGAGTGACGACCTGCAATCAGTCTGGTCTGACAGAAGATTGAGCCTCTTGTAGTACCAGAGCCTGGGGACCTAGATGGCATCTGCTGCAGTTCCGGATACTTTGGACTTCACGACCAGATTGCACTCCCCTTAATATACGTACTCCTCAGGCCCCCAATTTTCTACGCTTGAACAATGATGGTTGCCGTGGGGGGCCAAGACTTTGCAAATTCCCCAAGTTTCACCATGGCTGCGTTCCTCTTTGGTTTGTTGGTGTGACCTAAATAAAGGTTTTTTTGATTTGAAATAATCATTGACTATTGTGTTTTACTTTGCTACAATGACAGTTTTTCTTTGAGTAGGCTGGTACATTTCACTAATCCTAAAGTAGAATTAACAAGGGGCACCAACAACAAACAAACTCCTAGTAAATGTAAGCAAGAAATACAAATGTAAATAATTTTTTTTTGGTAATTTTATACACACAACCCCCCACAAAAAAAAAAAAAAAAAAAAAACATTCAAATATGTATTCCCCCCCAAAAAAAAAAAAGACAAATCATGGTAAAAAAATAACAAAGATTCTTTTCCGTTCAGAGTAAAAATAAACATGTAGTGTATAAATGGTGCAAAGTAATAAAGAAGTAAGTTTGTGAGAAGTGCGGGTGAATAGGAGCAGCTAAAAGATGTCATTCTTGTTGCATTGTAAAGAAAAAGAGAATGCGCTGCATTAAAGACATTTTAACATTGCAGCGTGACGAATGTGCTGTGTCGATTAGGAAAGGTAGTTTTTACCTGACCGAGCGCTTCCGTCACAGAATTTCTTCTGAGCATGCGTAGCACTTTGTCCGTCGGACAAGCGTACACACGCTCGGATTTGGTGTGATCGGACCGGGTTGACGGGAAATCTTTCCAGCAGGAGATAAGACTTTGTCCGACGGACAAACCGACGAACACTGTCCGATGGTGCATACACACGGTCTGATTTTTCAACAACCTTGTCCGATCGGACCAAATTGATGAAAAAGTCCGACCGTGTGTATGGGGCTTTACAGAGGTCTAGGGATAGAATTATTGCTCTTGCTCTAATGATTTTCATATACGGGCACTACTCACGTATGCGTTCGCTTCTGCACGCGAGCTCGGCGGGACGGGGCATGTTTAAAAAATGTATTAATTTTTTTTTTATTTTTTTTTTTTATTTTTACACTGTTCTTTTAAAAAAAAAATTGTGTCACTTTTATTCCTATTACAAGGAATGTAAACAAACATCCCTTGTAATAGAAACAAAGCATGACAGGAACTCTTAAATATGAGATCTGGGGTCAACAAGACCTCAGATCTCATATTTACACTAAAATGCAATCAAAAAAAATAAATAAAAATGAAATGTTTTTTTCATTTGAAAAAAATTAAAATGTCTCTTTAAGAGCTATGGGCGGAAGTGACGTTTTAATGTCGCTTCTGCCCTGCAATGATATGGAGATGGGTGGGGGCCATCTTCCCTTCACTCGTCTCCATAACAAGCCAGGGAGCCGACCCCATCGCCTCAGCCGCTACCGATGGCTCTAGCAAGCGGTGGAGGGCACTGGAGCGCAGCAGGAGGGGGGCCCCTCTCCCGCCACCGATAAAAGTGATCTTGCGGCGAATGTGCTGCAGAGACCACTTTTATCTGAAAGGGGACCGCCCGCTGAAGAAGAGGATACCAGGGTTATGGCAGCTAGCTGCTGCCATAACAACAATATTCCTCCTCAAAGTAGTGACGTAAAACGACGGCGGGCGTCGAGCAATCCAAAAATTACAAACTTTTAAAAGTTTAAATTTTATTATCAAATTTTATAACAACAATCCGGATAAAGACTTAACTCTTTTCTGATCTAGGGTCTTTGAAGGCACATTTATTTACCAACCAGCTGTATGCACCCCAGTTCCACTTTAAGGCCCTCAGCCACAACTGCACCGACTCGAGGACAATTTAACTCCATTATCCTTTATACAGCCACACAAAAAATATGGAAAGTACACCCATACCTGCGATGAGCCCAACCATTATTGTCCAAAATGTTGCCACCATCTCACGCCTTTGAAGACCCTTAAGACCCCTGCTGTTACGACAATGACAATGTAAACACTTCGGTGAGCTTCCGTTGTTTAACCCGGAAATCCTCAACACCGAAATCCCAAAGCTAGACAAAATTGTAGGTAGGGAGGGAGAAGTTCTTCTGTCCCTATTCCTGCTCCAACTGACCATGAGGCAAGTGACCACCCTTACTAAGACCACCATAAACCCACCCTGCCACACCTCTCATCTATCCAATCAGGTAAGACACCTTTGTAACTTTAAAAACCTTAAACTTTTTAACCCTATCTGTATCCCAGCATAACTGCAACCTAGTCATGTAGGCCTTCCACTTAAGCTACGCCTCCAGCTCCAGGCCCATCTCTTGACTAAGGCATTGCTTTGTATTGGGACTGCCATGACCTGATACCTTACCCCCACCCAACTATGTCCCCCTTTTTCCCAAAACAAACACTGGGCACAGATATTTTGGGTTGAAAAGGCTGTAGCAGCCATTTATTAAACAACCAATCCACAAATTACAAACTTTTAAAATTTTACATTTTATTATCAAATTTTTTTAACTACAATCCTGATAAAGACTGACCTCTTTTCTGATCTATTTATTTACCAACCGGCTGTATCCACCCCAATTCCACTTCAAGGCCCTCAGCCACCACTGCACCGACTCGAGGACAATTTAACTCCAATTATTTTTCTTAGTAAAGCCACACAATAAATATGGAAGGTACACCCGTACCTGGGATGGGCCCAACCCCTATTGTCCAAAATTTTACCACCATTTCACGCCTTCGAAGACCCTTAAGACACTTTCCGCAGGTGCCCAAAGTAAACACTTAGGCCCCTTTCACACTGGGGCGGGGAGCCTCAGTGACGGTAAAGCAGCGCTATATTTAGCGCTGCTTTACCGTCTTTTTAACCGCGGTATTCGGCCGATCGCGGTGCGGTTTTACCCCCCGCGAGCGGCCGAAAAAGGGTTAAAGACCCCCGCAGAGCGCTGACGTAGCGCCGCTTTGCGGCGGTATTGCCGCGGTTTTACCGCAGTTTCCCATTCAAATCAATGGGAGGAGCGGTATAGGAGCGGTGAACACACCGATCCTATACCGCTCCAAAGATGCTGCTAGCAGGACTAGCGCACCGCTCCAGTGTGAAAGCTTTCACACTGGAGTTAAAGGGGCCAGATTTTTCAGGCGGTGAACAGGCGCTATTTTTAAGATGGATGCCATCTTCACGCAATACAGTCCTATATCCTGTTCCAGCTCCCGATGGCGGACAGCCAAGCCACCATCTGGGAAAAGAATCGGGTCACTGCCTGGTTAACCTTATCCTTGCCCTATTAACACTGGCTACAGAATGAGCCAAACGCCAACTGGTCCTGGCCACTATGTCAGACCATACAAAAATGGTGGTAGAGAAAAAAGAGCAACCTTAAAAAGTTAAATTCAATGTCATGCAACAGTTCCCACATGGAACCAAGCCCTAGATCAATCCCCCAACATGCAAGGCTAAAATGCCTGGGGACCTATCCAACCGGACGTAATAGTGTACTTCTGGTAAAACCCTTGACCATAACATACTCCGAACCCCAAGCCACCCGAACCCCAAGCTCAGTCGGACCTCACTCCACTGGTATCCCAACTGTCTACTCTTGGCCTGAAATCCGCTCTTTTCGCACCCCAATAGACGTTTGAATGACGGAGGTTCCACACCAAGCAGTCTGACGTGCCTGGAAAAGAAAATCAAAAAAGGAAACCCCCTAGGTTTGGGACTTTTACTTAAACCACCACATTAGACCAGAGTGTATAGCAAAATAAAAAAGGAAAAGAAAAGGACAAACTTGCCAAGCAACAGGAAACCGCTCAATACACCAACCTACAGAACTTATGTTATTATCAGGGCTAGGCTCAGCCCTTCCTTCTCTGAGTCGTCTGCTCAGCTGTCGGCTATTTTCCAGCTCCCATCTCTCTCCACAGTTATGCCCCGTACACACGGTCGGAAATTCCGACCACAATATCCGTCTGACTTTTTCCGACGGATTTTGTCCTACACTGGTGTTGCATACACACGGTCGGACAAAGTTGTCGGAAAATCCGATCATTCTGAACGCGGTGACGTTCGTTGAGTACGACGGAACTACGTAGAGGCTAGTAGCCAATAGGTTTGGTCTCCTAATTTGATCTGAGCATGCATGGCACTTTGTCAGTCGGAATTCTCTACACACGATCGAAAAAAGTCTGATCGGATTTTGTTGGCGGAAAATTTGAGAGCAGGATCTCAAATTTTTTCCGGCTGATATTCCGAAGGAAAAAGTCAGATGGAGCCCACACATGGTCGGATTTTCTGACAACATGGTCCGATCGAACATTTTCCGTCTGAATTTCTCAGCTGTTGATGATCCTGCTTGTCAGTCCTGCCTACTTAAACCGTCTAGCTCTGCCTTCACCTTGGTCACATCACAAGAAACTATCTCCTGCATTCCTGTTTAAAGACTGGCTTTGCTGACATACCATCTGGCTCCAGATCCTGCTTGCTGTTCCACTATTTTGATCCCTGACTTCTGGCTTGGCTGACTATCCGTTCCGGTTACTGAACTTTGTTTTGACTACATTTGTTCTTTTTACTTTTATTATTTAACAAGTGTGATTTAACTGTACTTCTGTCTCGGTCTGATTCATGGTTTCTGACAGTTATACACTTATCCTAATCATGTCAAGCATTATGTGTTTAAACTTTAACACTACCAAGCTAACACCATATTTCCTCTTTTTTTATTTTACACTCTAAGCATACCTAAAATAAACACCCACCAATAAAACATATATTCCCGAACTGCACGTACCGGGCATGCCCCAGACTGAGGAACCTCCCTGCGTTTTATGGCACTTACCAGTTCCTCAATGTGGAGGGCACCAAAGAATGCCAGAACAAAAACTGTATGAAACAATACCAACTCATAGGGAGAAAAACATACCACAGGTAATCGTCCCAAAGTACACCCAAGCATCTAAAAAAAAAAAACGGTTGTCTTATCTGGAAACTTGGAATCCCTGCTATACCCTTTCAAAGCCTTCAGAACCAAAAACTGTTTAGTAACATCCACCAATACAGACATTTTGAATAGAAATGCTAAAACGTCCAATTTCCGATTCAAAACTGACACACACCCCTTCCTCAAATTGTCAGCCGATGAAGTAAAGCAAGACAAACCAGTGTTCTTCATCCAAAAAAAAAATCCCCCACAGAATTCACCAACGTATGCCATTCCTGCCAGACCATACTCATACCCATCTCATGTGGAAGGACACACAGAATTCCTAATCAAACCTGCTACCATAGCAAAGTGATGTCCCACAAGTGACAAGGGCATTGAATGCTTCTCCACTTCCGGCACCAACCAACAGAGTTTGTTCAACTGCAAACAAGATAAGGCATCGGCAATTGAGTTATCGACTCCCAACACATGAACCGAATTGCAAAACTTTACTGTTAAAAAAAAAGAATTGCAAAACTAAGTACCCCAAATGGGTACCACTGGGGAGAGGAGGCTGTAAATGAAGCCGATGGGGAAGCAACACCAAATTGCAGAGAAAATCCCACGCCTTCAACGGCTCGAGCCAGCTTCCCACACACTCTAAAAAATGCCACGTAACCCACAGGACCTGCAGCGTCCGTGTACAATTCCAAATCAAAATACTACCTCATCCATCAACAGGGAACGACCCTTAAAGTTGTCCAAGAACATCTCCCAGACCTTTAAATCATCCCTATGTTCCCTGTGTAAACAAACATAATAATAAAGAGCCCTAATGCCCGCCGTCGCAGCTGTCATTCACCTGCAAAAATACGCCCCATGGGCATAATTCGGCAGGCAAAGTTTAATTTGCCCAAAAGCGATTGCAGAGATCGCAAATTCATTTTCTTGTGCCCCAAAGCAGTGGAAATTGTCCCATGGAGATCATCCAGTTTGTTCTGCGGCAGGCAGCATTCCATTGCCATTGTGTCGATTACTATGCCCAAGAACTTAAATTCCTTAATGGGCCCTTCTGTCTTCTTCCGCGCCAGGGGAACTCCAAAATTCTCAAAAACATGTTTAATCGTTGCCAATAAAATGGGACATGTCCACTTCCCAGGCCGACCAATCACCAAGAAATCATCAAGATAGTGTAGGACCAAATTCAATCCCAAGACCTCCCTCATATCTCACTCCAAAAAGGTTTAAAGAGACAGCACAAATCCCTTTTCGCTTTGCGGCCGTTGGTGTTGAGGATAGTCCACACCAGGCCCCCCATGAAAGGGTGATTAGCGCCAGAGGCTAATATCTTTGTGATCCCACCTCAATGATGGCCGCAACACCTTCCGCTGATGAAATTGTTCATCGTATCGCAGCCACGCAAGAACTCAACCAAGGAGACCTTGCGCTTCTCCACCTTCCATTTGAAAAAAGTTCCCCCGCCGGATAAGGACCCCACAGATGCTCAATAGGGTTTAGGTCTGGAGACATCCGTGGCCAGTTCATCACCTTTACCCTCAGTTTCTTTAGCAAGGCAGTGGTCGTCTTGGAGGTGTGTTTGGGGTCATTATCATGGTGGAACACTGCCCTGCAGCCCAGTCTCTGAAGAGAGGGGATCATGCTCTGCTTCAGTATGTCACAGTACATATTGGCATTCATAGTTCCCTCAATGAACTGTAGCTCCCCAGTGCTGGCAGCACTCATGCAGCCCCAGACCATGACACTCCCACCACCATGCTTGGTCTCAACAGACCACATGACATGGTTCCAGTAATCCATGTCCTTAGGCTGCTTGTCTTCAGCAAACTGTTTGCAGGCTTTCTTGTGTATTATCTTTAGAAGAGGCTTCCTTCTGGGATGACAGCCATGCAGACCAATTTGATCCAGTGTGTGGCGTATGATCTGAGCACTGACAGGCTGACCCCTCACCCCTTGAACCTCTGCAGCAATGCTGACAGCACTCATAAGTCTATTTCCCAAAGACAACCTCCGGATATGACACTGAGCACGTGCACTCTACTTCTTTGGTCGACAATGGCGAGGCCTGTTCTGAGTGGAACCTGACCTGTTAAACCACTGTATGGTCTTGGCCACTGTGCTGCAGCTCAGTTTCAGGGGGGACTTGGCAATCTACTTATAGCCTAGGCCATCTTTATGTAGAGCAATAATTCTTTTTTTCAGATCCTCAGAGAGTCCTTTGCCATGAGGTGCCACGTTGAACTTGCATTGACTAGTGTGAGAGCGATAACACCAAATTTACCACACCTGCTCCCCTTTCACACCTGAGATCTTGTAACACTAACGAGTCACATGACACCGGGGAAAATGGCTAATTTGGCCAATTTGGAAATTTTCATTTAGGGTGTGCTCACTTTTGTTGCCAGTGGTTTAGACCATTAATGGCTGTGTGTTGCGTTATTTTGAGGGGACAGCAAATTTAGACTGTTATACAAGCTGTACACTCACTACTTTACATTGCAGCAAAGTGTCATTTCTTCAGTGCTGTCACATGAAAAGATATAATAAAATAGTTACAGAAATGTGAGGGGCGTACTCACTTTTGTGAGATACTGTATTTTAAATGGTTTTCAAATTGTTTTACAAATAAATATCTGAAAAGTGTGGCGTGCATTTGTATTCAGCCCCCCTGAGTCAATACTTTGTAGAACCACCTTTTGCTGCAACTACAGCTGCAAGTCTTCTTGAGTATGTCTCTACCAGCGTTGCACAATAAAACATTTACAAAAATGTGAGGGGTGTACTCACTTTTGTGAGATACTGAATATATATATATATATATATATATATATATATATATATATATACATACACACATACATACACTGCTGTGCTCATAAGTTTACATACCCTGGCAGAATTTATGATTTCTTGGGCATTTTTCTGAGAATACGAATAACACAACATTTTTTCTTTCACTCATGGTTTGTGTTTGGCTCAAGCCATTTATTATCAATCAACTGTGTTTACTCTTTTTAAATCATAATGGCAACAGAAACTACCAAAATGACTCTGATCAAACATTTACATACCCCAGTACTTAATACAGTGTATTGCCTTCTTTAACATCAATAACAGCTTGAAGTCTTTTGTGGTATTTGAGAATAAGGCTCTTTATCTTGGTAAAGCTGTCTATTCCTCGTGGCAAAAAGCCTCCAGTTCCTATAAATTCTTGGGCTGTCTTGCATGAACTGCACGTCTGAGATCTCCCCAGAGTGGCTCAATGATATTGAGGTCAGGGGACTGAGATGGCCACTCCAGAACTTCACTTTATTCTGCTGTAGCCAATGACAAGTCGACTTGGCCTTGTGTTTTGGATCATTGTCATGTTTTGAATGTCCAAGTACATCCCATGCGCAGCTTCCTGGCTAGATGAATGCAAATGTCCCTCAGTATTTTTTGATAACATACTGCATTCATCTTGCCAACAATTTTGACCAAATTTCCTGTGCCTTTGTAGCTCACACATCCCCAAAACATCAGTGATCCACCTCTGCACCTTTCATCACAGGCCTTGTTGACTCCTCTCCAAATGTAGCCTACATGGTTGTGGCCATAAAGCTCAATTTTGGTTTAATCACTGCAAATAACTTTGTACCAGAAGGTTTGAGGCTTGTCTCTGTGCTGTTTGGTGCATTGTAAGTGGGATACTTTGTGGCATTTGCGCAGTAATGGCTTTCTTCTGGCGACTCGACCATGCAGCCCATCTTTCTTCAAGTGCCTCCTTAGTGTGCATCTTGAAACAGCCACACCACATATTTTCAGAGAGTCCTGTATTTCAACTGAAGTTATTTGTGGGTTTTTCTTTACATCCCTAACAATTTTCCTGGCAGTTGTGGCTGAAATTTTAGTTGGTCTAACTGACTGTGGTTTGGTTTCAACAGAACCCCTCATTTTCCACTTCTTGATTAGAGTTTGAACATTGCTGATTGGCATTCTCAGTTCCTTGGATATCTTTTTGTATCCCTTTGCTGCTTTATGCAGTTCAACTACTTTTTCCCACAGATCATTTGACAATTCTTTTGCTTTCCCCAAGACTCAGAATCCAGAAACATCAGTGCAGCACTGGATGAAAGATGCCAGGGTCTGTCAGGAGTCCAGAAACTCATTGACCTTTTATACACACACTAATTACAAGCAAACAGATCACAGGTGAGGATGGTTACCTTTAATACCCCTTTGTGTCAACTTGTGTGCATGTTATCAGGCCAAAATCCCCAGGGTATGTAAACTTTTGATCAGGGTCATTTGGGTAGTTTCTGTTGTGATTATGATCTAAAAAGAGTAAACACAGTTGATTGATAATAAAACACTAACCATGAGTGAAAGAAGTGTTTTTGTGTTATCATTCATATTCTCTAAAATATGGCCAAGAAAGCATAAATTCTGCCAGGGTATGTAAACTTATGAGCACAACTGTATATACATACATATATACAGTGCCTTAAAAAACGTATTCATACCCCTTAAACTTTTCAACAATTTGTCATGTTACAAACAAAAACCTAAATGTATTTTATTAGCATTTTAGGTGATAGCCCAACACAAAGTGGCACATAACTGTGAAGTATAAGGAACATGATAAATGGTTTTCAAAAATGTTTACAAATAAATATGTGAAAAGTGTGGCGTGCATTTGTATTCAGCCTGCTTTACTCTGATACCCCTAACTAAAATTTAGTGGAACCAATTGCTTTAAGAAGTCATCTAATTAGTAAATAGAGTGGCAAGAAGAGTGGAAGAGTGGCAAGAAGAAAGCCATAAGAAGTCCCATTTGCAGTTTGCGAGAAGCCATGTGAGGGATACAGCAACATGTGGAAGAAGCTGCTTTGGTCAGATGAGACTAAAATTTGACTTTTTGGCCTAAAGCAAAATGCTATTTGTGGCATAAAACTAACACTGCACATCACGCTGAACACCATTCCCACTGTGAAACATGGTGGTGGCAGCATCATGTGGGGATGATTTTCTTCAGCAAGGACAGGGAAGCTGGTCAGAGTTGATAGGAAGATGGATGGAGCCAAATACAGGGCAATCTTAGAAGAAAACCTGTTAAGAGTCTGCAAAAGACTTGAGACTGGGACACTTTCCAGCAGGACAATGACCATAAACATACAGCCAGAGCTACAATGGAATGGTTTAAATCAAAGCATATTCATGTGTTAGAACGGCCCAGTCAAAGTCCAGACCCAAATTCAATTGAGAATCTGTGGCAAGACTTGAAAATTGCTTTTCACAGACGCTCTCCATACAATCTGACAGAGCTTGACCTATTGTTCAAAGATGAATGAGCAAAAATGTCACTCTCAAGATGTGCAAAGCTGGTAGAGACATACCCAAAAAGACCTACAGATGTAATTGCAACAAAAGGTGGTTCTTCAAAGTATTGACTCAGAGGGACTGAATACAAATGCATGCCACACTTTTGACATATTTATTTGTAAAAAAAAAAATTAGTAAATATTTATTATTTTCCTTCCACTTCACAATTATGTGCCACTTCGTGTTGGTCTATCACACAAAATCCCAATAAAATACATTTACGTTTTTGGTTGTAACATTACAAAATGTGGAAAAGTTAAAGGGGTATGAATACTTTTTCAAGGCACTGTAAAAAAAAAAAAATATATATATATATATATATATATATACACACATACATACACAGTTGTGTTCATAAGTTTACATACCCTGGCAGAATTTATGATTTCTTGGTGATTTTTCTGAGAATATGAATAACACAAAATTTTTTCTTTCACTCATGGTTAGTGTTTGGCTGAAGCCATTTATTATCAATCAACTTTGTTTACTCTTTTTAAATCATAATTATAACAGAAACTACCCAAATGACCCTGATCAAAAGTTTACATACCCTGGTGATTTTGACCTGATAACATGCACACAAGTTGACACAAAAGGGTTTTAATGGTAACCATCCTCACCTGTGATCTGTTTGCTTGTAATTAGTGTGTGTGTATAAAAGGTCAATGAGTTTCTGGACTCCTGACAGACCCTTGCATCTTTCATCAAGTGCTGCACTGACGTTTCTGGATTCTGAGTCATGGGAAAGCAAAATAATTGAATGTAAATTAATGTAAAAGACATCCTTCTATGGGATCATTGATCCAACAAGCGCTTTGTGACCCCCCCCCCCCGAATAAGGGTGGTCGCTGTATTTCCGGTAAGCCTTTTACCTTACAGTGGTGACGGGCATCCCATGGTCAAGCTTTTGATCCAGGCTCTATATCTCACGTGGGATCTTTTCTTTAAACTCCAACCATTTAATGAACTTTTCACTGAATGATTTATTTTTTGGCACTTCATAATTGCACTTTATAATACAATGTATGTTTTTTTCTGTATTGTGTTGGTCACATGCATAATCAGTATCACACAGTAATTACAATCATTTTTGCACTTTATAGATATTATATGCCATATTTACATATGCATTATCTTTGATTCGCCTTTGAAGCGTTGCACTTTATATTTTTACAAGCAAAAGAATTGTCAAAGGATCTGCGGGAAAAGGTAGTTTAACTGTATAAAACAGAAAAGGGATATAAAAAGATATCCAAGGAATTGAAAATGCCAATCAGCAGTGTTCAAACTCTAATCAAGAAGTGGAAAATGAGGGGTTCTGTTGAAACCAAACCACGGTCAGAAAGAAAGTTGGGCTGCATGGTCAAGTCACCAGAAGAAAGTCATTACTATGCAAATGCCACAAAGTATTATGCTTACAATACTCCAAACAGCATAGAGACAAGCCTCAAACCCTCTGGCACAAAGTCATTTGGGGTGACAAGACCAAAACTGAGCTTTTTGGCCACAACCATAAACGCTACATTTGGAGAAGAGTCAACAAGGCCTATGATGAAAGGTACACCATTCCTACTGTGTAAAACGGAGGTGGATCGCTGATGTTTTGGGCATGTGTGAGCTACAAAGGCACAGGAAATTTTATCAAAATTGATAGCAAGATGAATGTCGTATGTTATCAAACAATACTGGAGGAACATTTGCGATCATCAGCAGAACACTGCAGCATGGGACGTAGTTGGACATTCCAACATTGCAATGATCCAAAACACAAGGCCAAGTCGACCTGTCATTGGCTACAGCGGAATAAAGTGAAGGTTCTGGAGTGGCCATTTCAGTCTCCAGAATTCAATATCATTGAGCCACTCTGGGGAGATCTCAAACATGCAGTTTATACAAGACATCCCAAGAATTTACAGGACCTGGAGGCTTTTTGCCAAGAGGAATGGGCAGCCTTACCACCTGAGAAGATAAAGAGCCCCATCCACAAATACCACAAAAGACTTTATGCTGTCTTTGGTGTTAATGGGGGCAATACACGGTATTAAAGCGGTTCGGCACACATTTCATTTAGTTAAATCTCTTTGCCTTCCAAATCAGGCAAAGAGTACTAAATGAAATGTGTTTTTTTTTTTTTTTTCACTTACCTTGTAATCGTTGACTTCCGGTCCTCTGTCTCTGCGGGGGTGGGCGGGGTCTGTGCGGGGATCCTCGTCATGACGCACTGTCTCCTGGGATCTGGTGTCATTGATCCCAGGAGTCTGTGCGGGCATCTTCCGAAATCTCGCGAGATTTCGGCCACATCTTCCGAAATCTCGCGAGACACAGATTTCGGAGAACGTGAGCTGCACTTTGCCGTTACTGCGCACGCGCGAGCTCGGCGCAGTAACGGCGGTGCATGCTGGGCCATCTAAAGTGCCTGTGGGGTTTCACATGCCCACAGGCAAGATGGCCCCCAGCAGAAAAACAGAATATAAAGAACTTTATCGGACGAAAACCGGCTGCGATCGCGATGGAAGATGGAACAGGTGAGTCCCCCAATTTTGCTATTAATCCTGAGCATATTCCCCAAAAAAAAAACCCAGTGCAGAACCGCTTTAAGAACTGGGATATGTAAACTTTTGATCAGGGTAATTTGGGTAGTTTCTGTTGCTATTATGATTTAAAAAGAGTAAACACACTTGATTGATAATAAATGGCTTCAACCAAACACTAACCATGAGTGAAAGAAAAGTTTTTGTGTTATTCATATTCTCTAAAAAATGGCCAAGAAATCATAAATTCTGCCAGGGTATGTAAACTTATGAGCACAGCTGTACATACATATATTTATTGGTTTGCACTTTATTATTTGTATAATATTTTTACACATGCTGATCTGAACAATCGGTATATATCAAATTGATGCGCTTTTTTACTGCTGATATTATTTATGCCAGAGTACATATATTAAGAACAGGATGCCAATAGGAGCAGGGTTGAGGACCCCAAGGAGTGGCTGCGTTCAGCGTTGGACTCCAGAGCAGGGGAGCTCTGAGAACCTGGCTGAACAAGGTTAGACTTTACAGAATAAAGTTAGAGCTTTGCTATTCTTGAACTGAAGTGGCCAGTCAACCGTTGAGTATCTGTCAAATTATATATAGTATTTCCCCACTTTTCATTGATCAGACCATACAAAATTGCTAAAAACTTAAATCTAAAATAATCACTGGTTTGAACAGAACCCATCAATACCTCAATATTAATGCCTCAACTAAATATATTCTTTTATATACTTCTAGCTAGAAATTTGCAAGGCTTCCCCCAAACTGACAACTACATCCAGTTATTAGTTTATGTTGGGAGATCTCTAATTTACTGTCTATGCAAACAATGTCACATCTATTACATTTTAATATCTGAATACACTTAAAAACACTGGATTTCCTATAACACCAGTTTCTCTTTATTAAAAAATATAATCACTTGTGCTAAACATATGAGATGTTCATACAATTTTGCCAAAGCCATTTTGAACATAAAACACTTATAAAAAAAAACTTAAAAAAAACAAAGGCCAATGTAATTCTTTAATTTTGCAATTGCTGAATTGGGGATGCCATTCTGTAATTTCAACTTTCAAATTCAAACATGAAGTAAGTGAACTTTAGAGGCACAGTGACATGAATGGGTAAATGACCAATCTTACAAAATGTCTTGTCCTATAGCAAATGAACCCTGCAGCTGTTGCTGAGATATACAAATTATGTCATCTCACATTCCCATACATTTCACAAACACAAAATATGATATGAACGCAAGCAAGCAAAATGTTAAGAATTTGTGACGCATGAACAGCCTGACACCCGTTGTTTAGATATGTCCATGCTGTGCCAAAAACTTAAGACAAGCAATGCAGGATTTGAGTTTATGGAAAACAGAGCTTTTGGGCTTACTGCAATGCCGGATAAGAATGCAAGAAGAAATGTGGAGGGATTCTTTTAGCTTCCTCTTATGGATTAGAAATGTGTGCAGCTAATGTGAACAGGTTTGCTGCCATTTGCTTCCTTGTCTATGTATAGTTAAACATTGAAGAGCAATAGGTATGCTTTTTCCACTTATATGGAATAAAATTAGTTTACCTGCAGTTCACCTATAGAACAAGAGCATGCTTTATCTGAATGGCATTGAAGTGTCTGCCGAGATTTATTGGATATTTGGATGGACTGGGGTTCTCGGAGATGGATCAATATGTGTTTACAGCTACCAGTAAAAGTACTTGAAAAAATGTACATCAATCACAAAGGGTGCCAAATGGAACAGTTCAAGTTTCCCTGTTAGACTTTCTGAAATTAACCAGTGATAGTGCTATACATGATATATGGATATACCACCCTTAAACACAACCAGTATGATTATGGCCGATTCCAAAGGTAAGTTAATTTATCATACAACCTAAACTGTCTTGTGGTTGTAAATGAGCTGAAAGCTCTCCGTTAAGCTCCCCACACCAACTAGTAAGTATGTGGAAAGACTTTAACGCCAACCAATGAAGTGGAAGTCCATGCTAAAACTAAAATCCCTGCATACATATAGCCAGCAACATTCTAACCCTAACCTATCTAGCCCTGTAAAGAAAAAATCAGTATACATACCTTTTCTGAAGGTGACCCGACCCGATCTTCATCGGCGGAAGCTCTGATCCCACGCTGAGCTGTCAGCCGCGGCTTCACTGTGGGGGTGTGTGCAGAGGACATGGCCAACCATGGAAGCCTCATAGTAGCGCTATGGGTGACGTCACTCCCCATTCATTTCACAGCCGTTGTCAGACGTGTACTCACCAGAGATCCGCCGCTGGAGATCGGGTCAGACCGGTTCAGAAAAGGTATGTATATTCTTTTTTTTTTTAACAGGGCTAGATAGGTTAGTGTTAGAATGTTGGTGGCTATAGATGCAGGGATAGTTTTAGCATGGACTTCCACTTTAAGTATGTGTAAAGCCTATATGGTTAAACATTTCACCTATTTATCATGCCCCACTCATGCACAGCCATTTAAGGTGACATTCTACAATTTAGTCACATGTATGTAATGTTACATAAATTGTAGATACAGACTGCTGTGATGTGTTTTTACTTTTTGTAATATGTCAAGCCAGAATAATGTAAAAGAACGCCAACAGCTTTATACTAGGAATGGAAAGGAGACCACATGTTTGGACCTGGATCCCCAGTTGGTGGCACTGCGTTTCCCAGAAGGGAAGTTTGTAGTTCCAATGTCCACCAGCGAGGGTATTTGGTCCCTCTTCTGCTGTTACACCTTGCTCCAGTATTTTGCTTGCTGCCAGATACTGCTAGCCATTATCTTGTCCCTGCTCTTTGATCAATCTCTCTGCCTAATATCTTTACCCTGAACCCTCATGCCTTGTTCCTACTTGTCCTTGTTCCTGACCCCAGTTACGATTCCTCCTTCCTATATGTTTCCTTCAGTTTATCTTGCTTTTTCATGTTCACCATTTGTATATAGTTAGTTTGATAGTTAAGATTTCTGTTATTCGGTTAGGTCATTTAGTTAGGTGTTTTGTCACTGGGTTTTGTCTGGTCAGTTTTCTAGTGTAGCTACGTAGATATAGCCCTCCTTGCTGCTGATTCTTGATGGCTGTTTCTTTTTAATCTCTCGGCTTCTAAAATTACATATACATTCTCTTTGCATTCTAGTACTGTATGCATTTTTTAAATAAAACATGTCAGTAGAAACTCCACAAGGTCACTATTATTCCTTTTTAACCATTTCTAACTATAAAATTTTCATATGGAATGAGGGGGGGGAGGCGTGGTTAAAATCCTCAAACTTAAAGCATGGTTCCCAGTCATTATAATGCAGGAACTAGTGTAAAAAACTGAATAGAAACACAGTGGAAGTGCTCCCTAATAAACAGTCCTGGCTTCGAAATGACAATACTTCTTTTCCAGAGCTAGTTTCATTTGGAGTACAAGCCGTAGCTTTCAGGCATTTGTTTAATTTAAACATTTCTTGGACAATGTGGCTTGGTAAATTGGTGCCAAACGTGCTGAAAAACAAATTTTTTCCCCTTGCTTCCTGATGTAATCATTTCGAGGCCCCGGGTGTACGAGGCCATTCCTGCCAGGGCCTAAGATTTCCATATTTCAAACTGAAAGGAATCTGGCATGAAACACTTGACATTATTTCCTTTGCACATTCTTCACAAAGGCCAGCCAAGCTATTTTTTCATTTCATATCAATAGCATTTAAAAGAATAACAGATGCTACATTTAACTCATTTTCTCCTGAAAATGTACATCCAAAGCAGAAAAATAATTAGTATTAAATAAAACACAGGAAATGTATGGGGTTCTATACTTGTTTCATTATTATAGTTATGACTAACTGAAATAATTTTAAAAAAAATATATATATTTTTTAACCAAGTAAACATTAAAGCTGAAATTAACTGTATCTGAGCTCCATAAACTGAAAATGCTATTTATTTTATTTTTAGGATTCAAAACAGACTCAACCATCCATCCATGTCTGCATGCTTTATTTTTTTGAGAAAACACCCCCTTAAAATTTCTAGTGATGGCCATCTTATATAAGGGCAGATGATTCACATAGCATTTACCTCCTGGAACCCATTTGCCCTCAGTTCAGGCATGCAGACAGGATTGTGTGCTTATCTGAGGAAGGCTGAGAAAGAACTGCCTGCTTGATTTCCACTATGGGCATGTGAACCGCTGAGAGAGCTGGAACCCTGAGTTTGGCTCGTTTTTCCCGGATCTTTTTCTGTCCCCCATCATCTGTGCTCTGTACATGCAAGTGGTCTCCGCGTTGTCAGCCAGGCATACCTGGAAGCCTGGTTACAGTTTGCTGAAAGTCCATCCCCCCTTTAGGGGCCCTGAAGAAGGAAGTTGAGGCTTAAGACTCTGCGCCCTGGGGAACCACAAGCTGGCTTTCTACAAGGGCTCACTACAATAAAAGCTCGATGGTATACATATTGTACACAAATCAATTGGAACCAACACACTATTCTAGCAATTAAGTCTGGACCAATCACTATTGTGCCACTCCCTATGCATTCTATGTGCTATACTTATTGGGGAGGGATGCCAATGGGAGCCTCTGTTCATGGGGTGGGAGAAGGACAGACTAACTTTACCCAGGTCCAAAAGGAGCACATAAATATTTTTGTTCATAAGGCCTCTATTGCCTATAATTATCAAAGCAGGTACAAACTTCTGAATAGCTGGTACAAAACTGCCACAATATTACACAGGATCCACCCACAAGTTTTACCCGTACATGGAGGTACCAGGAAACAAAGAGAACACTCCTCCACATCTTTTTTGGGGCTGCCCAAAACTCCAGGAGTTTTGATGGATGCTGAAAACTATAATAGCTGAACTCCATAGCTTTTTGCAAATGTTTTGTCAGCCTTTCTATCACATTATGTCCATATCTATAAAAAAAAAGTAAAAAATACAAAATACATTATTGAAACACCTAATTAATGCAGCTAAAGTCTTCATTGAAGGAGTGCCCATTGTACCCTATCTCTGAAGATCATCCTAAATAACAATTTATTTTTAAAAACCCTCCAAAACTGGGGTAGTTATGAGGAACCAGATACATTAGTCAAAACCCCACCTGCGGTATCCAGAAAAGTATCAGACGTGGGTGTAGAAACAGGTGGCCCAAAGGGGATACTACAACGGTCACAGTCAAAAAATTATTAAAATGAATACAGCACAAGAAAAATGTAAAGCAGGCTGTGATGGTCTACCTGCTTTAAAATGGAGACTCACCCTCTTTACAGTATCAAGCATAAGGTTTCAGGTGGTATCCATTCAACAGACCTTCAGCAACGAAAACCGACCGCAAGCTTCACATGCAGTGGCAGAGGAGGTTAACTGAGTAAACAATATACCTTGTTGTCCCTGGGAAGGCAGTAGAATATCCCAGGAGTCTGCATTCACGTGCCACTTGCATGAATGCACTCATGGCTGTAGAACAAACCATTTTAGCTGTTACATGCTGTTTTTGTCCAAACAAAAACAATAAATGGCACATCAAAAACCTAACCCGCACTCCTGTACACACAGCTGCACCCAACCCTAGGTACACATATTCCACCATCACTGTCCCTACAGGCCAAAACCTGGACCTTCACACATCACAGTGGGCTGTGTCCATCAGACCATCAGAGACTTCCCTCTTACTCTTGGGGTCCACTGCCCTGGACTTGTATAGCACCCTACCAAAAACACCTTAGTCAGTAAAAGAACTGCATAGGGTTCTATACCTGCAGGGTCCAGCACTGCAGGGTCCAGCACCAACCAGTTGCATAACAGGCAAGCCCACTAAAACATCCATTTGCATCGAAGCAGGCCCCAGTACCATCCATCTTAGTGTTCCAGCTGTAGGAATTGATCCAGACGCCCAATCTCCGGATCTCTACTGGATTTACTTGAGAATCTGGTATTTAGCATACAGTGCTGTACTTCAGTGACCATCACCTTTCAGACATTGGCGAAAGAACTGAGGATATTCCCGAGTAGGAGGTCTTCCAGTCAAATTTTTGTGCCAGTGTCCATTCACCTATAGGTGGCACATAGCCCAGGTAGTCATGCTCTGTGTCCCGTGAAGTACGAAAAATAAAAAATTTATTGGTGTTAGTCAATTGTCACTAACTTGCAGAGCTGTGCAGAAACATCACTTTCCTCACCCAGATGGAGCTTATTGTACAGATCTGTGCCCTACAAGGTAACATTATAGATCTGCACTGTCAACTCAGCAGGTCCATAAATGGGACAATCCTATTCCCTGGACAGAGTCTATCCAGCACACGTCTCTCCTTCTGTCAACATACAGTGAGGGGAAAAAAGTACTTTATCCCCTGTCGACATTGAAACTCCACAAGGTGAGATCTTGCATGGAGCCCCAGACCGAGGAAGATTGAGAGTTATTTTGTGTTTCTTCCATTTGCGAATAATCGCACCAACTGTTGTCACCCTCTCACCAAACTGCTTGGCGATAGTCTTGTAGCCCATTCCAGCCTTGTGTAGGTCTAAAATCTTGTCCCTGACATCCTTGGACAGCTCTTTGGTCTTGGCCATAGTGGAGAAATTGGAATCTGATTAATTGCTTCTGTGGACAAATGTCTTTTATACAGGTAACAAACTGATATAAGGAGCCCTCCCTTTAAGAGAGTGCTCCTAATCTCAGCTCGTTACCTGTAAAGAAGACACCTGGGAGCCAGAAATCTTGCTGATTGATAGGGGATAAAATACTTATTTCACTCATTAAAATGCAAATCAATGTATAACTTTTTTGAAATGCGTTTTTCTGTATTTTTTGTTGTCATTCTGTCTCTCACTGATAAAATAAACCTACCAATAAAAATATAGACGGATCATTTCTTTGTCAGTGGGCAAATGTACAAAGTCTGCAGGGGATCAAATACTCTTTTTCCCTCACTGTACATACCACATCTATTGGTTCTTTATATCTCTTGCAAAAATGTTTCCCTATCAAAGTTCCCGGCAATGCTCCTGACCACTTTGGGCTGTTGAGTGTTTGTAACCACCTTTCCCGCATCTTCTCTTCTATTCTCCATAACCAAAAAATATTAAGAATCCAACAGAGAGTGGAACACTGGCATCCATGGCAGATGTGCAAACCTGGGATCAAAAACTCGGGATGCCTGTGATAAAACCTTTCAGGTAATTTAGCTCTCCTAGTACCTAACATAAAAATAAATTATGACTTTGTGGTGGACTACTTTTTTACTGGGATTCCCAGGCTGGATTATACAACGTAGTTTGATCTTTGCTTCTAATATCCAGGCCAAACCTCCAGGTCTAGCAGGGCACACAGAACATCATTTTTTCTGAATTAAAAAATGAGATCCAAGGTTTTTACTTGCAGGTTGCATTTCAGGAAAGAAATGAAACAACAGCGCTTGAAAGCGTGTGATTCAATAATCAAATTAAAGTGGTATTAAAAGGCATTTAAAAAAAAAGTAATTAATATGTTATACTTGCCTGCATCCCCCGCTGGCACTCCTGACCCCTGCCTAGAGCAAGCAGCTTACTATGGGGGCTCTTTAGCCACTGGTCTGCATGTCCATTCAGTCACAGCACAGCTCAGGCCTGACCCCCCAATGGCTCCCGCTGTGGTCTCAGTCAATGAGGAGGATAAGTGCCTGGAAAGCTAAGGCTCTCGTGCACATCGCTGGATCATGATGGGGCTCAGATAAGTATTGGGGGGGCTGGTGCACGCAGAAGGCTTTTTACCTTCATGCATAAAATTCATGAAGGTAAAAAACCTTCAGCGTTTACAACCAATTTAAAATCCTGGTCAACCACCTAGAAAATGTTTCCAGTATACTTCTTGTTAATACTCAGAAAGTTCAGCAGCAAGTTTAATGCAAATCTGTCATGATAGAAATATGGCGCCTGTTGTTGCTGCCCTCATCCTGAAACTGTTAGATTCTAGGCTGTCATACTAAGTCACTGTCTTCAATATTTTAACCAATTGAGAAAGCGTACAGGTCTGCAAAAGAGAAGAATCAGTCCTATGGCAGCCTCCATGTTTTTCTCATGGCAGGTTCCTTCTTATGGTCTACAAATGTGTACTATTTGCAATGGCTTTGCAACAATTGTTTCATCCAATTACAAGAAAAAAATAAAAGTATTAGTGAGGAGTATTTTGAGTATAAACACTGAATGAATGTTATGCCTCGTACACACGTACGGACTTTTCCCGGCGGACCTAAGTCCAGCGGACAATCCGCTGGACTTTCCGGCTAGGTCCGCTGGACTTTCCGAGGGTGTGGACTTGCCCACACACGCACGGACTTGTCCAGCGGATAATCCGCCGGCCAAAAGTCCGCGGGACTTTTGAAAATGAACGGACTTGCCCACACACGGAGCAGTCCGTTCATTTCGAACGTAACTTCAGGTTACGTAGCTAGCGTAGGCAGTAAATGCCGCCGCGCTAGCTCCGTGACCTGGCATGGATTTAAAGGGAATCCCCACGCCGAAAAAACGGCGTGGGGGTTCCCCCCAAATCCATGTCAGACCCTCATCCGAGCACGCAGCCTGGCAGGCCAGGAAAGGGGTGGGGACGAACGAGCGCCCCCCCCCCTCCTGAGCCGTACCAGGCCGCGTGCCCTCAACATGGGGGGTGCCCTGGGGAAAGGGGGGCCGTGCGGCCCCCCCACCCCAAAGCACCTTGTCCCCATGTTGATGAGGACAAGGGCCTCTTCCCGACAACCCTGGCCGTTGGTTGTCGGGGTCTGCGGGCGGGGGCTTATCGGAATCTGGGAACCCCCTTTAATAAGGGGGCCCCCAGATACCGGCCCCCCACCCTATGTGAATGAGTATGGGGTACGATGTACCCCTACCCATTCACCTAAGGTGTAAAATGTAAAGTAAAAAAAAACACCCACACTTTTGAAAAAATAGTTTATTGCACTGCTCCGGGGGTCTTCTTCCGTCTTGGGGGTCTTCTCGCCGGACTCCCCCGCCATTTACCAAGCTCTTTTACCGAGCGAGGGGAGTCCGGCTACCTTCTTCTTCGTCGCCGCCGCCGTCTGGGGGTCTCGATCCGCCTTCGGGGTCTTCTTCCGTCTTGGGGGTCTTCTCGCCGGACTCCTCCCCTCTCTTCTGCTCTTTTACCTAGCTCTTTCACGAGGGGGGAGTCCGGCTACCTTCTTCGTCGTCGCCGCCGTCGTCTGGGGGTCTCGATCCGCCTTCGGGGGTCTTCCGGGGGTCTCTTCTGTTCTTGCGGCGGTCGTCGTCTTCCGCGCCGCCGGCGCCTTGTCCTTCTTCTTGTCCTTCTTGTTCTTCTTCTTCTTCCGATGTTGACCCGTCGCTGTCTCTGCCCGGAATGCCTGTGCCGATCTGCGCTCGGACTTATATAGGGACATGGGGGACAGGGTCACATGTTCATGTCACATGGTGACCCCGCCCCCTTGCGATGTCACAGTCCCAGCATCCTCCGGGACTGTGACAACACAAGGGGGCGGGGTCACCATGTGACATGTGCATGTGACCCTGTCCCCCATGTCCCTATATAAGTCCGAGCGCAGATCGGCACAGGCATTCCGGGCAGAGACAGCGACGGGTCAACATCGGAAGAAGAAGAAGGACAAGAAGAAGGACAAGGCGCCGGCGGCGCGGAAGACGACGACCGCCGCAAGAACAGAAGAGACCCCCGGAAGACCCCCGAAGGCGGATCGAGACCCCCAGACGACGGCGGCGACGACGAAGAAGGTAGCCAGACTCCCCCCCTCGTGAAAGAGCTAGGTAAAAGAGCAGAAGAGAGGGGAGGAGTCCGGCGAGAAGACCCCCAAGACGGAAGAAGACCCCCGAAGGCGGATCGAGACCCCCAGACGGCGGCGGCGACGAAGAAGGTAGCCGGACTCCCCTCGCTCGGTAAAAGAGCTTGGTAAATGGCGGGGGAGTCCGGCGAGAAGACCCCCAAGACGGAAGAAGACCCCCGGAGCAGTGCAATAAACTATTTTTTCAAAAGTGTGGGTGTTTTTTTTTTACTTTACATTTTACACCTTAGGTGAATGGGTAGGGGTACATCGTACCCCATACTCATTCACATAGGGTGGGGGGCCGGTATCTGGGGGCCCCCTTATTAAAGGGGGTTCCCAGATTCCGATAAGCCCCCGCCCGCAGACCCCGACAACCAACGGCCAGGGTTGTCGGGAAGAGGCCCTTGTCCTCATCAACATGGGGACAAGGTGCTTTGGGGTGGGGGGGCCGCACGGCCCCCCTTTCCCCAGGGCACCCCCCATGTTGAGGGCACGCGGCCTGGTACGGCTCAGGAGGGGGGGCGCTCGTTCGTCCCCACCCCTTTCCTGGCCTGCCAGGCTGCGTGCTCGGATGAGGGTCTGACATGGATTTGGGGGGAACCCCCACGCCGTTTTTTCGGCGTGGGGATTCCCTTTAAATCCATGCCAGGTCACGGAGCTAGCGCGGCGGCAGTAACTGCCTACGCTAGCTACGTAACCTGAAGTCACGTGCTAAATGAACGGACTTGCCGATGAGCGGCAAGTCCGTTCATTTCAAAAGTCCCGCGGACTTGCCCACTAACGGCGGGATTGTCCGCTGGACTTCCAAGTCCAGCGGATAATTTGAAAACAAAACCTGAAACTTTAGTCCGCCGTACTTTGGCGCCAAAAAGTCCGCCGGCGCCCACACACGAGGGGATTATCCGCTGGACTTCAGTCCAGAGGATAATCCCGCGGGATTGTCCCTTCGTGTGTACGCGGCCTTAGCCATACCAAAAACCAAATATTGGCTAGAAATGTAGTAAGCAGAAATCACAGAAACCGTGCAGCGTGAACAACGGAAATAGTGATTAAGGAAACAACTCCTACATGTTTCATGCTTGAGAAAAGCTTAATCACGGAGTGCCGAGACTAAACACTTTCTGGTTATTTATAGCAAAAGTATCCCATAATTACGACAACTGTGGGGGAAACCTAAGGAAGCTTGTAAAAAGAGTCTGTAATTAAAGGATAAAATGGGCTAATTTATCTTCTTAAATAGAGTGATGTGATGTGAAAGTAATTTACAGGGGTACAGATACGCTGTGAAATATGGGAAGCTTTTAGGCAATCACAAAACACTCATTATACTCATTATACATACTGCCAAGAGTATACAGTGGATATAAAAAGTATACACACCCGTTAAAATGTCAGGTTTCTGTGATGTAAAAAAATGAGACAAAGATAATTTATTTCAGGACGTTTTCCAACTTTAATGTGACCTATAAACTGTACAACGCAATTGAAAAACAAACTGAAATCTTTTAGGGAGGGGAAGTAAAAATAAAAAAAAAATAATAATGTGGCTGCATAAGTGTGCACACCCTCTTATAACTGGGGTTGCAGCTGTGTTCAGAATTAAGCAATCACATTCAAACTGATGTTAAATAGGAGTCAGTACACACTTGCCATCATTTAGAGTGCCTCTGATCAACCCCAAATAAAGTTCAGCTGTTATACTAGGTCTTTCCTGACATTTTCTTAGTCGCATCCTAGAGCAAAAGCCATGGTCCTCAGAGAGCTTCCAAAGCATCAGAGGGATCTCATTGTTAAAAGGTATCAGTCAGAAGCAGAAGGATACAAAAGAATTTCCAAGGCATTAGATATACCATGAAACACAGTGAAGACAGTCATCATCAAGTGGAGAAAATATGGCACAACAGTGACATTACCAAGAACTGGACGTCCCTCCAAAATTGATGAAAAGAGGCCTATAGGAACATTAAAGGAGCAGCAGGTATATCTGGCAAGTATTGGCTGTGTGGTACATGTGACAACAATCTCCCGTATTCTTCATATGTCTGGGCTATGGGGTAGAGTGGCAAGATGGAAGCCTTTTTTTACGAAGAAAAACATCTAAGCCCAACTAAATCTAGCAAAAACACATCTGAAGTCTCCCAAAAGCATGTGGGGAAATATGTTATGTTCTGATGAAACCAAGGTTGAACTTTTTTGGCTATAATTCCAAAAGATAGGTTTGGAAGCAAAAACAACACTGAACATCACCAAAAGAACACCATACCCACAGTGAAGCATGGTGGTGGCGGCATCACAACAGGGGCATTATAACGACCCAAAACATACATCCAAATCAACAAGGGCATGGCTTCACCAGAAGAAAATTCCAGTTTTGGAATGGCCCAGCCAGAGCCCAGACCTGAATCTGATTGAAAATCTGTGGGGTGAGCTAAAGAGGGCTCTGCAAAGGAGATGCCCTCGCAATCTGACATATATGGAATATTTTTGCAAAGAAGAGTGGGCAAATATTGCCAAGTCAAGATGTGCCATGCTGGTAGACTCATACCCAAAAAGGCTAAGTGCTGTAATAAAATCAAAAGGTGCTTCAACAAACTATTAGTGTAAGGGTGTGCACACTTATGCAACCATATTATTTTATTTTTACTTCCATCCACCTAAAAGATTTCAGTTTGTTGTTCAACTGAGTTGTACAGTTTATAGGTCACATTAAAGGTGGAAAAAAAATCTGAAATAATTTATCTTTGACATTTTAACAGGGGTGTGTACACTTGTTATAACCACTGTATATCCTATGTCTGCATATATATAAATATGTTTATTCAATAAGTCTGCCTTTGGTTTAGGCCCAGAAAGGGTGCACTGTTGAAAATGAGGTGCCCAATAGAAAAAAAAATGAAATTATAATAATTCTGAGCTGAAATGGTTTAAACAAGCATTAGCTCCAGGTAAGCACCCTATAAAAATCTATATGTTTGAACTCTAAGGTGTGCCTAAGGTGTTGGTCACATAAAAAGCACTTTCAGGAAGCTGTGCATTTACTGCATACACACTTATTAGTATGGTAGGGAAAGGAAGTCCTAAAACTTGCACATCACAGCAAAACCCTGTGTGGAGGTAGATGACAGCCTCAGCCCGGGTTCCAACTGGGCGTGGCCTGGTTGGAACGTGGGCTGAGGCTGTCATATACCTTCTTACAGGAAAAAGTTTTCTGATAAGGAGAACTCAAGAAGTGTGCCACATCCCAAATATACCAAGAAACAAAGAGAGGTCCCCTAGGGGTGGGACTTTGAAGGCACTACCACATGAACGAAAAATGTTAGAAAAATGTTAAATATTTATTTTAGAACACATATGAAATATTGCACATAACCGTGGATGTACCTGTACATATCCACGTAGAAAGCTATATCTTTTCTTTGCATGTGTTGTATATGTACATCCACGTTTATGTGCAATAATTCATATGTGTTCTAAAATAAATATTTTATAGTTTTCTAACATTGTTCGTTCATGTGGTAGTGCCTTCAAAGTCCCACCCCTAGGGGGCTTTCTTTATACCTTCTTACAGGGTTTTGCTGTGATGTGCCTTTTAGGACTTTATTTCCCTACTGCATGTGTTGAGCTGGGATGGGCTCTCTCTCAGCACTCCTAGCGGTCTGTCATACAAGAGGACCCAACAGAGCGGTGAGCGGCAACTGTAATTTTTGTTGTGGTTACTATCAGTATGGTGTTTGATTAAGGGGCTAAGTAAATGGATTGTTGCACACAGGAATAATTGTCTGCAGCATCATGTTGGATATTGGTAACAATCTGATATGCTGTTCACGTTATTATACAGGCTTGACTATTATGTGGATTATATTGATCTCTAAAGTTTAGACTGCTATTTTTATTAGTTTCCTTGAACAGAGCATTGTTATTGGTGCATTATTGGCTCATAACCTGTATACATGCATGTTTTTGCACAGAACCTCTCTATTACTTTGAATAAACATATGTATTGTTGATATCAAATGTATGGATTTGTAGTCTGTAGTCTGTAGTCATGTAGTCTGTTAATGGTGTGTTAATCACTATTGCACATTTTTTCTCCAGGAAAGGGAAAACATTAAAGAGGAGCTCCAGGCTCCCTCCAAAAAAATTTCAAGTCAGCAGCTACAAATGCTGTAGCTGCTGACTTTTAATGTTAGTGTATTTATCAGTCCAGGCATCCAGGGGTGTCCTCACCCGAGCCTATTCTTCAATCGGCTATCGGGTACCGGCGCCGCCATCTTGACTAAGGGAAACCAGCAGTGAAGCCTTTCGGCTTCATAGCCAGTTTCCTACTGCGCATGCGCAAAGTGAGCTGCGCTTTGTGAACGGGCCGCAGTCTTCTGGGATTTGTGAAGTGTCCCAAAAGACTGTGGGAGAAGGAGGGGGAGCCAAACTTCCAGCTCAGTTTGCAGCGGCATACTGAGATGGAAGTGAATCGGGTACCTGTCAAAACCAGGTACCCGCTCCCCCCAAAAGGAGACAAATGTAACAGCGGAGGGGGGGAGGAGACAGACAAGCAGAGATTCCCATTTTGGGCAGAGCTCCGCTTTAAAGTAAAATAATGTAGTGTAATTATGTAACAAATAAATGTTTCTGATTTTGTAGAAGACTAGAGAATTCAAAAATGAGAAAACTGTCACCCATATTTCTTAGCAATGCAAAATTCACTAAAATAAGTAACAGTGTGCTGGTATGGTAAAACTTCTCTTTAACCCTCGGTGACTATAGCTCTTATCTAGTTAACTGCTTCATAATCAGTGTATTTCTTTCCTTTCTTTGTGACTGGAGGCTAAGCATCACATATGGGATTTAACAGCGGCAATCTGCATGCAAATTCAGTCTGTCAATGAATACCCACTTCTCTAGATGGACATCCAAACATTAATAATCTTATTCATTTCCATACCTTCTCCAAGAAGCTAGCCCACTGTGTGCAATCATTCTAAGGACTCCTATTTTCGCGTACACACGATCGGACTATCCGGCGGACAATCCGCCGGACTTTCCGAACGAGCGGACTTGCCCCCACACGCCCACACACGCCCGGAATTTTCCGGGGGACTAGGTCCGGCGAACAATCAGCCTAGTTCACATTAGTGCAATTTCAGATGTGACTTGAGTCGCATAGGATCGCATTACAATGGAATTCACATTGATTTCTTGTTCAATATTTTTATTAGGATAGTGCAGTGATGGCAAACCTTGACGCCCCAGATGTTTTGGAACTACATTTCCCATGATGCTCATACACTCTGCAGTGTAGTTGAGCATCATGGGAAATGTAGTTCCAAAACATCTGGGGTGCCAAGGTTCGCCATCACTGGATAGTGGAATAGTGTACTAACACAGAAATGGAAATCACATTGATTTCAATGGTGCCTGTTCACATCAATGCAACCAACTGCTATGCAACTTTGGTGAATATGTAGGTGCTACTTTAGCACGATGAAGCGAGATTTAGATTTAGTGTCCCACAGACTTGACTGGAAGTGCACCAAACACACACGTCAAGCGCATGTACATGCATTTTAGTGTGTTTTTGGTAGATTTTGTATAGTCTCCTACACAAAAACACATGAAAAACGCACTACAAAATCACAATGAGAAACAGATCACAGTTGCATTAATGTGAAGTTGCTGAAAGTGTTTAAAAATTTAAAAACTACTTTATACATTTTTTTATTCTTTTTTTCCGTGTGGGTGCAAAGTGTTTGTACACAGTGTAGCCATTCATCTATCTCTTTCCCACATTGGGAAGGCATCATTTTTTGCAACACAAAGCTTTTGCAGACATTTTTACATTTGATCACCATTACATAGCAGTAATCACCTGTAGGTTGATGTGTTATTTTTTTTTCAGGACTTTGGCTCATGGCTGTAGTTGCTTTAGGACAGCAGGTTTCCAAGGTATATGAACATGCATGCTTACAGTAGGGCACATTTATGAGATGTTCATTAGTAAATACATACACATACTTTCTAAAGCAGAACTCTACCCATACCAAAACGATAAAAAATAATGTTCTTTAGCCAGGAACATACATTCCACGTTAATAATTAGACCAAAATTAGTGTGTGCTGTAAATGGCCTCCAGCATTGCTCCTGTTTCTTCTTGCTGGAGGCTGCCATTTTGCTGAAGCCCAGATCCCCTAAGCGGCAGTAAATATTTAGGCTGTCGGCCTCCAGTGGTGCTGATTTGTAGCCCAGTGCCAAAATGGAGAGCAACTGAGCATGTGCAGAGCAGTGTGAGACAGGACAGTGTTTTACTGGATTTTAAACAGTATAGTCACTTATTTTTTATATTTTACATAGCTATACCTGCAAAAGGGGCCAGGCTGAAGTTATCTAGCAGGACTTAATTTTCTGACTAATGTTCCACTTTAAAGTGTTAAAAACTGAATATGTGTTATAGTAATAGCAAACAATAGTATACATTTTCTCTGTCAATTTCATCCATGTATACCTGTTATTTCCATGACAATACACATAAAAAGACACTGACTGATCCTTCAAAATGCAAAACTTTGCTGGACTACAGGTGGGTGTGCTCAAACAACCTGCATCAGCACACACCTATCTGGTAACAGCTTAATCTCATCCTGGACTTTCTTCTTTCCTTCCCACACAGCTCCACATCTCCTACTCATCGATTTTACTGTGGAATTGCGTGTAATAACACAGTAGGAATTGGAAAGTAGTTTGGATTGATGTCTACATGTCACAGAAAAGTGACGTGTGCACGTTGCTGAAACCTACATGCACAAACAACACTATGGGGGTTATTTACAAAAGGCAAATCCACTTTGAACTACAAGTGCACTTGAAAATGCACTTGGAAGTGCAGTCGCTGTAAATCTAAGGGGTAGATCTGAAATGAGTGGAAGCTCTGCTGATTTTTATCATCCAATCATTTGCAAGCTAAAATGCCGTTTTTTATTGCATGTCCCCCTCGGATCTACAGCGACTTTACTTCCAAGTGCACTTGTAGTGCAAAGTGGATTTGCCTTTAGTAAATAACCCCCTATGTCCAATGGAAATTTCACACTGCACTCTCAAGACACAATAATGATAATAATTATAACGATTACATCGATAGCACAGTCTTCTTTTGAAAAGTTCCCTTAAACATTTACTGACATTACATATACCAAGTTATAAAAATAGTAAATACTGGCAGTGGATGTGTGGCAGATGTGCGGTGAATGCATGCTGAATGTTAGTGAATCCATCACGGGAAACACAACATTTACCATTCTGCAGAAAAAAGTGGCAAACAGCCCGAAACCTTTACACTTCGGTATAAGTAGGCTTCTTTTTTTACTAACCATTTAATAATGATAATAATGAATATCTCCTCTATGACCTTGTGGCAGTACGCACAGCAGCAGAGCCGGGTAACTTCAACAGGTGCATAGAAATCTTTTTTTTTAGTTTTTTCTACCGCAAACAAAAACAGCTAAGACATATCAAGGTAAAACAGGAGTGGTAGCGCAAAGCTGGTAAAATTGAATTTGGAGTTGCTATTTTTATTTGCCTTTGGCGATTTGTTTATAGTTTCCCCACCACACATGCATACACATACAGTGCTCAGCATAAATGAGTACACCCCAACAAATTTGGCAGAAAACCTTTACTTTCCTTTCAGAATCAACATTTTCTATGGGACACTATGGGATTTATTTACTAGAGAGGGAAAAATTTGTCACAATTCTGCAGAGAAACCAATCAGCTTCCAGGTTTTATTGCTAAAGCTTAACCTCCCTGGCGGTATTCCCGAGTCTGGCTCGGGGTGAAACTTCAGTATCATAAGCGGTAACCCCCGAGCCACACTTGGGATCACATTGCAGGATACAGGGGAAGTTACTTACCTTGTCCCCTGGATCCTGCGATGTCTCCCCGCTGTGTGAGCGAGCTCCTCCGCTCGATTCACACAGTGCCGAGTGCCGCTGAGCTCCGTTCCCTGCGACGTTACGACGCACGGGAGCGGAGATCGGTACCAAATTCAAAAAAGTAAAACACACAAAACACATACATTACTGTAATCTTACAGGTTACAGTACTGTATAAAAAAAATTACACATCCCCTTTGTCCCTAGTGGTCTGTCCAGTGCCCTGCATGTAGTTTTATATATATTTTTTTGCCTGGAATTTGGAGATTGTCCATAGCAACCAAAAAGTGCCCCTTTATGTCAAAAGTGGTTTTAGACCAGCTAGAAAACAGCGCTAATAAATTAGAATCACAATTCATCATCAAGCACTAAATCTAATGACAGCGACAATTCTGCAACTGAGCAAATTTCAGTGTTTTTGATTTGATTACATTATTGAATAATTTTTATAGTTATTTATTATATTATAATTTATGACTTTGTGTTTCAAACTTTAACATACCCGGGATGTCTACTAGACTCTGGTTTGGACAGATTTAGGTGAGTTATTTCTAAGAATCAGTGTTGGTCATCTTACTTTAAAAAAGTAATTAGTTACATTACAAATTACTTCTCCCAAAAAAGTAATTGAGTTAGTAACTCAGTTACTACATTGGAAAAGTAATTAGTTACTCAGAAAAGTAACTGTGATTTTTTTTTTTTATATTCTTAGGGGCGGGTCTAGTATTACTGTAAGCAAGGGGTGCGTTCCCCCCTGCACATCTATTTCCCCTCTGTTCCCCCCTGCACGTCTGTTCCCCCCCAACACACATATATCTGTTTCCCCTCTGTACCCCACTACACATCTGTCCCCCCCACACACGTATATCTGTTTCCCCTCTGTACCGCACTACACATCTGTCCCCCCCACACACGTATATCTGTTTCCCCTCTGTACCGCACTACACATCTGTCCCCCCCACACACGTATATCTGTTTCCCCTCTGTACCGCACTACACATCTGTCCCCCCCACACACGTATATCTGTTCCCCCTCTGTACCCCACTACACGTCTGTTCCCCCCCCCACACACATCTATCTGTTCCCCCTCTGTACATCTGTCCCCCCAAACTCACGGATCGGATCGTTGCTTGGATCAGAGTCACGGATCGGATCATTTTTCGGATCAACAAATAATAATTGAATTTGCAAAAACCTGTAAAAATTCCACCACCATAAAGCCCCCACTGTAATATCCATAATCTCACCCACTGTAATATCCACGTCATCTCCTCAACTGTAATATTGGCTGAGTATGGCTGGGTACGGCTGAGCATGGCTGGGTATCGCCGAGTATGGCTGGGTATTACCGTGTATTGCAGAGTATGGCTGGGTATTACCGAGTATTGCAGAGTATGGCTGGGTATGGCAGAGTATTGGCAGGGTGTTGCAGAGTATTGCAGAGTATTGGCTGGGTATCGCAGAGTATTGGCAGGGTGTTGCAGAGTATTGGCAGGGTGTTGCAGAGTATTGGCAGGGTGTTGCAGAGTATTGGCAGGGTGTTGCAGAGTATTGGCTGGGTATTACCGAGTATTGCAGAGTATGGCTGGGTATTACCGAGTATTGCTGGGTATTACCGAGTATTGCAGAGTATTGCAGAGTATTGCAGAGTATGGCTGGGTATTACCGAGTATTGCAGAGTATGGCTGGGTATTACCGAGTATTGCAGAGTATGGCTGGGTATTACCGAGTATTGCAGAGTATGGCTGGGTATTACTGAGTATTGCAGAGTATGGCTGGGTATTACAGAGTATTGCAGAGTATGGCTGGGTATTACGGGGTATTGCAGAGTATAGCTAGGTATTACGGGGTATTGCGGGGTATGGCAGAGTATGGCTGGGTATGGCAGGGTGTTGCAGAGTATTGGCAGGGTGTTGCAGAGTATTGGCAGAGTGTTGCAGAGTGTTGCAGAGTGTTGCAGAGTATTGGCAGAGTATTGGCAGAGTATTGCAGAGTATTACCTGGGTATTGCAGGGTGTTGTCACTCAGGGTATTGGCTGGTATTGCAGAGTATTCGCATCCGATCTCTCCCCTCCACTGTACAGATCTGTACACAGAGAGGAGAGAGGAATCGGCGTCATCTTGACGCCGGTTTGTTTACAAGTGATCGCTCCGTCATTTGACGGAGCAATCACATTGTAAATGGCCGACGGGTGCACCAAGATGGCCGCCGCTCCGGAGCTAGGCCGGAGCCGCGGCCATCTTGGTACACCAAGATGGCCGCCGCTCCAGAGCCAGGCCGAAGCCGCGGCCTTTCCTAAGGCCGAGGCCGCGGACGGCTCCGCGGATCGCGGCGAGTAATTGCGGTAACGCCGCCCCAGTAATGGGAACGGCGTTACCGCGAGGGGAAGAGTAATCAGTTAGATTACTCGTTACCCTTTAAAGTAACGGCGTTACGTAACGCCGTTTACTTTAATCGCGTTACTTACAACACTGCTAAGAATTGCATGCCTACAATATAAAACGCCAAATTTCCATGCAAAATAATTCCGCCAAGGAGGTTAAACAAGCTGAGGTTCAAAGCTGATTGCTTTTTCTGCAGAACTGTGACTAATTTTGCCATCTCTAGCTTTAGTAAATAAACCCCAATACTACAAAATACTCCCACAAATGCGGGCCATTGATTGCAACCAAGATTTGTTCATTTGCACACACAAAAGAGTATTTTTCCTAACAAATCATTCAACACCATGTTGCAAAAATGAATACAACCCAATGAAAGTCTAAAGCCCCATACACACGGTCGGACTTTTTCATGGATTCTGTCCGATCGGACAATGTTGTTGAAAAATCAGACCGTGTGTATGCACCATCGGACAGTGTACGTCGGATTGTCCGACGGACAAAGTCTTATCTCCTGCTGGAAAGATTTGCCGACAACACGGTCTGATCACACCAAATCCGATCGTGTGTACGGTTGTCCGACCGGACAAAGTGCTACGCATGCTCACATCACATTACAAGACCAAAGCTATTGGCTACTAGCCTCTACGTAGTCCCGTCGTAGGCAACAAACGTCACCACGTTCAGAATGATCGGATTTTCCGACAACTTTGTCCGACCGTGTGTACGCAAAACCAACATCAGACAAAGTATGACGGGCAGGATCCGACCGACCTGGTCCGTGGATTGTCCGACCATGTGTATGGGGCTTTAGGCCCCTTTCACACTGAGGCGCTTCCAAACTGCCAGTAAAACACTGTGCGCTTTTGAAGAGCTTTTCAGGCACTTTTGAAGAGCTTTTCAGGCACTTTTGAAGAGCTTTTCAGGCACTTTTGAAGAGCTTTCCATTCATTTTAATGGAGAGGGGCGTTTTTTTTAACCGCCCTGCCAGTGCACTGCCACGGTGTGAAAGCATTAATTGATTTTAATGGAAATAGGTTTTCGTGAGCTTTTCAGGCGCTTTTTTTAGCGTGAAAGCTCCTGAAAAGCGCCTCAGTGTGAAAGGGGTCTTAGGGTAATTTCAAACAGGCGGTCCCCCGGCATTGCTCAGTGGGGGATTGCTCCGCTGCTTCTCACTAAGCTGGTGGATGACAGGTCCATCTCCACTCACTGTGCAGAGACAGACCTGTCAGAGCCCATATGGGGATATTAGATGAACAGGGACCGCCTGTCCGTTTTCATCCAATCCGCCAGACAGATGAAAAATAGGGTCACCATCCTCCTGGATTTCGTGGACAGGATCGGATCGGATATCGGCAGATGTCAGCAGACATGTCACCACTGACATCCGCCTCTCCATAGAAGTGAATGGAGCGTCCTAAGGGGCCTTAGGAGAAAAGCTAAATTTTATACAACAAAATCCTAATCAACAAGAATTCAACTACAGGTGAGTCTAATTATTCATTAAACAGGTGTCCAGCAGACAATTGATTATAAGAGAGCGTTACTTAAAGAAAACCCCTTCCCATTTCATGCTGTCAGCAATAGCACCACATGGTAGAGAAATGTTACAAGGCCTGAGAAATAAAATAATTTCTTTACACAAGAAAGGTGAAGGCTAGAAGAAGATCAACAAAGCTTTACTTATCAGTCAGAATACTGATGCAAAAGGGATAAAAAAATTTGACAAAGATGGAACTGCCACCATCTCACAGAGACGTCCAGGCCGTCCAGGGAAGTTAACTCCTAGACAGGAGCGTCTTCTGATGAGAAGGGTTGAAGAAAATCGCCATGCAAGTTCACTGCAGTTAGCTAAAGAAGTAAAAAACCAAGTGCGCATACGCGCAGCTGTGGGAACCTCCATGCTGTGACCGAGCTCCGCTCACCGCCGGCTCAACCACAGCAATCCTTAGCACAGGAGGACCTAGAGATCACCATGCACGACATGCCGTGGAACACTGGGAGACTGTCATGCAGCGTCAGGCCTCGGGACAACCAAAAAAGAGGCAGTACAAGATGAAGAATCAGTAAGGACAGGCGCTGCCCCCTCCCCCTGTACAGACTCCTTCTCCCAAGATGGTGCCTTGTAAGCCGGACACACGAGGCCTGCCAGAGCAGATCAGTGCTGCCTATCAGTGCCCATAAGTGCCACCTATTAGTGCGACCTATCAGTCCCCATCAGTCAAGGTTAGCCATCAGTCAGTGCCACCTATCAGTGCCCATAAATCAAACTGTCACATGACATAAAAAAAAGTATCGGTATCGGCGAGTACTTGGAAAAAAGTATCGTACTTGTACTCTGTCTTAAAAAAGTGGTATCGGGACAACCCTCAACTTAAACCATTCTCCATCATCTATAAATCATGACAAATCACAGGCCATGAATATCTCTCTAGAGGAAACCACGCTCTCAACCCTTAAACAATCCTACAGTTTTATATGACACTCGGAGACCCTCCCATATTTTAGGCATTAACCTCACTCCATCTTTGCACACTCTATATTCCCAAAACTATCCTGCACTATTCAAATGACTAACGGTAGGGAAGGCCAGGTGGCTACTTCATCCACCATCATGGTTTGTCAGACTACATTCTGTGAAGATTAATATTCTCCCAAAAGTATTGTATTTATTCCGTATGCTGCCAGTGGCACCGGTTCGCTCAGAGTTGATAGCATTTCAGACAAACCTTGTATCCTTCATCTTGGGGGATAAGAGGTGAAGAAGCGTACACTATTCACGCCCAAAAAGAAAGGGGGGTTGGGGACTCCAGATTTGCAAAAATATTATTATGTGGCACAGTTGGTCCAGCTAGCCATATTTCACTCTACTCAGCCCCATCCGATTTGGATGCAGGTGGAGGCCTATGCATGTCGTGGACGGTCGATTTATCATATCCTTTGGCTGCCACCTTATGAACGACCCCCAATTTTATGCCCAGCATTCTCCGTCACATTAAATATGTGCTATATTTAGCGCTGCTTTACCGTCGTTTTTGCCGCGGTATTCGGGCGCTATCTGTGCGGTTTTAACCCCCCGCTAGCGGACAAAAAAGGGTTAAAATCCCCCGCAAAGCGCGGCGGTGTCACATTGATTCAATGGGTAGGAGCGGTATAGGAGCGCTAAATACACCGCTCCTATACCGCTCCAAAGATGCTGCTGGCAGGACTTTTTTGACCGTCTTGCTAGCGCACCGCTTCAGTGTGAAAGCCCGCCGGCTTTCACACTGGAGTGAATGGGGCCGGATTTTTTCAGGCGCTGTACAGGCGCTATTTTTAGCGCTGTAGCGCCTGAAAAACGCCCCAGTGTGAAAGGGGCCTTAATGCTTTCAACTGGTAACACACTTATACATAGGCTGTGTTTTTCTTTAAATTCAACCATTAACAGGAAACATTTGACTGCAGATCTTATTATAGATTGCAAACATTTTGCCAAGTTGCATGCTGGCATACCAATCTGGTCTATGTAAAGTAGGGATGAAGGATCAGAACTATTTTAATAGTTTCCAAATGATTTTACATATAAAAAATAAGAATGTATTAGAATAGGAATTGTCATAAGAATGTTTTAGATCATTTAAAAAATGTTCTCCCTCTCTTTGTAAATAGAACATGAAGGGTTGTGGCTAGTAGTGATGAGCCAAACACAACAGTGTTCGGTTTGAGCAGGGTTCGGCAAATGTAAAGTAAAGTGTGGGTGCCTAAACTGAACTCCTTTAAAATCAAGGGGAGTCAGATGCTAAAGATCAGTTCTAGTCATTTTCCAGGCTAACGGACAGAGGATTATCAAACTAATGGCATGAGGGCTGGACACTGCCTTGGGAAACATGAACCAAAGCAAAAATAAATATTTGTAAAAATTCAGTTTGGTAGGACTAGCAATTTGCAGTAATGCTTAAAGTGAAACATTAAAGTGTTTGTAAAGTCAGAAGGTTCAGCATCCATTGCAGTAGGGTTAAAAAACATGCTGCATGCAGCTCCCCGCACAGCCCTTCCTAAATATATATCTGAGCTTGATCGTGATCCAGCGATGTGTACGAGAGCTGAGGCTCTCCTGGGTCTCTCGCTCCTGATTGGCTCAGATGTCATTGGCTACTGCTGCTGTCAATCAGAGCCAGTGACGAGGAAGGGGGGGGCGGGGCCAAGCCCTGCTTTGTGTGTCTTATGGACACTCAGAGCAGGGCTTGTGAGCGAGTATGCACAAGTGCCCCAAAGCAAGTGGCTTGCTATGGGGGTACTCGGCGGGGAGATGGAGCCAGGTGCACCCACCGGGGACCCCAGAAGTGGAGGATCGGGGCTGCTCTATGCAAAACCATATAGTATAACATGTTTGTTACTTAAAAAAAAAAAAAAAAAATTTGCCTTTAGAAATCACTTTAAGACTGGAATGTTTGTTAGTGTTGGTGGGGGAAGCAGCTAAGTATAAGATGTTTGTTATTTAAAAAAAAACAAAAAGCAGGTTCCAGGCGGGGTCCTCCTCAGACTGCTGGCGGGGATGTAAAAGTAAGGGGACGATGGCCCACATTTGGTGGGATTGCCCGGTTATTAGAAAATTCTGGGGAGACATACTTGAGTTAATCCACAATATAACACTGGTAGCTATTTGTGACGACCCCTGGACCGTACTGTTTCATGGGACAGAGATGCCCGCAAGACTTTATAAATCTTCGCTAACGCCCACCCTACTTAATGAGGCTAAGAATCTAATTCCGAGGCATTGGAGAGAAGGGGGTAGTCCGACAATACGCGATTGGATTCATGGGGTAAACGCAATACAGGCTGTGGAAAGCCTGGAAATAAACGAGGAGGGCAGAGGGGGGATTCAGGCCCAAAAAGATAAGTGGACAGGATGGAACGAATTTAAAAACTCTTGGAGATACTATATTGCGGTTACAGGATAGGGCAACTCTCATGATGTGTGTCAGGACTTTGAGGGACAAATAGGCAGAAAAAGGAAAAAAAAGTGGGGAGCACCCCAATCTAAGATACGGAAAGCAAGGGGGGGGGGGGGGGAGGGACGGGTATGGATGGATAAGATATATGATGTTAAGGTAAAGAAGTTTATATCTGTCCTTTGTCTTTTTTTTCTGTTTGTTATGTTATGGAAATTTTGTGTATAAATAAAGAATTAAAAAAAAAATAAATAAAAAAAAAAAAAAAAAAAACAAGGCTTTACAATCACTTTAAAAATGTAAAACGTTCCTTAACCGGTTCCCGACCGGCGCACGATGATGTACGTTGGCAGAATGGCACGGACAGGCATAAGGGCGTACAGGTACGTCCCCTTTAAATTGCCGCCGTGGCATCGAGTGCGCGCCGGTCGGGACCCCCGTGAGTCCGGTCTCGGGTCCCATGGACTCGATCGCCGCGGGGATACCCACAATCGTCTCACGGGACGGCTGAACGGGGAGATGCGGAAGTAAACAGCATCTCCCCGTTAAGCCTAGCAACTAGTGACACTGATCTGTGCTCCCTGTGATTGGAACAAATGACAATGGTCCCAAAAATGTGTCAAAAATGTCCGATGTGTCCGCCATAATGTCGCAGTCACAAAAAAAATCACTAATCGCCGCCATTACTAGTAAAAAAAAAAATTATTAATAAAAATGCTATAAAGCTATTCCCTATTTTGTAAACGCTATAACTTCTGCGCAAACCAATCAATAATCCCTAATTGCGATTTTTTTTTACCAAAAATATGTAGAAGAATACGTATCGGCCTAAACTGAAGAAAAAAAATGTTTTTTTATATATTTTTGGGGGATATTTATTATAGCAAAAAGAAAAAAATTATGTGTTTTTTTTCAAAATTGTCACTCTTTTTTTGTTTACAGCGCAAAAAATAAAAACCGCAGGGGCGATCAAATACCACCAAAAGAAAGCTCTATTTGTGGGGAAAAAAGGACGTCAATTTTGTTTGGGAGCCACGTCGCATGACCGCGCAATTGTCAGTTAAAGCAAATAGTAGAAAGTGGTCTGGTCTTAAGCCAGCAAAATGGTCCGGTCTGAAAGTGGTTAAATAAAATGCCTGAGGGATGCCCTGACCCTGCCTATGAAGTGGTGCATCTGTGAAATGTAAATAACCTACTAAAGCAGGGGTCTCCAAACTTTTTACTTCGAGGGCCACATTCTATATTTTACACACATTCGCGGGCCGGAAAAATCATTTATAAATAAATCCACAGTAGAATAATAGAATAGAAATTTTACTTACTGCTGACAGCAGGACTGGATGGTGCTCCTGTATTCTTTGCTGGCACCTAAATGCTGGAGCATCATGCAGGGGGGCTAAACTTCCAGTGTGCATGAGGCTTTACATCCGTGTCCCCATCAGTCTCCATATACATCTGTGTCCCCATACATCTGTGTCCCCATCAGTCTCCCAATACATCTGTGTCCCCATCAGTATCCCCATACATCTGTGTCCCCATCAGTATCCCCATACATCTGTGTCCCCATCAGTCTCCCCATACATCTGTGTCCCCATCAGTCTCCCCATACATCTGTGTCCCCATCAGTCTCCCCATACATCTGTGTCCCCATCAGTCTCCCCATACATCTGTGTCCCCATCAATCTGTGTCCCCATCAGTCTCCCCATACATCTGTGTCCCCATACATCTGTGTCCCCATCAGTCTCCCCATACATCTGTGTCCCCATTAGTCTCCCCATACATCTGTGTCCCCATACATCTGTGTCCCCATATATCTGTGTCCCCATCAGTCTCCCCATACATCTGTGTCCCCATACATCTGTGTCCCCATACATCTGTGTCCCCATATATCTGTGTCCCCATCAGTCTCCCCATACATCTGTGTCCCCATACATCTGTGTCCCCATACATCTGTGTCCCCATACATCTGTGTCCCCATACATCTGTGTCCCCATCAGTCTCCCCATACATCTGTGTCCCCATCAGTCTCCCCATACATCTGTGTCCCCATCAGTCTCCCCATACATCTGTGTCCCCATACATCTGTGTCCCCATCTGTGTCCCCATACATCTGTGTCCCCATCAGTCTCCCCATACATCTGTGTCCCCATACATCTGTGTCCCCATCTGTGTCCCCATACATCTGTGTCCCCATCAGTCTCCCCATACATCTGTGTCCCCATCAGTCTCCCCATACATCTGTGTCCCCATCAGTCTCCCCATACATCTGTGTCCCCATCAGACTCCCCATTTATCCGTGTCCCCATCAGACTCCCCATTTATCCGTGTCCCCATCAGACTCCCCATTTATCCGTGTCCCCATCAGACTCCCCATTTATCCGTGTCCCCATCAGTCTCCCCATTCATCTGTGTCTCCATACATCTGTGTCCCAATCACTCATCAGGGTATCCCCACAAATTGGTGTCCCCATTAGAACCCCCCCACACATTGCGTCCCCATCATTCATCAGAGTCTCCCTGCACATTTGTGCCCCCATCACAGCCCCCCCCCGCCTGCATATTTGTGTCTCCATCAGAGCCATCACCTCCCCTTCCACATATTTGTGTCCTTATTAGAGCCATCAGCCCCCTACAATTTTGTGTCCCCATCAGCCCCCCCTCCTCACATGTTAGTGTCACCATAAGAGCCACCAGCCCCCTCCCACATTTGTGTCGCCATCAGACCCCCCAGATATTTGTGTCCCCATCAGAGTTATCACCCCCTCCCCCCAAATTTGTGTCCCCAGAGTCATCACCCCCCCACATTTGTGTCACCATCAGTCATCAACCCCCCCCACTTGTGTGTCCCCATCAGAGTCATCAGCCCCCCAAATTTGTGTCCCCATCAGAGTCATCACCCCCCCCCCCCCAACATGTGTCCCCATCAGAGTCATCAGCCCCCCCCCCCAACATGTGTCCCCATCAGAGTCATCAGCCCCCCCCCAACATGTGTCCCCATCAGAGTCATCAGCCCCCTCACATGTGTGTCCCCATCAGAGTCATCACCCCCCCCCCACATGTGTGTCCCCATTAGTCATCAGCCCCCCCCTCCAATTTGTGTCCCCATCCGAGTCATCAGCCCCCCACATTTGTGTCCCCATCAGAGCCATTCAACCCACCCCCCGATCGAGTGTAACCATCTCACATCATTCCCCCTCCTTGCGTGTGTACTTTACCAGCATATTACACTGGCTGTGCAGACCTGCTGCACCTCCCGACTCCCGCCCCGCTGGTATTACACACTCGTTACTCATTAACAGCAAGGCGGGAGGCGGGAGCAGGGAGGTGGCAACAGGTCTGCACTAAAACATCTCATTGGCTGCTAGGATGCCCGTGGTCCCAGCAGCCAACACAGTGAGACGTCGGGAAGAATTGCGGGACCTGCGCTGCATATTGCAGGGGGAAAATATGCAGCGCAGGTTCCACAACTAACAGGTGGACTAGGGACTCCAGCTGCGGGCCGGAAGAAATGGCCTGGCGGGCCGGATGTGGCCCGCGGGCCGTACTTTGGAGACCCCTGTACTAAAGCAACACTAACATTTACACAAAAAAGGGTAAGTGGTGGGGGAGAGATGTCCATACAAAAAACAAAAACAAAAAATAATGCTGTCAAAAATCAAAAAGTGCATCAATAAAGTATTAGTTTAAGGGTGTGTTTATTTATGCAAACCGATTGTAAGTTTTTAAATAGTTCTTCCCCTTTTTTTAAGGTGGTTCTAAAGGAAAAAAGGTTTTTTTCTACCTTAACCACTTTCAGACCGGACCAATTTGCAGCCAAAGGACCAGGCCCCTTTTTGCGATTCGGCACTGCGTCACTTTAACTGACAATTGCGCGGTCGTGCGACGTGGCTCCCAAACAAAATTGATGTCCTTTTTTTCCCACAAATAGAGCTTTCGTTTGGTGGTATTTGATTGCCCCTGCGGGTTTTTATTTTTTGCGCTATAAACAAGAAAGAGCGACAATTTTGAAAAAAAATGCATTATTTTTTATTTTTTGCTATAATAAATATCCCCCAAAAATATATAAAAAAAATATTTTTTCCTCAGTTTAGGCCGATACGTATTCTTCTACATATTTTTGGTAAAAAAAATTGCAATAAGCGATTGATTGGTTTGCGCAGAAGTTATAGCGTTTACAAGATAGGGGATAGTTTTATAGCATTTTTATTAATAATTTTTTTTTTATTAGTAATGGCGGCGATCAGCGATTTTTATTGTGACTGCGACATTATGGCGGACACATCGGACATTTTTGACATTTTTGGGACCATTGTCATTTATACAGCAATCAATGCTATTTAAATGCATTGATTCCTGTATAAATGACACTGGCAGTGAAGGGGTTAACCACAAGGGGGCAGTGTAGGGGTTAAGTATGCCTAGGGGTGTGTTTCTTACTGTGGGGGGCGTGGCTGTCAGCTAGTGAATGCTGATCTCTGCTCCAATCACAGGGAGCAGAGATCGGCGTCACTAGTTGCTAGGCAGAACGGGAAGATGCTGTTTATCTCGGCATCTCCCCGTTCAGCCTTCCCGTGAGACGATCGCGGGTGTCCCCGCGGCGATCGAGTCCGCGGGGCCCGCGACCGGACTCACGGGGGTCCCGACCGGCGCGGGAGCGCGCCGCTCCCGATGGCACGGACAGGCATTAAGGAGGGGCTTATATATACGCCCTCCTGCCTGTACGTGCCATTCTGCCGACGTATATCTGTGTGCGCCGGTCGGGAAGTGGTTAATGCATCCTCTGCATTAAGGTAAAAAAATGTGTCTGTGCCAGCTCCCCCCCATCCTCCGGAAGGATTTGCCCCCTTAACGACCAGGACATTTTTTGCGATACAGGACTGCGTCGCTTTAACTGACAATTGCGCGGTCATGCAACTCTGTACCAAAACAAAATCGATGTCCTTTTTTTTCCCACAAATAGAGCTTTCTTTTGGTGGTATTTGATCACCTCAGCGGTTTTTATTTTTTGCGCTATAAACAAAAAAATACCAACAATTTAAAAAAACTTTTTTTTTATTAACTATCTGCTATAATACATATCCAAAAAAAAATATATAAAAAAATGAAAATACAAAAAATGTATTCATCAGTTTAGGCCAATATATATTCTTCTACATATTTTTGGTAAAATAAAAACGCAATAAGCGTTTATTGATTGGTTTGCACAAAAGTTATCGCGTCTACAAACTACGGGACAGATGTAGGAACTTTTATTTATTTTTTATTGTTTTTACTGGTAATGGCGGCGATCTGCGCTTTTTAGCGGGACTGCGACAATGCGCAGACAAATCTGACACCAAATGACACTTTTTGGGGACCAGTGACATTATTACATTGATCGGTGCTATAAAAATGCACTGATTAATGTAAAAATGACACTGGTAGGGAATGGGGTTAACACTAGGGGGCAATCAAGGGGGTTAAGTGTGTTCCCTGGGTGTGTTCTAACTGTTCTTCCCGACAATTCTGGTCATTGGTTGTCAGTGTCTGCGGGGGGGGGGGGGGGGCTTATCGGAAATTTAACAAGGGGACCCCCAGATTCTGGCCCCCCGACCTATGTGAATGCGTATGGGGTACATTGTACCCTTACCCATTCACCTAAAAAGTGTCAAAAATAAAACTCAGTACTCAAGTTTTTAAAGTATTTTATTAAGGGAGCTCTTCTGATTTCTTCTCCCCTGCTGATGTCTTCTGCCTCTGACGGTTTTTCTCTGCTCTCCGCTGATGTCTTCTAACCCTCTCCGGTTCTTCTCCTTCTGTCTGCTGTCTTCTGCCGAGTCTCCTCTCTGCGCTGTCTTCTTCGGATGTTGACTCAATGCTCTCTCCTGCTCTAATGCTAGGTGCTTGGCATGCCACTACTTATATTGGCATGGGGCGGGGGTCACGTCATCTGGAGGCCCCACCCCTTTATGATGTCACCGCCCCATCGTGCCCCGAGCAGTGGCGTCACAAGGAGGTGGGGCCTCCGTGAACGTCATTGGGTGGCCCCGCCCCATTCCAATATAAGTATTGGCACACGGCAGCCCCAGCATTAGAGCGGGCGAGAGTGTCGAGTCAACATTGGAGGAAGAACAAAGGAAGAACAGACAGAGAAGACAGCAGAGAAGACATCGGGGAGAGGAGGCCCGGCAGAGGCAGAAGATAGCGGACAGAGGAGAAGAACAATAGAGGGCTAGAAGACATCAATGGAGAGCGGAGCAGAACTGGCAGAGGGAGAAGACATCGCCAGAAGAGGGAGAATAGCCTGAGAGGGGAGAAGAAATCAGAAGAGACGCCGGAGCTGCCTTAATAAAATACTTTAAAAACCTATGTACTGTATTTATTTTTGACACTTTTTTTTTTTTAAGGTAAATGGGTAGGGGTACAGTGTATCCCATACTTATACACATGGCAAAATATTTGATGAGCAAGTAATTGGTGGCAAATGGGTCTATCGCTTCTCACATATGAAAAATATATATTTGTGAAGGCCTAGTGTGCATTAACACGGCCTATACCCCTGAGAGAAGCTTTCTGTTTAAGCTTCTCTCAGGGGTATAGGCCGTGTTAATGCACACTAGGCCTTCACAAATATATATACTTATACACATGGGGTGGGAATTGGGGGTCCCCTTTTTAAAAAGGAGGCTTCCAGATTCCGATAAGCTGCGTGCAGACCCCGACAACCACCAGCCAGGGTTGTCGGGAACAGGCCCTCGTCCTCATCAACATGGAGACAAGGTGCTTTGGGGCAGGGGGGGGGGCAGGTTCCCCCTGCCCCAAAGCACCCACCCCCCATGTTGAGGGCATGTGGCCTAGTATGGTTCGGGGGGAAGGGGGGCTCGCTCGTCCCCATCCCCTTTCCTGACCTGCCGTGCTGCATGCTCGGATAAGGGTCTGGTATGGATTTAGTGTCAAAGTGTCAATATTTTTTGTGACCACCATTATTTCACACCACTGCCTCAACCCTCTTAGGCATGGAGTTCACCAGAGCTTCATAGGTTATCACTGGAGTTCTCTTCCATTCCTCCATGATGACATCATCGCGCTGGTGGATGTTAGAGATCTTGCGCTTCTCCACCTTCCGTTTGAGAATGTCCCACAGATGCTCAATAGGGTTTAGGTCTGGAGACATGCTTGGCCAGTCCATTACCTTTACCCTTAGCTTCTTTAGTAAGGCAGTGGTCACCTTGGAGGTATGTTTGGGGTCATTATCCTGTCGGAATACTGCCCTGTGGCCCAGTCTCTGAAGGGAGAGGATCATGCTCTGCTAGAGCATGTGATAGTACATGTTGGCATTCATGGTTCCCTCAATGAACTGTAGCTCCCCATTGCCAGCAGCACTAATGCATTTAACACACCTGCTCCCCATTCACACCTGAGACCTTATAATAACGAGTCACATGACACCGGGGAGAGAAAAAGACTAATTGGCCCCAATTTGGACATTTTCACTTAGAGGTGTACTCGCTTTTGTTGCCAGCGGTTTAGACATTAATGGCTGTGTGAAAGGTTTTGGCCTAACTTTCTAGTTTAAGCGGGAACATAAAAAATTAACATTTGTACCATCATCCGTGGAATATGAGAAGGAAATTTATTGGAGAGAATCTGGTCTCCAGCCAGAGTTCTCCAAACAAGGGGGAGCTATCGGACTATCACGGTACGTAGAATGTAGTTTACTAATGTTTGTACACAAAGTAAATAAGTAAAATTTAACAATTTATTGTAATGGTTCTTCACATATTAATACATTGAACAATTATTCATAAAATCAGACAGATGTGCAATATGCATTTCTACTAGTTTCGCTGTATAGCTTCATCAGGAAATACATGGTTTTTGACATCTGTAAACAGGGACAAAAAGGGAAAAACAAATAAATAGCATTTGTGAACAGAGAACCTTACATATTTAGAATTAAAGAGCCAGTGCTGTAAGTCGGCACTGTGAGTAATTTCTCGTAATGGAGACAAAATATATAGGGAGTATAACATGAGCGAATTCTTACCCCATCCTAGGATGCGTTTTGGAGGCACGGAAGTACCCTCCAGTGCCTGGCACGGCGACTGGGGAGGGTTAAGTGTGTCTCGCAGGTTTGTTCAATGATACCTGAAGGTAATGATGATATTATAACTGGGATAATAGGTCTACATTGATAGAACAATATCACCCGAGTGGATAGACCGGTGCCCGACGTTGGATTACGTAAGTATGGTGACCCAGGGAAGAAAAGTGAAAGGGACGAAAAGAAGGGGGGGGGGAAAGGGGGGAAAAAAGAAAAAGAAAAGGGGAAGGGGTTTTTTGAGGGGGGGGGAGGGGGAAAGAAGGACAGGAGGGGGGGGGGGAAAGGAGGAGAGTGAGGAGATGGTTGAATGGAGAAAGGGAGTGTTGTGCTGTTTTGATTTTGAGTGGGGAGAAGCAAGGAGGAAAGAAAAACAGTGATGTGGGTGATGGTGTTGGGGGTGTGGAGGGAAGTAGACAGTGGGGATGAGGAGAATGAAGGGAGAGGAAAAGGGAAAGGTGAGAAAAGTGACAGTGTGGGGAATGAGGTAGGTGAATGGAAAGGCATAATAATTGAGCAATTGCATAAGTGAGACTGTTAAAAAACTGGAAAAAATGCTGGAAAAACAGAAAGTGCTGTGTGGCAAATAAACAATTGAGGGTATGAAAACTGCAGGGGTGAGATGATGGTGATAAGTATAGTATTGCACTGGGTGCCGTGTTTGGGGGGGGGGGGGGGAGACATTAGCATTGTGTGATGAAGTGGACCAAACGGTGAGTGATACTTGAGGGAGTGGGGTGCAGAGGGTAAATCGGTGTGGTAAAACTTCATCACTCGTTTTACCACACCGATTTACCCTCTGCACCCCACTCCCTCAAGTTTCACTCACCTTTTGGTCCACTTCACCACACAATGCCAATGTCCCCCCCCCCCCCCCCCCCCCCCCCAAACGCGGCACCCAGTGCAATACTATACTTATCACCATCATCTCACCCCTGCAGTTTTCATACCCTCAATTGTTTATTTGCCACACAGCACTTTCTGTTTTTCCAGCATTTTTTCCAGTTTTTTAACAGTCTCACTTATGCAATTGCTCAATTATTATGCCTTTCCATTCACCTACCTCATTCCCCACACTGTCACTTTTCTCACCTTTCCCTTTTCCTCTCCTTTCATTTTCCTCATCCCCACTGTCTACTTCCCTCCACACCCCCAACACCATCACCCATATCACTGTTTTCCTTTCCTCCTTGCTTCTCCCCACTCAAAATCAAAACAGCACAACACTCCCTTTCTCCATTCAACCATCTCCTCACTCTCCTCCTTCCCCCCCCCCCCTCCTGTCCTTCTTTCCCCCCCCCCCCCCCCCCCCCTCAAAAAAAAAAAAAACCCCTTCCCCTTTTCTTTTTCTTTTTTCCCCCCTTTCCCCCCCCCCCTTCTTTTCGTCCCTTTCACTTTTCTTCCCTGGGTCACCATACTTACGTAATCCAACGTCGGGCACCGGTCTATCCACTCGGGTGATATTGTTCTATCAATGTAGACCTATTATCCCAGTTATAATATCATCATTACCTTCAGGTATCATTGAACAAACCTGCGAGACACACTTAACCCTCCCCAGTCGCCGTGCCAGGCACTGGAGGGTGCTTCCGTGCCTCCAAAACGCATCCTAGGATGGGGTAAGAATTCGCTCATGTTATACTCCCTATATACTTTGTCTCCATTACGAGAAATTACTCACAGTGCCGACTTTCAGCACTGGCTCTTTAATTCTAAATATGTAAGGTTCTCTGTTCACAAATGCTATTTTTTTGTTTTTCCCTTTTTGTCCCTGTTTACAGATGTCAAAAACCATGTATTTCCTGATGAAGCTATACAGCGAAACTAGTAGAAATGCATATTGCACATCTGTCTGATTTTATGAATAATTGTTCAATGTATTAATATGTGAAGAACCATTACAATAAATTGTTAAATTTTACTTATTTACTTTGTGTACAAACATTAGTAAACTACATTCTACGTACCGTGATAGTCCGATAGCTCCCCCTTGTTTGGAGAACTCTGGCTGGAGACCAGATTCTCTCCAATAAATTTCCTTCTCATTAATGGCTGTGTGTTGGGTTATTTTGAGGGGACAGCAAATTTACACTGTTATACAAGCTGTACACTCACTACTTTACATTGTAGCAAAGTGTAATTTCTTTAGTGTTGTCACATGAAAAGATATAATATAATATTTACAAAAATGTGAGGGTGTACTCACTTTTGTGCGATATTGTATGTATGTATGTATGTATGTGTGTGTGTGTGTGTATATATGTATATATATATATATATATATATATATATACATACATATACACACTGCATGTATGTTGTCCTTTTCAAAACCATTATAAATTCTCATTATTTTGCCTATGGAAAAACTGCATAAAACTAATTTCCCACTATTATTATTATTATATTATTAGCAACAGCATACATTTGTGCTGTCTTTGTGTCCAAATAACCACATAGTTTTCTGTTAATTCAGAAGCCAGGAGGATTGGTTCTGTTGTTTTTATACAAGACATTTTATACAAGAATTTTTTTTTTTATTAGTGTTTCAATTGAATGCACATCTACATTTTCAGATAATTCCCTACACATTGCAGCAAATTTGTTTAAGGACTGAAAACCTATTTCACAATAGAGAGTAGCAGGAGGCACCAGAAAAGGAATGGCAGAGACAAAACAGACAGGTGTTTCCCTAAAAACCTGAGAATGGCTAGCACTAACACTACAGGAAATTGATCTCCAGAGGCAGCAAATTGTTAGTATCTCTAATGCATTTTCCAATTCCTACTGTGCAAAATCAGCTTGTAAAAACAGGCCTTTAATAACAAGTGCCTTGTCTAGGCTCCTGTACCATTTTATTTCAGATGACTCTAATGAGAAATACTCTACTCTTTTACCTCCTAAAACGTTCCTATTTGACAATTAAATATTTGTACTTCCCAACTTGAGTACCAGGCTGGAAGAACAGATGTGTTCTCTTAAAACATGATGACTGTGGTGTTTGTATATAAAACAATTATTAATTGATGGAAAACTATACTAGTCAATCTACCAGTGTAGCAACCCATTTGTTTTCCTTTATTGTCCTATATAAGTGATTTCCAAACTATGACCCTTTGCTTGCCCCAAAGAGGACTGCAGTCTGCTCACATAGCTTGTAATAAAAACATCTTTGCCATTCTTTAGATTCAGTGGTTGCTTTTTGTGTTCTCTGTTCCAGTTTAACTAACCAATGTATATTATTTTATATTCATTTTGTTTTGGTTTTATTCTTGAATTTTCTAGGTACTGTTTGGGGGTCTTTATTATGTATATATATTTATATAGATGTTTATGTATATTTCTCCTCATGCTGTACTCTTCGTTCTATCTTCCTTATGTCAGTTTTTTCAAGTTTAGTTTTTACACACTTTGTGATTTATTGGTGTTATCTGGTCTATACATGTTGGTCCGCCAATCAAACCGGGCTTTTTTTGTTGCATCTCTTTTGGGTGGAGCATTTAAATAGCTCAGGTTTGGGGCTACATTTTTGTTGTGATCAAGCACGAGTTATCCGTATGAAACCTGGCTACCAATGTTCCTTACGGCGCCGTTCATCTTCCGAGATTTTCCGAATGCATTTGTCCTCCCTACTGTGCAAGCGATGCGCCTGCACAGTACACCCTGGACACTATATGATAGCCGAACACATTTTGACAGAACACCCTGGACACTATATGATAGCCGGACACATTTTGACAGAACACCGGCAAACCAAGCATTAGTAGAGGAGAGGCTTTAGTGTGGAGCAGTGCTGGTCACTTTGGATTACTTAAAGTGCATAGAATATTGTGACACTCATGGCCATCATCCGTATTATATATATATATAAAATGAGAAATGGTGATTTTGCGCTAAAGTGCATCAAGCGATAAAAAGTGTGTGTGTGAGCCTGTATATAGCCAAATGTGTGTAATAAATAGTCACTACAGGCTCAAAACGTGGTAATGTGAATCACATAAAATAAATCAATATATAAATATCATATAATAGACGTGGCAATCATTAATTACATAAAAATGTGACTAAAAAAGTGCATCAAGTGCTAAAATCACAATAATGAATAAAACAAATACAATCCAAAATGCCTATGTAAGTGAAAATAATTAAAAACTGAACACATGCACAATGAGAACCACAGTATAATGAAAATAAATAAATAAATAATTAATTGAATGATGTAAAATCGCTTGATGCACTTTAGCGCAAAATCACCATTTCTCATTTTTTGTACGGGTTTGTGTTTACTCTTAGATTTTGCAGCTTGGTTTAGGAATTTTTTTCCACATACAGCATTAGTGTTTACACTTATTTTGTTTTTGACTCACTCACTCATCTATTTTATAATAATATAGTTTCTAGTTCATTAAAACAGCGCGAAGGACACCCACACTTACTTTTATATATATATATATATATATATATATATATATATATATATATATATATGGAAAAAATAGCACAAGATGTTAGACTATACAGGCCACAAAAGGAGCAAGACAATCAATACTATAAAATATTACAGTTTATTCCATAGAAAACATCACATAATATATGCATCTGAATATTTAAAAGCTATTGTGCTCAAAGGTGTCACTGTTTTTGTTTGTACACTTAGAAGGTGAATACTGGCACATTAGGTCTTCATACGCCAACACATTTTGCAAAGATTTGCTTCATCAGGGCTATGAAAACCATACAACACTCATCTAGAAAAAATAATAGCATTTACATATTGATCATACATCAATTTACATAGTATATACATCTAGCATTTTCTATAGTCATGTGTTCACCGTGTGGGATCCACCTCAGTGTGGGGTATCACTAGCACATTATCTCCGTAGGTGGGCACTGGAGCACATAGGAAAACTCAGATTGTGGGGGGTCACTAGGTATAAAAGAACTGGATATGACAATACCCATATCTGTACATATCTGTTTGGAACAACATACATAGATATACAGTATATAGATTGCAAAAAATACCTACTAGGGGTATATATATGTATAGAAAATCAAGAAAAATATCCCAGTCCTCATCCAAAGATATATGGAAGTGTTTGATTTTTGATCTATAACAAGGGGGACAGGGGAGTGATGCATTGACCAAATAATTTCTCATATATATTGAGATAGCATTTTAAACCCTGATGTCACACCTTAAAATCCATCCATGTAATGTAAAAAATAGTTAACAATCCACTCAGGAAAGACAAATCAAAAGAATAAGAGACCTGCACTAGATTATAAAGATATCCCCATCAGCACATATATATATATATATATATATATATATATATATATATATATATATATATATATATATATATATATATATATATATATATATCTTCAGAGACACCCAAAATATGCTATAGCCTCTCCTTTACATATAGTTGGATAAACTCACTCATGGGCCCCAATGGGATAGTAACAAGTCCTCCTATATGGATATGAACATCCGTGTTTTTGCTGAGAGAGATAGGTTCAGTCCCATCCGCAAATCCCAATGTTAAACAAAGCATAAGCATAAGCCAATCTAAGTATATTAGGATTTGTTTCTCTGTACTCGCTAGCTATGCATCTGCCAATACTCTAGTTCCACAAACTAGTAAACACATACCGTCTCAGAAGGATGGTGCAAGCGTCCAGTTCACCCGGTGGTCTGGCAGTGATGGAGCCACCGCCGTCCCTTATATAATCTTATTTGGTCAATGCATCACTCCCCTGTCCCCCTTGCTATAGATCAAACACTTCTATATATCTTTAGATGAGAAATGGGATATTTTTCTTGATTTGGATGCATCAGTGTACAGTGGGTAAATAAGTATTGAACACAGCACCATTTTTCTAGGTAAATATATTTATAAAGGTGCTATTGACATTTTCACCACATTTCGGTAACAACCCATGCAATCCATACATACAAAGAAACCAAAACAAATAAGTTCATAAAGGAAGTTATGTGTAATAAAATGGAATGACACAGGCAAAAAGTATTGAACACATAAAGAAAGGGAGGTGCAAAAAGACATGAAAACCAAAGGCACCAGCTGAAATCTATCAGTAATTAGAAAGAAATCCTGTCCTTTGTTAGTGCAAATTAATATCAGCTGGTTCAGTCTCAACTGATAGCCTATTAAAGAGGTGTCTCATTACCAAGGTGTCACACAAGAAACATCTCATGATGGGTAAAAGCAAAGAGCTCTCTCAAGACCTTTGCAGCCTTATTGTTGCAAAACATACCGATAGCATTGGTTACAGAAAACTTTTGAAATGTTCCAGTTAACATTGTTGGGGCCATAATCAGGAAGTGGAAAGAACATAATTTTACGGAGCGCATGCGCCCGGGACCTGGATCGGACATGTTCTGCCCGAGCTCCACTTGCCGCCCGGCTTTCCGAGCATATAAATAGCGATCCGGGTGCAGTGAGCACTTACCCGGGCACTGGACCATACTATGCAGCGGAGGACAGCGGGATTAGCTAAAAAGAACCCATCGCGCTACCAAAACACGACCCGACCGGGGCACCCTTCACCAGCAGCATACCAGGCCCCATCTTCCAAGATGGCACCGGATCCGAAGAAGAAGGGACAGGCGGCTCAGTCACCTTACAGCCCGGTCTCCCCTAACTCTGCGGCAGCAGAGTAAGGGGAGATTTCCACTGCATTGGGGAGAGGCTAGACATGATTGAATCTAAGGTGGATGGCACGGTGGGCAGTGTTAACAAAAACACTAAGATAATCTCTTCTCTCCATGACCAAGCCAATGCAAAAATTGAAGACTTGGAAAATAGATCTAGACGATATAATTTTAAGCTGTGCGGATTGCCAGAATCGATCACCGATCTGGAGGCTGCAGTACACACCCTGATGCAGGACTTGATTCCAAGATTTTCTCCTCACCATCTGGAGCTTGACAGGGTGCGTTGAGCCTTGACTGCCCCAAGAATGGATGGCCTTCTCAGAGATGTGTTAGTAAAGCCGAATTTTTATAGGATCCAAGAAAAAATTATGTCAGAAACCAGGAGCAAGGGAGACATAAATTTATTAGGCCACCCCGCCCAAATATTTGCGGATATCTCTCAACTAACCATCCAGAAGAGACGGCATTGAAGCCTCTACTGACGCACCTAATCAATCGCTACTAAAGTATTGATGGTCTTTCGGCTCTTATTTGTCTATAAGGGTAAGATGCATTCCTTTGCCAATTTTCGTGAGGATATTCTGCTAGACCTTGAACTGATCACTCGAGAACCTTCATCTCCTTCTCCTCGACAAGCCAGGGATTGGCTTTCGCCCATATGGTCGCAACAAGGCCGTTCCTCATCCAAATGGTCCAATCCAGCCATGGAAGCATACGGATGAATCCAAACTGATCTCCAGCCTCCTGTAATCTTGCCAGATGAAACTCAGACTTGACAGAAGTTTAGTGAAATTCCTTCCAGTTGATGGGGACTTTGCCCCTCCTTGACTCAAAATGTCCCACCCCCCTTTTTTTCCATGCTGTTTTCCCACAGGGCGGTACACTTTTTCCATCCTGGTCCAAAGCTTAAACAGATGATTGTTCTGGCCTGGATAGTGGCTGTCTATTCCATTGAATTCACTAAACTAGCCTGGTTATACGTATGTTGAAGCTATGAATCTCGGACACTTATTTTCCTTACAGTAACAGGACTGGAAAGACATCAGGGCCAAAACGCATGCCACTTCTTGGTGAGCTTGTGCTGCCTCGTCAGAGAGTGACAACCTCAGGATACTTTATGGGAACATTGAGTTCCCAGAGGTCACTGACCTAGATCACCTTGTGTGACATTATGTTGCTTATATGTTTTGTGTTTTTGGACACACGGATAATCAGTGTGTTGGTACATTACTCTATACCTTTTCTTCTCTTTCTTCCAGCTCCTTACCTAAGTGCACTCCACTCTCCAAACCTATCGGTCTATCCTCAGAGCGACAGGATCTCGGACGAGGTGATGGAAAACGATAACAGGCAAGTGCAGTCTATGGAGCTACCATGTTGTGTACCCATGCAACCAAATTCACATTTCTAACCCATAATGTGCAGGGCATAAATTCTCCAACTAAAAGGGCAAAGGCTTTTCACCAATATCATAAATGGGGAGCGGACATAGTGCTCTTACATGAAACCCATTTATTCCTGGCCTCGGCATCTAAATACCTTAATGCCCGATATCCCACTTTATTTTCCCAATGACCCAGAGAAAAAAGGAGGAGTTGAGATATGCATTGCTAAACGAGTTCCCTTTACCCCGGATATGGTCCTGAAAGATAAAGAGGGGACTGGGAAACAGGCCATCACGTTAGTCTCCTACTATGTCCCTAATGGGGGACAGGTAAAGTTCTTCGAAACGATGCTAGCGACACTGCTTCCACATGCAATGGGTAAGCTCATACTAGGAGGAGACAGTAATGTTCCCCTGGACCAAGCCCTGGATAGGTCTAATCCATATAAACCAGTCTTGGAACATACTCCGAAACAGGGCTGTAAATTGGCTCGGCTGTTACACTCCCTAATAGATATTTGGAGAGATCTCCAACCAACCACTAGGGATTATACCCATTATTCCCAAGTACATAAAACCTACTCCCGAATCGATCATGTGTTCACTCTATCACATCTGCTCCCCTCAATCAAATCAGCAAAAATACTGACCACGGCGTGGTCTGATCATTTCCTGGTGCAAATTTGTTTATCAGATCTGGGGATAAAACCGAAACCTACAACTTGGCGCCTCAACGCCTCCTTACTTTTTTTTTTTTTTAACAAAAACTTTTTATTTTATGTTTCAAAAAACAAAAAAACATTATCAGGTGTCAAAGAGACTTACAGACAGTCATCCACATGGAAGAACAAAATCAGTAAGGATACATTTAACTTACAACAGGTGTACATAGCCAGTTAAAAGTAAGATCAAACATTCACAGGGTAAGTATGGGATCATCAGGTCGTGACCCCATGGGTCATCCTGTGCGGAGACATAGAGCAACTTCCTACTCCAGGAATTAATCAATGGTCAAGTGTTTCGCCTCCACCCAATCCTCCCAGATCTTCCAACGCCTCCTTACTTAATGATCCTATTATATTCACCAAAATTGAAAAGGCCATAGGCCAATACTTTACTGAAAATCGAGCCACTGACACGACCCCGAGTATCAATTGGGCAGCGCACAAAGTCACAATTCGCAGTAAGTTGATTCAACTGGCCTCTAGGACCAAACACACAAATAATACAAAAACAGGGGACCGACCTACAGGCCCTTATGCAGGAACAAAAGAAAAACCCCCAGCTCGACATGAGACACAAAATCGCTGCGGCTCGTACGGCACTAAACCTTAGCCTCACTAACAAAGCGGAGAAATATCTTCGCTGGTCTAGACACCGATTCTACACCTTGGGAGACAAGCCGAATACCTTGTTAGCTAGGAAACTCACACCCCGCCCCTACAATCTGGCTTTACCAAAACTATGCTTGCGTGATGGCAAATCGATCCAAAATCCAAATTTGGTGGTACAAGAATTCTGTTTCTTTTACTCAAAATTATACGATTCACCAAATGCTTTTCCCGCAGCTTTGGTTGATAAGCACTTTAGGGACATACCCTTACCTAATGTGGCAAACAATCATATGGAACTGATGGAGGGAAATTTTACAGAGGGCGAAATCAAAGAGGTCATCAAGAGTCTGCACCCATCAAAGGCACCTGGCCCTGATGGATTCTCGGGTCACTACTACAAGAAGTTTTTCATAGTTGTTGGTACCCCCCATGCTCCTTTTTCAATGACCTGAAGAAGAGTTTAGCATTGGCAACGCACGAATATGCGGCTCTTATCCATGTCATTCCTAAACCTGGGAAGGATCATGGGGATTGTCCCAACTATCACCGATTTTGCGAATTAACGTAGATCTCAAACTGATGACCAAAGTTTTGGCAAATCGAATGGATACTTTCCTATCCAATTACATCCATCTGGACCAGGTGGGGTTTGTGCCCAATCGTTCTCTGGAACTCAGGCTCTGGATCAGACCCAACGATTAATAGATATCATATCAGCGGTCCAGTCCAATTGGTATAAATGTAGGCCCAGGAAGGGCATGCTGTTGTCATTAGACCTATGCAATACCTTTGATTCCTTGTCATGGGACTATTTTATGCATTGAAAGGCTATGGGTGCGGCCCAATATTTTTGGGGGTGTTGCAGACTCTTTTTATAGCAAACTTACGGCAATAAGTCAGGTAAAGGGATAAGTTTCACCCCCAAAGAGATATCCATAGAGGAACTCTGCAAGGGTGCCCTTTATCTCCTATTCTATTTTTATGGGTCCTGGAACCTTTGGAGATTAAAATCAGGAACAATCCCGACATATAAGGCATACATTGCAGAGAGTCCGAGCACAAGTGTGCTACAGTGCCTTGCAAAAGTATTCACCCCCTTGGCATTTTTCGTGTTTCGTTGCCTCACAACCTGGAATTACCATGGATTGTTTGAGGATTTGCATAATTAAATTTACAGAACATGCCCACAACTTTGACGATTTTTTTTTGTATTGTGAAGCAAACAACAAATAGGACAAAATAACAGAAAAAGTCAATGTGCATAACTATTCACCCCCTAAAGTCAATACTTTGTAGAGCCACCTTTTGCGGCTATCACAGCTCCAAGTCTCTTTGGATAAGTCTCTATGAGCTTGCCACATCTTACCACTGGGATTTTTGCCCATTCCTCCTTGCAAAACTGCTCCAGCTCCTTCAAGTTGGATGGTTTGCGCTTGTGAACAGCATTTGTTAAGTCTGACCACAGATTTTCTATTGGATTGAGGTCTGGGCTTTGACTAGGCCATTCCAACACATGTACATGTTTCCCCTTAAACCACTCAAGTGTTGCTTTAGCAGTGTGTTTGAGGTCATTGTCCTGCTGGAAGATGAGCCTCCGTCCTAGCCTCAAATCACACAGAGTGGTACAGGTTTTTCTCAAGAATATCCCTGTATTTAGCACCATCTATCTTTTCCTCAACTCTGACCAGTTTCCCAGTACCGACTGATGAAAAACACCCCCACAGCATGATGCTGCCACCACCATGTTTCACTGGATGGTGTTCTTTGGGTGATGTGATGTGTTGGGTTTGCGCCAGACATAGCATTTTTTTTGATTGCCAAAAAGTTAAATTTTAGTCTCGTCAGACCAGAGCACCTTTCTCTATACATTTTGGGAGTCTCCCATGTGCCTTTTTGCAAACTCAAAACGTGCCATTTTGTTTTTTGCTGAAAGTAATGGTTTTCTTCTGGCCACCATAAAGCCCAACTCTATGGAGCGTACGGCTTATTGTCATCCTATGTACAGATACTCCAGTCTCTGCTGTGGAATTCTGCAGCTCCTCCAGGGTTACCTTAGGTCTCTGTGCTGCCTCTCTGATTAATGCCCTCCTTGCCCGGTCCCTGAGTTTTTTTTATACCCTAACCCTGACTTGTACTTCTCAACAACATTGTTCCTTACTTTGTTTGGAGAGTTCCTTGGTCTTTATGGCAGTGTTTGCTTGGGTGTTGCAGCCTCTGGGGCCTTTCAAAATGGTGTGTAAATGTAATGACAGATCATGTGACACTTAGATTGCACACAGGTGGACATCATTTCACTAATTATGCGACTTCTGAAGGTAATTGGTTGCACCAGAGCTTTTTTATGGGCTTCATAACAAAGGGGGTGAATACATATGCACATGCCAATTATCATTTTTTTATTTATGAAAAACTGTTTTATGTATATATTTTTCTAATTTTACTTCACCAACTTAGACTATTGTGTTCTGATCCATCACATATAATTCAGATTAAAAAATAAACATTGAACTAAAGTCTGTAAGCCAAGGGGGACGAATACTTTTGCAAGGCACTATATGTTTGCTTCTTTCGTCCCCGTTCGCGTCGCTCTCAAACCTATACCGAACACTACACCACGTCTCCATGATTTCGGGTCTTTCAATCAATCATTTGAAATCGGTTGCCCTCAACCTCTCACTGGACGCGGATATAGTAGCGCAACTACAAAACTCATTTCATTTTAAAAGGCAGGCGAATACCCTTCCATATTTAGGAATTTAGACAAATTACATCAGGCAAACTACCCCCTGTTATATAGCAAGATGGGGGCTGATCTCCAACGATGGGTCAATAATCCTCTGCCGTGGTTCGGTAGACTGCACGTGATCAAGATGAATCTCTTGCCCAGGTTATTATATTTATTTAGAGCATTGCCTATTTCAATCTGTATGCCAGACTTACACAAATTCCAAAATTAGGTTTTGAAATTTATATGGGGGAAATAGAGGCCTCGGGTGAAAAAGCGCACCCTATACACGCCTAAGATTAGGGGAGGCTTGGGAGTCCCGGACTTGGTCAAATATTTTCATGCAGCGCAAATGGCACAGCTAATTCGCTACCACTCTGCAAGACCTCCATTCATCCGGATGAAAATTGAATCATCCCTACATCCCACAAAACCAATTAGTCACCTGATGTGGCTGAGACCTAAAGATAGACAGGTCATGTTGTGTCCCACACTATCATTTTCTCTAAACCTATGGGATAGATTAACAAAACCCCACAATTTTAAATCTCCACATGCTCCCATGGTCCCCCTAGCTGGCAATCCAGACTTCACCTCAGGCCTCAATCCCCACACTCTTGCCTGGTGGACAAACAAGTGTTTGATATGAATTGCTGACCTCTGTGACCATAGAGGGATCCTATCCCAAGGAACCCGTCAAGAGAAATATCTTCTTCCAAACTCAGAGATCTTTCATTATGTGCAAATAGTGCATTTTCTGCAAACCTTAAAACGGGCAGCTGATATAACCACGTCCACCTCAATGGAGTATTTATGCAGATCCCTTGACAAGCACCCTGGCCTTATCTACAAAATATATGTTATATTGACCTCTACTCCAGGAAAATTGTTCTATATGAAGAAGTGGGAACAAGAAATTTGCTCTAGATGAATGGTCCAAAATGTCACTGTGTGTGTCAAAATCATATATAAATACTTCATTGATCGAAGCAAATTACAAGGTATTGCTTAGATGGTACATGGTACCGATAAGAATAGTTTGTCCCAGGGGCCTCCCCCTCCTGCTTTCGAGGGTGCAGTATGGAAGGCACGGTGACCCATAAATGGTGGTCCTCCCCCAAGGTAAAACTTTTTTGGATTCGCCTGTATAATTTTATCTTCTCACTAACACAGGTGAACTTTACTAAATCACAGCAGTGGGACACCCAGTGGAAGGCACATCTAAACAGGTGGGGAAACTTGTAACCTTTATCTTTACGGCAGCCAGAATCACCAGATCATGGAAGATGCCCACAATCCCTTTCGACTTGGTAAAAAACAATGTTGTCATGGATCATGGTAAATGAACGCCTTTCATCGATTTTACAGGACAAACGAGCCCTATTTGACAAGATCTGGGAACCCTGGATCAAATACTTGTCTGACCCCTTGTGAGATCTCAGGGATTGACAAAGTTGATTTTAGGGAGTGCACTTCCTTCCCTCTCTGATATTCTTCTCTACTTACTTTCATTCTTCTCTTTTTCTTCTCTTGGAATAATCTATGGTCTTGGTCCTCCTCCTTCCTCCCCTCCTTCACTGGGAGAGGTGAAGGGATAGGGAAATGAAGCGATACTCATAGTTACATTTTAGACTATGGAAATTTTATCTAGTTGTGTTTTAATTTTACCCTTTTTGTTTTCTCTTGAATTGGAAGAATAAGCAGTAACAGATGTGCAGACCAGAAGACAATAATTTACTTTTCTAGAAAGGCACACTGTATACTGTGTAAAGTTCGGGGGACCAGCCAGACCGCAGGACACAGGCTTTTAACCCAAAAGGAGGTTTATTAAACTTAAAACAGCTTGACAGCAGCAAAAACAAAAGAAAAAAGGTTTCAGTCTCACCGACATTCAAAGTCCAGCATTGCTATCGCAATCAAACAGTCCTTGGGGTGGTTTCAGGTGACTTCACCTGCTAGGAGGCTTCCAGGCAGAACGCTGCTGTCCACGTTGGTTGCTGCACATCAAACCAAACACAAACCACCATCATCTCCTCTACACTCCTCCACCACCATCTGCAACTTCCTGTCTTGTTTTTAAACCCACTTCCTCTGACAGGTGAGTTAACCCTTTTTGTTCCCTTAAAGGGATCACAGACCAAACAGAGGGGAAACATAGCGTTCTTCCAGGACCCAGCCACTACGTCCTGTACATATCCCCCCCCTGTGCCCCAACGCCAAGGAGGTGGAGGCAACAGTGGAGCTCAAACAATGGACTCGGGAGAGGGCATCTGCATTTTGATGCAGTCTCCCGGGCCTATGCTCCACTACAAATTTAAATTCCTGGAGTGCCAGGAACCACCGGGTAACCCTGGCATTAGTCCCTTTACCTTGTCTCAGCCATGTTAAAGGGGCATGGTCAGAAATCAGCCTAAACTTCCTCCCCAAGAGGTAATATCTGAGGGATTCCAGAGCCCACTTAATGGCCAGACACTCTCGTTCAATTATAGCGTAGTTTTTCTCCGCTGGTGTTAACTTCCTACTGAGGAAGACTACTGGGTGCTCCTCGCCATGAATAACCTGTGACAACACCGCTCCCAATCCTACATCGGAAGCATCAGTCTGTACAACAAACTCTTTTGAAAAATTGGGTGCTACTAGGACAGGGTGTTGGCACAGTGCCGACTTGAGCTCCAAAAAAGCCTTCTCAGCGTCTGCATTCCACTCCACCATGACCGATTTCCGACCCTTAGTCAGATCGGTCAATGGAGCTGCCAACGTGGCAAAGTTGGGTACAAACCTCCTGTAGTATCCCACCATACCCAGGAATGCACGTACCTGTTTTTTTGTGAGGGGGCGGGGCCGATTCTGTACAGCCTCTACCTTGTTGACCTGAGGTTTTACTACCCCTCTACCCACAACATAGCCCAGGTATTTCACCTCCTCCATTCCCAAAGCACACTTTTCCGGGTTTATTGTAAACCCCTCCTTCCAAAGAGAGTCCAGTACTGCCTGGACTTTGGGCAAGTGTGACTCCCAGTCTCTGCTAAAAATGACTATGTCATCCAAGTATACTGAGGCATACTCCGATGAGGACGTAAAATCCTATCCATTGCCCTCTGAAATGTGGCTGGAGCAGTTTGCAATCCAAAAGGCATTCTCTTGTACTGAAAACTTCCCTCTGGGGTAGAAAAAGCAGTTTTCTCTCTAGCAGCCTTAGTCAACGGGATTTGCCAATACCCCTTGGTAAGGTCTAATGTAGTGATATACCTGGCTGGACCTAGTCTCTCAATAAGCTCATCTACCTGGGGCATGGGGTAGGCATCAAACCGTGAAACTTCATTTAGTTTCCGGAAATCATTGCAGAATCGCAGAGTCCCGTTGGGCTTCGGTACCAACACAATCGGGCTTGACCACTCACTCTGTGATTCCTCAATAATCTCCAGGTCCAACATCTTCTTCACTTCCTCTGAAACAGCCTTCCTTTGGGCCTCTGGAATGCGGTAAGGCCGGACAAAAACTTTGACTCCTGGTTCCGTGACAATATCATGCTCTATGACACTAGTGAGCCCTGGCAAGTCTGAAAATTTCTCTTTATTTCTCTGCAAGAACTCCTTTGCCTGCTGACTTTGGACTCTAGACAGGGTATTTGCTACTTGGACACTCTCCACCCCAACCCGAGGCTCAAGTCTTGCACCAGCCAGGGAGGTCACCGGTTCCCTGTCTGTCCAGGGCTTTAACAAGTTTACATGATATATCTGATAGGGTTTCCTCTTACCTGGTTGGTGGACTCTATAATTTACCTCTCCCACTTTTTCTACAACTTCAAAGGGGCCTTGCCACCTGGCCAAGAATTTACTTTCCACAGTGGGGATCAACACCGCTACTCGATCCCCCACTTGGAAGTTCCTTATTCTAGCAGCCCTATTATAGACCCGTCGTTGAGCCTCCTGGGCTTTTTGCAAATGTTCTTTGACTAGAGGCATCACAGTTCGGATCCTCTCCTGCATTTGGGAAACATATTCAAGAACACTCTTATGCTGAATAGGTTCACTTTCCCATTCCTCTTTAACAAAATCCAGTAGTCCGCGAGGTCTCCGCCCATATACCAACTCAAAGGGCGAAAACCCAGTGGAGGCCTGGGGCACTTCCCGGATAGCAAACAGGAGAGCGGGTAACAGGCAGTCCCAGTCTTTCCCATCCCTTTGGACAACCCGCTTGAGCATAGACTTAAGGGTCTTATTAAAGCGCTCTACCAACCCATCCGTTTGTGGATGATAGACCGATGTGCGCAGCTGTTTAATCCGGAACAGCTTGCACACATCAGCCATAACCCTCGACATAAACGGGGTGCCCTGGTCCGTGAGTATTTCCTTGGGAAAACCAGTCCGTGTAAACAACTGGAATAATTCCCGAGCAATAGCCTTAGAGGAGGTATTCCGCAGGGGTAGCGCTTCAGGATACCGGGTGGCATAGTCAAGGATCACCAGTATGTAGGAGTGACCTCGAGCTGACTTTACCAAAGGACCCACTATATCCATGGCTATTCTCTCGAATGGGACCTCAATTATGGGCAGAGGGACCAAAGGGCTCCGGAAGTGGGTCACCGGCGCGGTCAACTGACAGGTGGGACAAGAGGCACAGTATCTTTTTACCTCTGCTTTCAGACCTGGCCAGTAAAACCGGTCGGTGATCCGTGCCTCCGTCTTTTCAACTCCCAGGTGTCCCCCTAAAACATCATCATGGGCCAGGTCCAGGACCTTGCGTCTATACTGTTGGGGTACCAATAATTGTTCTACCACATTTTCTCTCACTTTGGTAACCCGATAAAGCAATTCATTATATATGGCAAAGTGGGGCCACCGCTCATTCGCACCTGGCTCTTGGGGTACCCCATTTAATACTACAACTTGTTCCCGTGCACGGGCCAAAGTGGGGTCCTGCATCTGGGCAGTACCAAATGTCCCCTGGGGAACACCCAAATCCGGCAGGGCAGGGGTAGAGGCCACTTCCTCATCCTCTTCACCCAGCATTACCTGAAGTGGGGAAGGTTCCCCCTCCTCAGTGTTCAGGTAGGTCTGTGAACCACACATTTTGACACCCTTCACAGTATCAGCACTACTTTCATCACCATTAACCCAATCATTAGCATTTGTATCAACTGGATCCACATTAGGTTCATTGGCATCTCAGGGTTATTACCCTCAACCATAGGAACAGAGGAACTCGTTTCTCCCCAGTCTTGGGATCGTTCAGATAGTTCTCCTTGTCCCCACAGTTTTTCAAAAAATGGACAGTCTCGTCCTATGATAACATCATGTATCAAGTTCTTTACCACCCCCACCTCTTGAGTACCAGTGCCATATGCTGTGGAAATGGACACCGAGATGAGAGGGTACTCTCTAGTGTCCCCGTGAATGCATACAACCCGTAAAGTTTTGCTTACCGGACCGATCTTCCCAAGTACTCTAGGATGAACAAGGGTTACCAAAGCCCAGGCAGGGAGGTGGTTCACTTGGACTACACACTCAAATTTTTTCTTTCACTCAAATTTCTTCTCCACGGTCAAGGTGTGTGGTACATGCTCTATGAGCAATAAAAGACCCCCTCCGAAGAACCCCGCATTCCATGGGCTCCTCTTGCAGTGGGCAGTGGGCCCGGGTATGGCCCCAGGAATGACACCGCCAACATTGTACATCCCCTCCTCTCCGAACAGGAACAGATCGCTGAGGAGGTACTGGGAGTGACTCTTGACCTTCTGGGGTGTTGATTCCAGGGCTCCGGGGGACATCCTTTCGAAGGGCGGCAGTCGATCGAATAGGCCGTGGCAGACTGGGCCCTTGGCGCTTGGTAGGGCCAAGCAGATCCTCCACCACTGTATATCGCTCTACCATCTCGACAAGGAGGTTCACTGTTTTGGGGTCTCCATGGCTGACCCACCGTTGAAGGTCGTCTGGCAGTGACCGTAGGTATCGGTCCAGGACGACCCGCTCCACGATTTGGGGGCCCGACAACACTTCGGGCTGCAGCCATTTTTTTTACCAGTTGCACCAGGTCATGCATTTGAGACCGTGGTGGACGATCTGGACAATACTTCCATTGGTGCACTCGTTGGGCCCGAACGGCCGTAGTCACCCCCAAACGAGCCAGTATTTCTGCCTTTAGTTTTTGATAGTCTTTAGCGTCCTCTGGTGGCAGGTCGAAGTAGGCTTTTTGAGGATCTCCGGTGAGAAAAGGTGCAATTAGACCGGCCCACTGGTCCTGGGGCCACCCTTCTCTCTCTGCCGTCCTCTCAAATGTAGCAAGAAAATCCTCTACATCATCACTCAGGGACAATTTCTGCAAAAAATGGCTTGCCCTCACGGTCACTTGGTTGCCAGGGGCAACAGCTGCTTGCTCACGACCCTGAGAAAACTGCTGCACTACTTCTTTTAAGGCAGTCACCTGAGCCTGCATAACCCCTTGCTGGGTTGCTTGCTGTGCTGCCAACTGAGCCACCAACAGGCGAGTATTTTCTTCATGGCGGGTCTGCGCTTGCATATTAGCCAGGGATAGTTGTTTAATTAGTTCCTCCATTGCTTCAGCTTTCAGGGCTTGGGCAGCTTTAACCCAGGACATAAACCCACTGTACTGTCCCTTTAAATGTCAGTTTTAAATTCAAATGCAAAAACAGCAACAAAAAAAAAAAAACGCCTGTTACTCTGTCCTGCCCGCATTCGAGCACCACTTGTAAAGTTCGGGGGACCAGCCAGACCGCAGGACACAGGCTTTTAACCCAAAAGGAGGTTTATTAAACTTAAAACAGCTTGACAGCAGCAAAAACAAAAGAAAAAGGTTCCAGTCTCACCGACATTCAAAGTCCAGCATTGCTATCGCAATCAAACAGTCCTTGGGGTGGTTTCAGGTGACTTCACCTGCTAGGAGGCTTCCAGGCAGAACGCTGCTGTCCACGTTGGTTGCTGCACATCAAACCAAACACAAACCACCATCATCTCCTCTACACTCCTCCACCACCATCTGCAACTTCCTGTCTTGTTTTTAAACCCACTTCCTCTGACAGGTGAGTTAACCCTTTTTGTTCCCTTAAAGGGATCACAGACCAAACAGAGGGGAAACATAGCGTTCTTCCAGGACCCAGCCACTACGTCCTGTACAACTGAGATATGGTATACAGTTAAGATTTAAATGTTAAAAATGTCTTGAAATACCTCAAATAAAAAACATTCAAACAGAACATCCTTTCACCATAAACCGGCCACAACCAGGTGCTCCTCGCAAGATTTCTGACAGAGGAGTGAAAAGATTTATCAGAAGAGTTGTCCAAGAGCCAAGGACCACTTGTGGAGAGCTTCACAAAGACTTGGATATAGCAGGTACCATTGTTTCAAAGAAAACAATAAGTCATGCACTCAACCGCCATGGCCTGTATGCACACTCACCAGACTCCCTTGCTGAAGAAAAAGCATGTTGAAGCTTGTTTAAAATCTGCTGCACAACATTTAGACAAGCCTGTGAAGTACTGGGACAGTATAGACTGGTCAGGTGAGACCAAAATGTAACTCTTTGGATGCCATAATACACACCATGTTCGGAGGTCTAATGGCACTGCACATCACCTCAAAAACACCATACCAACAGTGGAATTTGGGAGGTGTGAATAAAAAATCTGCTGCCATCTACCAGGATGATGAAGATGAAATGAGGGTGGACATTTCAGCAAGACAATGATCCCAAGCCAAGGAAACTCAATTTTTTTAAAGAAATAAAACAAATCTGCTAGCATGGCCCAGCCAATCACATGACTTGAATCCAATAGAAAATCTATGGAAAGAACTAAAGATCAGAGTTCATAGAAGAGACCCACGGAACCTTCCAGATTTGAAGACTGTGTGGAAGAATGGGCCAGAATCACACCTGAGCAATGTATGCGACTAGTTTTCAGGATACAGGATTTGTCTTGAAGCTGTCATTAACAAAAAAAGATTTTAATGAAGTATTAAATACATTTCAGTTAGCGTGTTCAATACTTTTATCCTGTGTCATTCCACGTAACTCAATTTCTGAACTTATTTGTTTTGGTTTCTTTGTATGTATGGATTGCATGGGTTGTTACCACCACGTGGTGAAAATTTCATGTCACTAGCACTTTTAGAAATATATTAACCTAGAAAAATGGTGATGTATTCAATACTTATTTTACCACCTGTATATATATTCCCTTAGTAGGTATTTTTTGCAATCTATATATATCTATGTATGTGTCTCGAAACAGAGATGTACAGATATAAGTGTTGTCATATCCAAATCTTTTATATTAGTGACCCCCCCCCCCCCCCCCATGATCTGCGTTTTCCTATGTGCTCCAGTGCCCACCCAGGGAGATAATGTGCTAATGATACCCCACACCGAGGTGGATCCCACACGATAAACACATGACTATAGCAAATGCTGAATGTATATACTATGTAAATTGATGTATGATCAGTATGTAAATGCTATTATTTTTTCTAGATGAGTGCTGTATGGTTTTCATAGCCCTGGTGAAGCAAATCTTTATGAAACGCATTGGTGTATGAAGACCTAATGTACCCAGGCCTGTCTTAATAGCGTCATGGGCCCCTGGGCAAGAAAAAAAGCACTTGGGGCCCCTACCAGCCTCCCCAATTTATGCACCTAGTCTCAAGAATTAAACTATAAATAATGAATAGAATTAAAGTGATTGTAAAGGTTCTTTAAAAAAAACAAACATGTTATACTTAACTGCTCTATGCAAGGGTTTTGCACAGAGCACCCCCGATCCTCCTTTTCTGGGGGGTCCCGGTGGCCCTCCAGTCTCCTCCTCTTCATCGGGTGCCCCGGTGGCCCTCCTGGCTCCTCCTCTTCATCGGGTGCCCTGGTGGCCCTCCTGGCTCCTCCTCTTCATCGGGTGCCCCGGTGGCCCTCCTGGCTCCTCCCCTTCATCGGGTGCCCCTCCTGGCTCCTCCCCTTCATCGGGTGCCCCGGTGGCCCTCCTGTTTCCTCCTCATCGGGTGCCCCGGTGGCCCTCCTGGCTCCTCCCCTTCATCGGGTGCCCCGGTGGCCCTCCTGGCTCCTCCCCTTCATCGGGTGCCCCGGTGGCCCTCCTGGCTCCTCCTCTTCAGCGGGTGCCCCGGTGGCCCTCCTGGCTCCTCCTCTTCAGCGGGTGCCCCGGTGGCCCTCCTGGCTCCTCCCCTTCATCGGGTGCCCCGGTGGCCCTCCTGGCTCCTCCCCTTCATCGGGTGCCCCGGTGGCCCTCCTGGCTCCTCCCCTTCATCGGGTGCCCCGGTGGCCCTCCTGGCTCCTCCCCTTCATCGGGTGCCCCGGTGGCCCTCCTGGCTCCTCCTCTTCCGCGGGTCCCCCGGTGGCCCTCCTGGCTCCTCCTCTTCATCGGGTGCCCCGGTGGCCCTCCTCTTCATCGGATGCACCCACGAAGAGCCGCGGTCTTGACACAGACAGCAGGACTTGCCCCCCCCCCAGATCCCATGTCACTGGATTTGATTAACAGCAGCGGAAGCCAATAGAAATTCCATAAATCTATCCCATAAATTGTAGACAATTTTGCGCAAACCAATCAATATACGCTTATTGGGATTTTTATTTTACCAAAATATGTAGCAGAATACATATCAGCCTAAATTGATGAAGAAAATAGATGTTTTACATTTTTTATTGGATGTTTTATAGCAGAAAGTAAAAAATAGTGTTTTTTTCTCTTTATTTTTTTTTGGGGGGAATTGACGGTCTTTTTTTGTTTATAGCGCAAAAGATAAAAACGCAGAGGTGATCAAATACCAAAAGAAAGCTCTATTTGTGGATAATTTTTATTTGGGTACAGCATTGCACGACCGCGCAATCGTCAGTTAAAGTAACGCAGAGCCGTATCGCAAAAAATGGCCTGGTCATAAAGAGGGGGTAAATCTTCTGGAGCTGAAGTGGTTAATGAAAAAAGTAGACTTACCTGTATTTATTTTGTTGTCTAAAATTTAGCTTTTGCTCCGAAGACTTTCTTTGGGGTGTATTCATTTTTGCAACATGGTCTTGAATGAATTTGTTAGCAAAAATACCTTTTTTTGTGTGTGCAAATTAACACATCTTGGTTTCAATCAATGGGCCGCATTTGTGGGAGTATTTTGTAGTATACTGCCCCATAGAAAATGTTCATTCTGAAGGGGAAGTAAAGGTTGGAGAGTACTCATTTACACTGAGCACTGTATATAACATACATATATAGGGTTAGGATTGGATTTTCTCTGCTTGTCTTCAATTTTTCAAATTTCACTGACCTCAGCTAAAAATAGATCCAACTTTTTTTTTCAGTTGGCCAAAATTAACGGGCACAAAAATAAAATAAAAAATATCTGTTAGGCTTTATAAATAAATAATTCAATTTTTATTAGAGAGAGAGTGATCTATTTCTCATATATATATATAAATAAATGTAATTATTTATTTATAAAGCCTAACAGATATTTTTTATTTATTTTTTTCCAAACAAAGTGCCTGTTAATTTTGGCCAACTGAAAAAAAAAAACGGCTGGCTGGCAGTCAGTTTGAGCTAGAGACCCGTAGAGAGCACACCTGTGTGATCTGTTCTGTGAATACTCATTCAATTTACTAAGCGAATATTCAGATATATTTCTGATTAGCTAAGCAAATACTTTTATCTTCATATCAGTCACTTTTCTTTATTATTTGTGACAAATTTGGAAAAATTAGCCTTTTTAAAGTGCTTGCCGTTTTTGGCTTTCTGCTCCTGGCATTTGGTGTCGAATTTTCTCATGCCCGGCCATTGTACTCCCGACAGGAGGCTAAAGCCGGCTCTAAACTGGTGATCCCATGTGTGGTCACCACCGGTCATCCCTCTGGTGCAAGCAGTGTTGGGTTCGAGTGGGGAATGACTCCAGAAGGAGGAGGTCCCTACACACCTATCCTGAACTATAAACAGGTCAACCTGCAGAAGCACCAAAGTAAAAGATTTCATTGGAGTCTGACCCGCTCAGATGAACAGGATTGCTCCTTGGTCATCAGCCCGGTCCTCCCAAGAGACAGCGGAACCTACGAGTTTCGCCTCACCGTGGACAACGTCCAGCGTCAGCTACACAAGAAGTTCATCATTCACATAACTGGTAAGTGTTACACGTTTTGGTTTGTAGTTCATTCTATGGGAGTCTTCTCCCGCTGTGGGGGGGGGGGGGGGGTCTTCTAAAGACCAGGACCAGGCTGGGCAGTACAGCTCAGAGTATTTGTATTTATTTACCCCAAACAAGGTAAAAATGCTCATCTTATACCCAAAAATCATCAACACAGGAGACGGCTGGTCATTGCAATCTGATTAATTGTATCTCACACTATGCACCTATAGGGACCATTACAATATACACCTATAAGGACCATCACACTATACACCTATAGGGACCATTACACTATACACCTATAAGGACCATCACACTATACACCTATAGGGACCATTACACTATACACCTATAGGGACCATTACACTAAACAGCTAAAGGAGCCATCACACTTATACACCTATAGGGGCCATCATACTTATACACATGTGCAATTCTTAACTATGTACGCATGTGCCCCTTACAAACACGTTTGTGTGTATGTATGTGTATATGAGGGGGGGAGGCCTTAAATTATTATTTTTGACAACTTTTACATTTTTTTTTTTTTAGTTTTACTTAACTTTATTACTATAACAAAGACGATACATGAAAACCCTGAAGAAGAGGTGGGGCAGCTGTACAGCCGGGAGCCTGCACTGACAATGTAAACAGACTCATGGCTGCTGTAGCGGCTGTGAGTTTGTTTGCATCCTATTATCAAAGCAGGGGCAGGCAAAAAGTATTACATAGAATACTAAATCCTAGCGCCCAACTCCAGGAAAAGTAAAAGTCATCGCTTGCTGCTTCCTCACCCCAAGGGTTATTTGAATATTTGTGGCTAGAGGGACGAGAAAAGCAGTTTACTTACTCGATCCTCTGCTCCCCTATGTTCCTATGGTGGACGGTTTCTCAGCAGAAGAAGTGGAGGGAAATCTAATTAATGGAGACACAAAGAGCTAATTTATTTCAATACAGTGGGGAAGAGTTTGATATTTTGTTAGGTTTTTATTGGTGTGCCCCCAATGGGGAGATTTCTCACCACTTCCTGTTTCTGTGGTCCTGGTCCCCAGTACAGGAAGGAAGAGGAAATGTACGGCTCTAACCCCGTCCTGCTCTATCCAAAAATGTAACAGACCTGATTTGTTTTTGATTCATGACACATTGGACCAGGGTCATTTGGAGTAGATTTATAGTCATAAATGTAAACTGGTTTGCTCAGCTCTAGTGTTCATTATTTAGGCATTTAAGCTAATTTCCTTTGTTTTTGTTTCATCAGATTCTACTTCGGAGGCTGCTGATACCGAGACAGTCAAGGAGCACCATGAAGACCTACAAAAACCGAGCGAGAACCCATCAGTCACTGACACTGGGGGTTCCGGGATGTCTCCACCGACAACTGAGACCATCAACTATGGTTCAGGGATTGTGTATACAGATATCAAGCCCCCTTCAGTTACTGACACTGAGGGTTCCAGGACGTCTCCAATAACTAAGACCAGTGACTATGATTACTACAATTCGGGAAGCCTAGATAGAGATAGTGGGACCCCTTCAGTCACTGGCACTGAGAGCCCCACGATATCTCCACCACCAATTACTAAGACCAGTGACTATGATTACTACAATTCGGGAAGCCTAGATAGAAATAGTGCGACCCCTTCAGTCACTGGCACTGAGAACCCCACGATATCTCCACCAACAATGATGGAGACCAATGATTATGCTTATTATGATTCGGGAAGCCTAGATAGAAATAGTGCAACCCCTACAGTTACTGGCACGGAGGGCCCCAAAGTGTCTCCACCAACAATGGCTGTCACCAGTGACTATGATTCATTAAGCCTGGATATAGATAGCGCAACCCCTTCAGTCACTGGCACTGAGGGCCCCAGGGTGTCTCCACCGACAATGATCGAGACCAGTGACTATGCTTACTACGATTCAGGAAGCCTAGGTATAGATATAGCTAGCGCGACCTATTCAGTCACTAGCACAGAGGTCCCCGGGGTGTCTCCACCAACAATCACTGAGACCATTGACTATGGTTACTACAATTCAGGAAGCCTAGATAGAGATAGTGCGACCCCTTCAGTCGCTGGCACTGAGAACCCCACGATATCTCCACCACCAATGACTAAGACCAGTGACTATGCTTACTATGATTCAGGAAGCCTAGATAGAAATAGTGCAACCCCTTCAGTTACTGGCACGGAGGGCCCCAAAGTGTCTCCACCAACAATAACTGACACCAGTGACTATGATTCATTAAGCCTGGATATAGATAGCGCGACCCCTTCAGTCACTGGCACTGAGGGCCCCAGGGTGTCTCCAACAACAATGATCGAGACCAGTGACTATGATTCATTAAGCCTGGATATAGATAGCGCGACCCCTTCAGTCACTGGCACTGAGGGCCCCAGGGTGTCTCCAACAACAATGATCGAGACCAGTGACTATGCTTACTACGATTCGGGAAGCCTAGATAGAAATAGTGCAACCCCTTCAGTTACTGGCACGGAGGGCCCCAAAGTGTCTCCACCAACAATGGCCGACACCAGTGACTATGATTCATTAAGCCTGGATATAGATAGCGCGACCCCTTCAGTCACTGGCACTGAGGGCCCCAGGGTGTCTCCAACAACAATGATCGAGACCAGTGACTATGCTTACTACGATTCGGGAAGCCTAGATAGAAATAGTGCAACCCCTTCAGTTACTGGCACGGAGGGCCCCAAAGTGTCTCCACCAACAATGGCCGACACCAGTGACTATGATTCATTAAGCCTGGATATAGATAGCGCGACCCCTTCAGTCACTGGCACTGAGGGCCCCAGGGTGTCTCCAACAACAATGATCGAGACCAGTGACTATGCTTACTACGATTCGGGAAGCCTAGATAGAAATAGTGCAACCCCTTCAGTTACTGGCACGGAGGGCCCCAAAGTGTCTCCACCAACAATGGCCGACACCAGTGACTATGATTCATTAAGCCTGGATATAGATAGCGCGACCCCTTCAGTCACTGGCACTGAGGGCCCCAGGGTGTCTCCAACAACAATGATCGAGACCAGTGACTATGCTTATTACGATTCGGGAAGCCTAGCTATAGATATAGATAGCACGACCCATTCAGTCACTGGCACAGAGGGCCCCGGGGTGTCTCCACCAACAATGACTGAGACCAGTGACTATGATTCAGGAAGCCTAGATATAGATGGTGCAACCCATTCAGTCACTGGCACTAAGGGCTCCAGGATGCTTCATCCAATGACTGAGACTAGTGACTATGATTCCGGAAGCCTAGATAAAGATCGTGCAACCCATTCAGTCACTGACACGGAAGGCTCCAGGATGCTTCCACCAGTGACTGAGACCAGGGACCATGGTTTGGGAAGCCTAGATGTACATAGCTCAACCCCTTCCGTCACTGCCACCGAGGGCTTTAAGTTGTCTTCACCAACGACGACTGAGACCACTACCTATATTTCAAGGATTGCAGTCATCGATCTCGTTGTGCAATCTAGCGTCGATATGTTCTCTGAAATGAACATAAAAAGCTGCCTTCTATTGATGGCCATAATAGTTGGAGTCGTTCTTCTGATATTGATCATCGTCAGGAAAACAGGATGCTTATTTGGGTAAGTCATTGTACATTCTTTATAGGTTTTCTCTATTTTCTACATTACACGTTTTCATGTTATCACCCACTGTCACTGAGCTCCCTCCTCCTAATATTTACCTTTTCCCTGCCTGTAGACAGGCAGTGGATCAGACCGAGGCGGTGGGTTTTCTGTGCGCATTGCCCGGGGTTTAGCAGCACAAGCCCCCATAATGAGATAAACACACTGCTAACATTTGTTCTATGGGGGAGGGGTGAATGAACTGAGGCTGCTGATAACAAGAACAAATGGGGTGATGGCATGTAACTATTTGTTTTCTATTAAAACACAGATTTGGGTGGCGTCAACTACTAATTCTGAACATTTCTGTTGGTTTATGGACACATTCTTATAACATGTCTTTCTTTATCTCCACAGAAGTTGGTACTACAAGGACAGACTAAGAGTGATGGACAGGCTAAAGAGACTCGAAGAAGGACTCATAGCGATAACAGAAAGACTCGCAGAGAAGGAAAGACAAGAAGATGAGGAAGAACTTTCAGAAGTAGTTGTAATAAATCCCTCCTCGGCGTCTGTTAGGCTAAAGAGACTCGAAGAAGGACTCATAGCGATAACAGAAAGACTCGCAGAGAAGGAAAGACAAGAAGATGAGGAAGAACTTTTAGAAGTAGTTGTAATAAATCCCTCCTCGGCGTCTGTTATCACCCCCTAAAGACCGGATATCTGTAAAAGAAACCGCGGGCGGTTGCAGAGCGGTCCATGCATTGGAATGGGTGGAGGGAGCTACTGCCCGCCAAGCATGATAGGGGCTATCATTTCTACTGCAACCAACAAGCAAAGCATCATGTTCGTGGCACGTGTACAACCTCTGCACCAACAGGTGAGTGATTGAGAGGCAGTAAGTAGGAGAGTAAGTGAGGGCAGGGTGGGAGGGTAAGTGAGGGCAGGGTGGGAGTTAGGGGATAAGTGAGGGCAGGGTGAGAGGGTAAGTGAGGGCGGGTTAAGGGTTGTAGGAGGGTAAGGGGTTAAGTGATGGCAGGGTGGGGGGTAGGGGATAAGTGAGGGCAGGGTGGGGGGGGGGAGTAGGATAGTAAGCGAGGGCAGGATTAGGGGGAGTAGGGTGGCAGGAGTAGGGGGGTAAGTGAGGGCAAGATGGGGGGGAAGTAGGAGGGTAAGTGAGGGCAGGGTAGGAGAGTAAGTGAGGGCAGGGTGGGAGTTGTAGGAGGGTAAGTGAGGACAGGGAGGGGGGAGTAGGGGGGTAAGTGAAGGCAGGGTGGGGGGGAGTAGGAGGCTAAGTGAGGGCAGGGTGGGGGGAGGGTAGGGGGTGAGGGCAAGATGGGGGGGGGTAGGGGGTAAGTGAGGGCACCTTACTCTTAACCGCAACCAACTAAACTCTGATCCCGCTTTCAATATGCAAGACGCGGCTCTTCCTCCTCAGTCTAACTGGCCCGCGCTCTTCCACCAGTCACATGATGGACGATGCCCATCCACCACACACACACACACACACACACACACACACACACACACACACACACACACGGGATGTGGTAAGAAACGCAGTGGAGCGGGCAGAGGAATGGGCATAGGGTGGGCTGCAGCAAGGATTATTGTTTTGTCTACAGATTATTATGCTGGCGCGGGCTCTGCTGCCACATTAGCCAGCTTTTTTATTAGTACATGTGGCCTGACCAGGCCACTCCAGGCCAGTGACTGCTGGCGGGAGGAGAGGAGGAGGCAGGGAGGGGAATACCGGACAACTGAAATGTTATTGGTTGTTAAGGATGCGGCGGCCCCACGCTCCTTAACCACTTTAAGACGAGCCTCTTTTTTTAGATGTGTTGTTTACAAGTTAAAAACTGTTTTTTTTCTAGAAAATGACTTAGAACCCCCAAACATTATACATTTTTTTTTTTAACGCCCTAAAGAATAAAATGGCGGTCATTGCAATACTTTCTGTTACACTGTATTTGCGCAGCGGTCTTACAAGCGCACTTTAGAAAAAATACACTTTTTTGAATAAAAAAATAAGACAAAACGAAAGTTAGCCCAATTTTTTTTATATTGTGAAAGATAATGTTACGCCGAGTAAATTGATACCCAACATGTCACGCTTCAAAATTGCACCCCCTCGTGGAATAGCGACAAACTTTTACCCTTAAAAATCTCCATAGGCGACATTTAAAAAAATTCTACCGGTTGCATGTTTTGTGTTACAGAAGAGCTCCAGGGCTAGAATTATTGCTCTCGCTCTACCGATCGCGACAAAACCTTACATGTGCGGTTTGAACATCGTTTTCATATGCGGGTACTACTCACGTAAGCGTTTGCTTCTGCACTCGAGCTCGGCGGGACAGGGCGCGTTTAAAAAAAAAAATATTTTTTTCCCTTTTATTTTTTACACCGTTTTAAAAAAATAAATTGTGTCACTTTTATTCCTATTACAAGGAATGTAAACATCCCTTGTAATAGAAAAAAAGCATGACAGGACCTCTTAAATATGAGATCTGGGGGTCAAAAAGACCTCAAATCTCATAATTTACACTAAAATGCAATAAAAAATAAAAATGTAATTTAAAAAAAGAAAATGGCCCTTTAAGAGCTATGGGCGGAAGTGACGTTTTGACGTTGCTTCCGCCCTGCAGTGTCATGGAGACTGTCGGGGGGCCTTCTTCCCCTCACTCGTCTCCATGCACAGCCACAGGAAAGATCCGATCACCTCCGCCAATGCAGACGGCTCCGGTAAGCGGCGGAGGGCACTGGATCGCGGCGGGAGGGGGGGGCCCTGTCCCGCCCCCGATAAAAGTGATCTTGCGGCGAATCCGACGCAGAGGCCACTTTTATCTTGTACTGGACCGTTGGCTGAACAACGATATCCGTCCTCAAAGTAGGGACGTACATCGGCATGCGGCGATCTGGAAGTGGTTAAAAACCAATAATTACCAGCATTCTTTTCTTTACATTTCAGCTGTTAGCAGGGAAATCCCGCTGACGGCTGAAAGAACCGAGCCAGAAGGTATCAGATTTGCAGGATCTGTACAGTTTTACCTGTGAAAATGCTTAGTGTCTGCACCGATACCGGTATCAGTATGTAGCACCCTGGTCCTAAACAGGGCTGCTAATAAATCTAGGTGTGCTAGGTGGTAACTAGCCTGGCTGATTGTTAGGTTGATCCACTGATTCCTGTCCCAAGTCTGATTTTGGGGTAGTCTCTCTCTTTTGTCAATAGGTGGCACTGTTGCTTTTGGTATTAGAATGATGGATTACCATAAATTCAGGTGATGGGTAAATAGGTTGTCTCAGCCAATCAGCAGGAGTTTCTTTGGCCGCTGTGTATGCTGGAATGGGCTATTTATTTGGGAGGAGTCAGGTGACCGAGGCTGCGGCCTTGGTGGGTGGGTGTCGAGAAGCTCCTGATTGCTAGGCCTGAAGCCTGAGGCCTATCCAGGAGGCATGCTGGCTGCTAGGTCCACTTAAGGCCTATCCAACAGTTGGAGGTTCCACTAAAGAGGAGCAGCCAAGGTTAAGCCTGAAGCCTGGGGCGGAACCGCATGAGTGAGTTAGAGGCTCGGCCGGAGGTAAAGGAGAATCGGTTGCCACAAAGGGACGACCACTCCTGTTACCGGAGGCAACCTTGAAAGGATGAATGAATTTCTGAAGGAGTGAAGGAGTATCATAGCAGACGCTTCAGTAGCCGGGGACAGTGAAGTGGTGGGAAAGAGAAATGTTAGGAGAAATAAAACTCTGTTAATTTTTATAAAAAGTGACTGGCGCCCAATCTTTTGACCTTGCACCACACTTACTATGCCTAGTAACCTGCACCCTGAGGGGGAATGTCAGTTCTCCCTGGCTCTGGGGGTCACCATCAGGCCCTTGGTAGTTGGGGAGACCACTACAAGTATAACCCTAATACAAAGACACCAAAACAAATAAGTTCAGACATGAAGTTCTGTGTAATAAAATGGAATGACACAAGTATTGAGCACATGAAGAAAGGGAGGTGAAAAAAAGACATAGAAAGCCAAGACACCAGCTGAAATCTATCAGTAATTAGAACGCAATCCTGCCCCTTGTCAGTGCAAATTAACCAGTTCCGGACCGCTCACCGCACATATACTGTGGCAGGGCGGCCCAGCTGCGTGAACCAACGTACCTGTACGTCACTCGCACCCGCCCGCCCGCCCACGGGTTGGCTACAGAACCGATCGATCTTCAGGTCCAGGCCAATGTTTGCTGGTCTGGACCCGCTGATCAGTTTTCTGGCGAATGAAAGAGCCTCCTCTGCCTGTGTAATATAAACACAGGCAGAGGAAGTGATGTCATCTCAACCCTCGTGGAGCCCTTTTCGGTTCCAGCGAGCGAGGAGAAGACATCTACTGAGTACACCAACCCTACACTGACATCAGGACACGTAGGCACACTTTTAACCCTCTTATCGCCCCCCCCCCCCCAGTTAACCCTTTCCACCCCTGTCACAGTGTCACCAAGGGGAGTTTTCAGATTTTTCACTGATCACAGGTTTTGGTGTCACTTGTGACACTAATCAGCATTAGGGTAGTTAGTGGTAGGCCCAGGTAGGTTTAGGGGACCCCCCATATATTACCTAATAAAGGTTTAACCCTTGATCACCCCCCAGTTAACCCTTTCACTCCCTGTCACAGAGTCATTAGTATAGTGAACAGATCTGTTTTCTGATCACTGTATTAGTGTCACGGGTGACACCAATTAGAGTTAGCGTCAGTTAGCGTCAATCCCAGACAGCATCAGATTTTAACCCTTTGATTTCCAGTAGCACTAACACACACACCATAGACTTCCATTACTAATATAGTGTCTGAACGGATCAATATCTTTGATCTGATGAGAACTATACTAGCGTCCCCAATAGTATAGTGTTCCCAAAAACGCAGCTTTAGCAGGATCGGCCCAGACACCTGCGTTTAGCCCCTCCGCCCAGCCCAGCCCACCCAAGTGCAGGATTAGTAGAGCACTGTCGTTTCAAATACACAGCACACAAAACTGCAGCATTAGCAGAGTCACGCCTGATCCCTGCTAGCACTAATGATTCAAGCAGTCTCTGACAACCAGGTGCTTTTTTACCTGTGAGACACACTGGCTGTAGCTGTAAATTTAGTGGCCAAAATGTCAAACAAAAGGTACACTAGTGAAGAGGCCTTCAGGATACGGAGCATGACAGATGAGAGCGCAGTGGAGGCCTCACTGTCAGAATCACAATCTGATTCAGGCACACTATACGAACCTGTAGAGAGCAGCGGCACCCTGACAGATAACTCTGATGACGGAGTAGAGGTCCCTGCTAAGGTCAGGTATACCCAACCCCGTTCTTCTGTTGCTGAGGTGCAACAACCGCATGGTTCTCGTATGGAGCAGAGAGCCAGTACTAGTACCGCTCAACCTTCTGGTGAACTGGCAAGCACCAGCGGCCTAGTACATCCTGGTCATAGACAAACCAGCACTGCAGTATCACTTTGTGACCAAGCGAGTCCCATAAGTGCAGTTCAAGCTGGTGCGGTGGCAGGCACAAGTAGTGTCCCGCAGCCACCAATAATTCGAACACAGACCCGTAGAGCCCATAGTGCCCTTCCCGCTGCTCTTGCAAGTCCTAATTGGCAGCCCACCCCTTCTGCAGCACCTGTACTTCCCCCATTCACTGGCCAACCCGAAATTCAGGTGCAAATTTTACTTCCCTTGACTTCTATGAGCCGTTTTTCACGGAAGATCTGTACAGATCTATTGTGGACCAAAGAAATGTATATGTTGGTCAATTTATCGCCGCAAACCCAAATTTGACCCTTGCCAGAGAATTTAGCTGGAAACCTTTAAGGGTTCCTGAATTTAGGACCTTTCTGGGCCTATCCCTCCTCATGGGCATTACTAAAAAGAGTGAGTTGCGGTCATATTGGTCCACTGACCCAATTCACCATACGCCCGTGTTCTCTGCTGCCATGGCCAGGACTCGATACAAGCAAATTTTGCGGTTCATGCACTTAAACGACAATGAACTCTGTCGTCCTCGGGGTGACCCTGAATATGACCGGCCCCACAAAATTCGGCCCCTTGTAAACCACTTCAACCAACAATTTGCAGCCTTGTTTATCCCTGATCACGATGTCTGCATTGGTGAGTCCCTGGTTAAGTTTTATGGCCGCCTTGTGTTCAGACATTTTCCCCTTAGCAAGCGTGCCAGATATGGGGGTGAAGTTGTATAAGCTCTGTGACAGGGCCACAGGCTCAGGGCCATCTTAAGAGCATTATAGGCCCCCGGGCAATACAGTGCACTGGGGCCCTGTCTACACAATCACGTAAGAGAATAAAAATGCAAATTATCAATAAGGCTATATTTATTGGTACTTCCAACAAAATCAGTGTCAATTTAACACGAGTTTGATGGGCACAGTGGCTGCGTTTGATTGGGCACAGTGGCTGCGTTTGATTAGGCACAGTGGCTGCGTTTGATTGGGCACAGTGGCTGCGTTTGATTGGGCACAGTGGCTGCGTTTGATTGGGCACAGTGGCTGCGTGTGATTGGGCACAGTGGCTGCGTTTGATCGGGCACAGTGGCTGCGTTTGATCGGGCACAGTGGCTGCGTTTGATGGGCACAGTGGCTGCGTTTGATGGGCACAGTGGCTGCGTTTGTTGGGCACAGTGGCTGGTTTGATGGGCACAGTTGATGGGCACAGTGGCTGTGTTTGATGGGCACAGTGGCAGCTTTTGAGGGGCACAGACAGTGGCTGTGTTTGATGCACAACTTGAACAAACTTAAGTAGACAGTGTTAGACTTACTTGAGGCCGCTGGCCTAGTGCAGTACAGTGTGTCACTCACAGCAGAGCAAGGCAGCGCCAGCTATCAAGGGCCATTATTCCGCTCCGCTCCCTCTCCACGCTGTCTGAAGAACATGGTGGAGCCTGTTCACTAGCCGCTGGGGCGGCGCGCTATGAATGCTGGGGTGGCCACAGCCTCTGACTGACGTCACTGGTTGCTAGCTAGATGCCGGGCGGCTGGCGATTCTATCAAGTGAGCAACCAGTGCAGCCAGTCAACTTAAGCAGCAGATTGCAGTGCTGAGGATCAGCCCTGGATGGGGCCCTCCAGGCAAGTGGGGCCCCTGGGCAACTGCCCAGCACGCCCAGTGGAAAAAACGGCCCTGAATGTACCAGTATTCACCTTCTAAATGTACAAACACAAACAGTGAAACCTATAAGCACAATTGCTTTTAATTATTCAGATGCATATATATTATATAATGTTTTTATGTTCTCTATGGAATAAACTGTAATATGTTATAGCATTGATTGCCTTGCTCGTTCTGTGGTCTGTATAGTCCAACATCTTTGTGCTCTTTTTCCCATATATATTACTTAAATTGGTTGTAAACCCTCACATATACCCAGTAAAGTGAAAGGCCTCAGGTGATACACAGAGATGAAGCAAATCCTCCTACATAAGTTGTATCTGTTTAAGTGCTATCTTTTCTTCTTTACATCCGAGCAAAGTGACAAATTTTTAAAGCATGTCTGAGCTGTCAGAAAAAAAGGGGGTGGACATCTGAAGTCACACTTTGCAGAGCTCAGAGAGGAGAGCTCTGACTGCTGATTGGAGGGAAGGGACACACCACCCTTCACACACTATACAGAAACAGAGCTGAGGCCGTCAATCAGCTGGAGCTCCCACCCATCAAGTTCTCTTGGTGTCAGGAAATCTTGTCAGAAGTGAGTCATGCTAATAGCAGATGAACAAAGCAGCAGACGGAAATGACACTAGATTTAATAAAACTAGTACACACAGAATCTGGTGCAGGTGTTCATAGAAGCCAATCAGCTTCTAGGTTTTAGGCCTCATGCACACTGGACTTTAAAATAATGTTATAAAAACGTAAGTACGTTTTTCAACATTTTTCAATGTTTTTGCAATAGCGTTTTTTAGCGTTTGAAAAACTCCTCTCAGAAACCACTAGTTTTGGTTTTTTTTTTAAGCCAAAAAAACGCACACGCCAAAAACTGCTGATAACAGCCTATGTGTGCATGGACACATAGGATAACATGATGGGGAGTTTATTGACTGTAAAAAAAAATGTCTGAAGCCAAAAACAGCTGCTGTGAAAAACATCCAAAAACATCCAGTGTGCATGAGGCCTTATAGTCAAAAGCTGAACTGAACAAGCTGAAGTTTGAAGCCGATTGGATACTATGTACAGCTGCAGCAGATTCTGGGGGCACCAGTTTTAGTTAATCTCCCCCTTAGTGCTCTTAATTGAGACAAGCACACATTATGGAGGGATAAGCTTTGTTCATATTTCTTGTCTGAGGTTTACAATCACTGTAGCCTCCCTGGCGGTATATGATTATGTCAGATTTTTGAATCTCAAAGCGGTACATTGTTTTGCATAGAAATCTGGCGTTTTATATTGTAGGCCTGTAATTCTTAGTAATAACACACTTAAATCTGCCCAAACAAGAGTCTAGTAGACATCCCCGGTATGATAAAGTTTAAAACACGAAATCATAAATTATAATAAATAACTATAAACAATCATAAAAAATAATAATATAATAATAATAAAATGAATTTCTCCATGATTCACTATCGCTCAATTCTGCAAGTGTTCTAATTTACAATCTCTGTTTTCTAGCTGGTCTAAAACCACTTTTGTAAAGGGACACTTTTTGGTTGCCATGGACAATCTCCAGTTTCCAGGCAGAAAACAGTGTATATAATATAAAATTGCACGCAGGGAACTGGACAAAGTACTAGGGACAAAATGAAGGTGAAATGATTTGATACAGTAATGTAATCTGCAAGATTACAGTGTACTGAATGTGTTGTGTATTTCTTGAATTTGCCGCCGGGCACCGACCCCATGCGTTGCGGCGCTCGCAGGGAACGGAGCCTGGAACACAAAGCATCGGGTGGAGGACACAGCAGGGGGACATCGCAGGATCCTGGTGACAAGGTAAGTATGCTGTACCAGGATTCTGCAATGCAATCCCGAGTGTGGCCCGGGGGTTACCGCTAATGGTACTGATATGTAACCCCGAGCCACACTCTGGAATACCACCAGAAGGATTAATAGCTAATAGGATCATGTAGTAAAAGTAATTAGTGTAAGCAATTTATTTGTTTTCTTGTTAACTTATTTTGTGCGCTTCATAATTTCACTTTGCAAAAAAAATAATAACTATAAAATGGCACACATTTGTTATTCTAATATTATTTGACAATTTTTTTTTATATTTTAATAAGAATCTCGGAGTGCATGATGTTTTATGTAGACTAATAAACTGTTTTTAACAATTTTTTATTAAACGTTTTTGTTTTGATAAGTGTTTCCCCCAACTAAAATGGAAGGTACAAACTGATATTGTCACTTTTTAATTCTTTAGGCTGTACACTTTCAGATAAACAACTGTATAGATGTTAGGGGCAGGCCTTTTGCATACGTTTACACTTTCCAAGAGTCAACTTTGGAGCCAGCAAAAAAATAAAACAAATCAGTAGTGCATAGAGAAGTAGTAGGTGAGATTAGAACGAATGCCTAAATTACTAACATCCCTGATTTGTGAGCAATTCAGAACATACATTTGCGTTATTCAATAGTTGATATCTTACCTCCCTCTCTCAACAGCCAAAGCATCAATTTCATCGAAAAAAAGAACTGATGGCGAGACAGCTCTTGCTTTTCTGAATATCTATGAAAAAGACACAAAGCATTGCATTAGAAATGTAACTAGGAACAATTCAAAGCAATAGCTAAAAGTATTCACTGAGCCACCCTTGCTATCCCATAAAAAAAGAAACTGAGCTAAATTGAGAACGTTCATTAAATTTATAAAAGTTATGGTGCCATTCATCAGAATATCAACAGACGTGCATTGCAGTGCATCTCAATGTGTTAATGTGTGTTGTGACGTGGACCATGCACCATTTTCTGGCAGCGTACTACAATGCATGCCAGTGTGTTGTTGGTCTGGGCAGCGTGCAGCAACACACATCCAGTGGCAAGGTGTATTGGGATTGAATGTCACAGAATTGCACAGATGCATTTAATGTGCGGTGCTGTGCAGTAACATGAGCAATGCGACTCTCAGTCATTGGTGTGAATGAGCTCAGTAACTTGACACAAGGAATGTACTTCCCAAAGGTTCTTTCTGCTTGATTGTATACAGGACAGATTTGAAACTGATCAGTGGCATGAGAAATTTTTATTATTTTACATTAGTCTTTTTGTGGGATCTGAGCTGTTGAGAGAAGTACTAGAACATCTACAACGTTTTGGCTATAAAATTTGAGGATGAATTGCTTTACAGTGTCGGCAACTACAGTAATCATTTGCTTCCCAAATAATTGACTTACTTTAACTCCCAAAGTCTGGACATAGGTTTACCTTAAAGTGCATGTAAACCTGATTCATGAAATCTGACATGGGCACATATATCTGTAGTGTTTACTTATCCCTCTCCAAAGCCCTAAGTCCCGTGTCTTTCTGCTGCTCCGTTCCTCTGTTATCAGCATGATAACTTCTGACAAGTTTTCCAACACAGGAGATAAAAGCAGCTGGAAATTTCTGTCAGGGAGGGAACTTAGAGACAGATGTCTATTCACAGCAGAGCTCTGCAAGTTTCTTTGTTTCTCTGTCTATGTGGAGGGGGGTGCCTTTCCTCCAATCAGCTCTCACACAGTATATGCCCAGACTCCCCTCCTACTGCTGAAACAGGAAGAAAATTTCTAACACAATGTGCACTTTCTAAAAAATATAGAAAGCTGAAGACAGCAGATATACATGTAAAACGTATGTAGGGAGATTTGTTTCATCTCTGTGTATTATCTAAAGCTGTTCACTTCACTGGGTATATGTGAGGGTTTACATCCACTTTAAAGAAATTATGTGGCTAAAACTTTAGCATTTTGTACTTTTGTCCTATTTTTAAATATCCACTTGCTCCATTTTATTTAACAGATGTTATGAAAAAACAGCTTCAAAATAATGAGACCAAACTTTAGTCCAATTTGCAAATGAAGCCTTAACCCACTGTACACCAGCACTCAGACTGGAACAAGCTGTCAAGAGAAGGCTAAAATATGACCTCACCAGTCTCCTTTTGCTAATTCACTGCAATCACGGGCTGGAGGCAGGTAGGTAAATCTAGCTGTGTTACTTAACCATACGTCGGCACGTATGGCACGGCTCCGCTAATAGGCATACAGGTACCTCCCCTTTAAGAAGCTGCTTTGTGGGTGTGCGCCTGCCACATGCTCCGTGACACTCGATGTCCGCCGGTGTCCCGTGATCTTGTCATGGAGCGGCAGAACGGGGAGATGCCTATGTAAGCAAGACATTTCCCCATTCTGCCAAGTGACAAGACAGAGATCTACTGCTCCCTGTCATTGGAAACAGTGATCGCTGTCATGTACTAGGTAGCCCACACCCCCCAGGTAGAATCACTCCCTAGGACACACTTAACCCCTTGATCGCCCTCTAGTGTTTAACCCCTTCCCTGCCAGTGTCATTTATACAGTAATCAGTGAATTTTTATAGCACTGATCGCTAAATAAATTACAATGGTCCCAAAATAGTGTCAAAAGTGTCCGATGTGTCCGCCATAATGTCGCAGTCGCGATTCCCGTACTAAAAAAAAAAAAATAATAATAATAAAAATGCCATAAATCTATCCTCTATTTTGTAAACGCTATAACTTTTGCGCAAACCAATCAATATATGCTTATTGTGATTTTTTTGTTATCAAAAATATGTAGAAGAATACATATCGGCCTAAACTGAGGAAAAAAAATAGTTTTTTATATATTTTTTAGGGATATTTATTATAACAAAAAGTCAAAAATATTGCTTTTTTCTTTCCAAATTGTCGCTCTTTGTTTATAGCGCAAAAAATAAAAACCGCAGAGGTGATCAAATACCACCAAAAGAAAGCTCTATTTATGGGGAAAAAAGGGGCATCGTCACACGACTGCGCAATTGTCAGTTAAAACGTTGCAGTGCCGTATCGCAAAAAGTGCTCTAGTCAGGAAGGGGGTAAATTCTTTCGGGGCTGAAGTGGTTAACTGCAGCATAAAAGTCCCATCATCAGGCTGGCTGTGCTATTTCGCTGAGCTGTCTATATTGCAGGACTAGATGGACAGAAATACAAATCCTTTCTTTCAAAAAGATATAATAAGTATAGGTTTAAAATATATAAAAAACATTTCTTTTCCTCAATTTAGGCCGATACGTATTCTTCTACATATTTTTGGTAAAAAAAAAATCACAATAAGCGTTTATTGATTGGTTTGCACAAAAGTTATAGCGTCTACAAAATAGGGGATAGTTTTATGGCATTTTTATTAATAATTTTATTTTTACTAGTAATGGCAGTGATCTGTGATTTTTATCATGACTGCAACATTATGGCGGACACATCGGACAATTTTGACACATTTTTGGGACCATTATCATTTTACAGCGATCGGTGCGATTAAATTGCAGTGATTACTATAAAAGTGACACTGGCAGTGAAGTGGTTAACCACTAGGTGGCAATTTAGGGGTTAAGTGTGTCCTGGGGAGTGTTTCTAACTGTGTGGGGGAGGGGCTGTGTATGATACATCACTTATCTCTGCTCCTGATCACAGGGAGCAGAGATCAGTGACAGTGTCACTAGGCAGAACGGGGAGATGCTTGTTTACGTCAGCATCTCCCCGTTCTTCCTCTCCGTGAGACGATAACGGATATCCCCGCGGCGATCGAGTTCGCGGGACCCGCGGGCGGACTCACGGAGCTTGCGACGGGCGCGCACGTGATGGCATAGCAGCAAATTCAAAGGGACGTACAGGTACACCCATTTGCTTGTCCGTGCCATTCTGCCGACGTACATCTGTGTGCGCTGGTCGTAATGTGGTTAAAGGGTTAGTTCACACTTACCAAAAAACTGCCTATGCAGAAAAGGGCTGTCTGTACATAAATATAAGATGTGCAGCTTTGACCAAAGCTGAATAATGCCCTTGCTATAGGTGTAGGTTATTTACTTACCTCATGAAGACTAATGCCGCGTACACACGATCGGAAATTCGGCCAGCAAAAGACTGATGAGAGCTTTTGGTCTGAGAATGCAACCGTGTGTATGCTCCATCGGACTTTTGCTGGCCGAATTCCAGCCAGCAAAAGATTGAGAGCGTGTTCTCAATTTTTCGGTCGGAAAAAGTTCCGATCGGAAATTCAGATCGTCTGTAGCAATTCCAACGCACAAAATTCCTACGCATTCTCGGAAGCAGTAGTGTTGTACGTCACCGCGTTCTTGACGGTCGAAAGTTCAGCAAACTTTTGTGTGACCGTGTGTATGCAAACCAAGCTTGAGTGGAATTCCGTCGGAAAATCCATCCAAGATTTTTCTGACGGAAAATCCGCTCGTGTGTACGCGGCATAAATGAATAATATCAGGATGTTGCCAGGACATTACTAGGAGAGGCCCATCTATTAATGTTCACCTTCATCATCACAGACATCCCAAGTCTTCCCGCGAGGTGCGGGAGACTCCCGAATTTTGGGGGCGGCTCCCGAACACCCGATATAGTGCTGCCCGATATACCGGCTGTGGGGCTGATCCTGGATATCCCCCTGGTTCACAGCCAGGGATGATCGTGCAGCAGGAGGGACAGCTGTGGACGTCGATCTCCCTGTATAGCTTTCTCCCTCCCGTGGCTGTCGGCTAAAAAGCTATACAGGGAGATCGGTGATCACAGCTGTCCCTCCCCGCTGCACTGATCATCCCCGGCTGTTCTCTGTTTTCTCCTCCTCCAGCCCCCCTCTGTGTCCTCCCCCATTTTTCTACAGCTCCCCTCCGTATCTTTCACCCCCCCCCTTCTTCTCTGGCTCCCTGTCCTACCTCCCTGAAATGAGCTTGCCACCTCCCTGATATTAGTTTTTGCATGTTGGGATGTCTGTCATCACATGAGTGAGCTGTCAAACCCTGAGCTCAGAGCTACTGCATCAGGGGAGAGAAAGAGCATGTGAGGAGGTTGGAATCAAGGAAAGAGCCTGCTCCGGTGATGGTGAAGGTAAACAGACCCCTTTCACACTGGCAGTGCTCAGCCTTTAGCGATAAAGCACCGCTTGTTTTTGCTGCGCTTTAGTGCTGTTTTAGTGGCGCTTTTCGACTGCTAGCAGGGCACATTTACCCCCAAAAAGTGTAAAAAGTCTAATTTTGTGGCGCTTTCAAATCGCATTACAATGGGCAGGGCGTTTTGGGAGCACTATTTGCAGCGCTCCCAAACCGCCCCAAAGATGCTGCTTGCAGGACTTTTCGTAATGTCCCGCAAGTGCACGCCCCAGTGTGAAAAGACACACTGCAATGAATGAGAGGCAGTTTTCAGGCACTTAGCAGAGGCCATTTCTTGAGCTAAAGTGCCTGGAAATCTCCTCAGTGTTAAAGTATCAATGCTGCAGCTGCTGACTTTTAATATATGTACACTCTACCTGTCCAGGGACTCCAGCCGATCTATGGATCGTCTGTTGGGTGCAGCCGCTGCAATTCCTGGTAAGGGAACACGGCAGTGAAGCTTTTGGCTTCACAGCCAGTTCCCTACTGCCCATGTGCGCTGCGCCTTCTCTATGGTCCGGCCGTGGAGGAAGGCAGAGGGGGCCCCGTCTTCCGGAAGTGGGGAACGGTACCTGTCAAAAACATGTACTTGTTCCCCCCTTAACGGTGCCAAATGTGGCGTCGGAGGGGGTAGGGAGGAGACGTATAAGTGGAAGTTCCACTTTTGAGTGGAATTACGCTTTAAGTGTCCTTATAATATACACTGAGCAAAATTATAAACGCAACACTTTTGTGTTTGCCCCTATTTAGCATGAAAAGATGTCAGACGAACTGCAGTCAGGTCAAGACCCCAATGAGGATGATGAGCATGCAGATGAGCTTCCCTGAGACGGTTCCTGACAGTTTATGCAGAAATGCTTTGGTTATACAAACCGATTGTAGCAGCAGCTATCCGGGTGGCTGGTCTCAGACGATCTTGGTTAAAAAAGGCTGGATGTGGAAGTCCTGGGCTGGTGTGGTTACACGTGGTCTGCGATTGTGAGGCTGGTTGGATGTACTGCCAAATTCTCTGAAATGCCTTTGGAGACGGCTTATGGTAGAGAAATGAACATTCAATTCAAGGGCAACAGCTCTGATGGACATTCCTGCAGTCAGCATGACAACTGCACGCTCCCTCAAAACTTGCGACATCTGTGGCATTGAGCTGTGTGATAAAACTGCACATTTTAGAGTGGCCTTTTATTGTGGCCAACCTAAGGCACACCTGTGCAATAACCATGCTGTCTAATCAGCATCTTGATATGCCACACCTGTGAGGTGGATGGATTATCTCGGCAAAGGAGAAGTGCTCACTAACACAGATTTAGACAGATTTGTGAACAATATTCGAGAGAAATAGGCCTTTTGTGTACATAGAAAAGGTCGTAGATCTTTGCATTCAGCTCATGATAAATAGGGGCAAACACAAAAGTGTTGCGTTTATAAATTTGCTCAGTGTATATACAATAATGGTAACCCCCATGGCACCACCCCACTGATGTGTTGGATGCTGTCCATGAGTCCCAAACGATTCATCTAATGTCAGATCATTACCTGCAATGTTAGCAGACAGATTGCTTTCAGCATACACAGGTGTAATTATGTATATGAGAGCCAAACCTCAGAGATCACAGAAATAACATAAATGATTGCAAATCACAGCGTGTGTCCACTGTAAACAACATTACACATAACAATGCTTACACTTACCTCCCGTACTGCCCTTTCAGATTCACCAACATATTTATTCATGAGCTCAGGCCCCTGAAAAAAAGAATTAAATGCGTTATGCAAAAAAAAAAAACATATATGAGTTTTAAATGCCTCCCTGATTCAACCAAGCATCTGGGAAGTTTTCAACAAGTGCAACCAGATTTGGGGTCTGAAATGCTAAAAATTGTAAACAAATGTAAATCTTTAGGACCCAATTAGGACTCAGCATTCTTGGGCATTACATGAATGCACATGGATTAAGACACATTTATTCACACATTAAAGTGCTTGTAACCCACAGACATGAAAAATTAACAAAGCACATCCTCCTGCCGGGAGCTCCGTGAGTAGGATCGTGGGTCCCCTGGACTCGATGTCCGCGGGGATACCCGCAATCGTCTCACGGAGCTGAAGAACGTGTAGATGCTAATGTGAACAAGCATCTCCCTGTTCTGCCTAGTGACTCTGCCACTGATCATAGCTCCCTGTGATCAGGAGCTATGATCAGTGAAGTGTCATTCATAACCATGCCCCCTAACAGTTAGAATCACTTCCCAGGACACACTTAACCCCTCCCTAGCCCCCTAGTGGTAACCCCTTCACTGCCAGTGTCATTTTTATAGTAATCAGTGCAATTTTATAGTACTGATCGCTGTAAAAATGACAATGGTCCCAAAAATGTGTCAAAAGTGTCCGATGTGTCCGCCATAATGTCGCAGTCATGATAAAAATCGCATATCGCCCCTATTACTAGTAAAAAAAAAAAATTATTAATAAAAATGCCTTAAAACTAACCCCTATGTTGTAGACGCTATAACTTTTGCATAAACCAATCAATAAACGCTTATTGTGCTTTTTTTTTTACCAAAAATATGTAGAAGAATACGTATCAGCCTAAACTGAGGAAAAAAATTTTTTTTATATATATTTTTTGGGGATATTTATTACAGCAAAAAGTAAAAAATAAAGCATATTTTTTTCAAAATTGTGGCTCTATTTTTGTTTATTTGTGTAGGTGATCAAATACCACCAAAAGAAAGCTCTATTTGTGGGAAAAAAAGGACGTCAATTTTGTTTGGGAGCCACGTCACACGACCGCGCAATTGTCAGTTAAAGCGGCGCAGTGCCGAATCGCAAAAAGTGCTCTGGTCTTTGGCCAGCAAAATGGTCCGGGGCTTACCGTAAGTGGTTAATGTGTACTAGCTTGAATCCAAAATCAAAGAGTGTGGTTCCTCTCTGATTACTCCTTTCTCTGCATGAGTCACTTCTGACAGTTTTTCCTTTTCCTCCAATCAGCTCTCAGATATCAGGGAACACTGTGCTCTATGTATACCAGTCTTTTTCAACCAGGCTGGGGTGCCATCAGGTTTCTTCAAGGGTGCCTTGGCAAAATGGCCCCAAAATTGTATACAAGCCAGTGGTTGGATCAAGCCTGCCTTTTAATTACACAAAGCCACAGTTTTAATTTTTCACCATTACAACCTTCTAGCCGTGTCCAGCTAATTGATAAAGAGGATGATCGGTGCCCACACAGAATGCTTATTTGCCCCTCCACTGCCCCGCTCCAAGTGAAGAAAAGAAACTAGGGGAAAAAAGAAACATTGGAATACTAGTCAGCACCAGTGTGCAAAAGGTGTATTTGCTTTGGAAGAATAAATCACCCTTAGGCCTGATTCACACCTATGCATTTTTAATGCTTTTTACATTTTGCAGATTTGCACTACAGTCCATTTAACATGTTTTCCTATGGAACACGTTCTGTAGTGAAGTGATTTTCCAGCAGAAAAAAAAAAGCTGATAGCTCCTAGAAGCTTCTAAACACTGTTAACTGCTGCTAAGCACCGGTTTCCAGTGCTTGTGTTTTTTTTTTTTACCTAGCCAAAAGCCCGCCGGCATCCTTAACAACCAGTGCGTAGCTGGTTGTTAAGGAGCATGCCGGCAAGCCAGCTGCTGTATCCCCAAGAACAGATGACTAATCAGCTGTCAGCGGGGTTCCCCACTGAAAGCTGAATGTAAACAATTTTAGTTTAGTTTGTTACATTTTAGAAGGGGGTGCCCCCAGAGTGTGCAAATTTTAAAGGTTATGTTGACTGAAAAAGGTTTGAGAAACACTGCTCTATGCTCTGCAGTGTATGTGTGACGTCAGCCCTTGCTGCTGGAGCTGAGAAAAAATCCTTTGATCTATGCATTTCTTAGAATAATCTACAGAAAAAATTGGAGTAGATAAACAGGTACAACTTACGTAGGAGGATTTATTTCATCTCTGTGTATCACCTGAGTTTAGTCACTTGGTATATATAAGGGTTTACAACCACTTTAACGTGCTTTGCTTTAAAGTAAAGTGGATGTAAACCCTCACATATACCCATTGAAGTGAACAGCCTCAGATTATACACAGGGATGAAACAAATCTCCCTACATAAGTTTTACATATATATCTGCTGTCTTCAGCTTGCTATATTCTTTAGAATTCTTACATTCACTTCCTCATTCAGCAGTAGCAGTGGATTCTTGGCTTACACTGGGAGACAGCCGATTGGAGGAGAGGCCCCCACCCCCCCCCCCCCCTCCACATTGGCAGAAGAACGAAGATACTTTCAGAGCTGTACTGTGACAAGACAATCTCTCTTCTAATCTATTTATAGTAACCTCCCTCGACCCAAATTTTCAACTGCTTTTTTTTATCTCCCGGAGAACTTATCAGAAGTTATCACACTGATAACAGAAGAAAGAAGCAGCAAAAAGACATTAGACTTAGGGCTTTGGAGAGAGATAAGAAAGCACTACAGATATATGTGCCCAGGTCAAATTTACATCCACTTTAAATCCCCCTCCCATTCAAATGAATGGGCTGTCAACACACCAAAACATCCTATAAAACAGATGTCCGTTTTTGGCAACAAACAGCACCCAAACACAAGGCAGCGTGTTACTGTGCATTGTAGTACACTGCAATGCTTCTGCAAGAAGCATTGCAAGGTTTTGTTTCCTGCCCCCCCCCCCACCCCCCCAAAAAATGGAGCACCAGCCACCACTGGCCTCCAGAGAGGTTATTAGCAGCATAGCTTGCAGAGTGAGAGTGAGATAAATTTTCTTAGCTTGAGATGCTACGGTGTATCTTAATTGAAGATATTGGAAAAACCAAGAAGTAGATAATTGATAATGTTTCCTGTAGATCCTGGAAGGATCCTATAATATGTTGGGTATACACCTGAACAACATATCGTATACCTTTATCCGCTTGCCGACCAGCCGCCGCATAATGCCACGGCTGGGTGAAAGTACGTTATGTTACGTTGCTTTGCCTTTTGTCCACTAGGGGCGCACGTGCCCGACCTAGATGTGAGAGCCCAGCGGTCATCGCGCCTGTCAAGCTCCCGAGATCGCTCGTGACAGAGCGAGAACCGGGATCTCTGTGTGTAAACACACAGATCCCAGTTCTTTCAGGGGAGAGGAGACAGATCGTGTGTTCATACTATGTATGAACACCGAACTCTGTCTCCTTCTAGTCAGTCCCACTCCCCCCACTGTTAGAACACACAGTAGGGAACACAATTAACCCCTTGATCGCCCCCTAGTGTTAACCCCTTCCCTGCCAGTGACATTTACACAGTAATCAGTGCATTTTTATAGCACTGATCATTGTATAATTGTCAATGGTTTCAAAAATGTGTCAAAAGTGTCTGATGTGTCCGCAATAATGTTGCAGTCCCGATAAAAATCGCCGCCATTACTAGTAAAAAAAAATGATACTAATAAAAATGCCATAAATCTATCCCCTGTTTTGTAGGCGCTATAACTTTTGTGCAAGCCAATCAATATACACTTATTGCGATTTTTTTTTACCAAAAATATGTAGAAGGATACATATTGGCCTAAACTGAGGAAAATTTTGTTTTTTTGATAAAAAATGTGGGATATTTATTATAGCAAAAAGTAAAAGATTTTTTTCAAAATTGTCGCTCTTCTTTTGTTTATAGCGCAAAAAATAAAAACCGCAGAGGCAATCAAATATCACCAAAAGAAATCTCTATTTGTGGTAAAAAAAGAACGTCAATTTTGTTTGGGTACAGCGTCGCACGACCGCGCAATTGTCAGTTAAAGCGACGCAGTGCCGAATCGCAAAAAATGGCATGGTCATTGAGCAGACAAATCTTCTGGGGCTGAAGCGGTTAAGATACCAATAATGGGACCCAAATAAAATACATTTTAAATGTAATAAGAAGCTTAAAGCTGGTACTTTCTTGCTAAAAGACATTAAATGTTCTCTTGAATGTTCTCCATGAAATCTGCAACAAAACTGCTAAATACATACAGGACTATTTTTATTAAACATCAAAACAGATATTTTGCCACTTCTAATAGCAAGCATTTAAAATAGCCATCAGGGTTATTTAATTTCCTTTTAATCTGGCAGGACTATAAGGACTATAAGCTCAATAATCTCCTACCACACATCTCTTGGCCAAGGTGGCTTGGTTTTAGTTAATGCAACACACTGATTCCCACAAAGCAAAGATTTATGAGGACCAATACAAAATTCCAAACCTCCAATTGACAGACGCTGAAAAGGTCATCTGTATTAAAAACTGCTTTTACCTTGAAGGTAAGACCTAGTGGGCTTACAACAGGAATTCTTATTCACATTCTTAAAGATAAACAAGGTCAACTTTGCTCTAACCCTAAAGACATTGTAAATATGTCGTATTACTCCCCCTCCTGGAACAATCAATCCTGCAGTGCATCTGACAATGAATATTGGCAGCTTCTTGTAAACTGTAACTTCCCATCTCTGACCTTAGAACTGCTAGTGAATTTAATTACCGTATATACTCGAGTATAAGCTGACTTTTTCAGCACATTTTTTATGTTGAAAAAGCCCCCCTCGGCTTATACTCGAGTGAGGGCCTCGAGTGAGTGTGCAGTCTCACTGTGCCCATTTGCAGCCTCACTGTTCCCATTTGCAGCCTCACTGTGCCCATCTGCAGCTATACCTTTGATATCCAAAACAGTGGGTGTCTCCTGCTGTGTCATGCAGTCTGTTCGACGGCCATCCACTGTAACAAAGCCCCGCCTCCTCATCCATGAACAGACTGCATGACACAGCAGGAGACACCCGCTGTTTTGGAGATCAAAGGTACAGCTGCAGATGGGCACAGTGAGGCTGCAGATGGGCACAGTGAGGCTGTAAATGGGCACAGTGAGGCTGCAGATGGGCACAGTGAGGCTGTAAATGGGGACAGTGAGGCTGCAGATGGGCACAGTGAAGCTGCAGATGGGCACTGATGATACAGGTGGGCACAGTGAAGCTGCAGATGGGCACAGTGAGGCTGCAGATGGGCATTGTTTACCCAGTAGCTGCTGCATTTGCCACCCTAGGCTTATACTCGAGTCAATACGTTTTCCCAGTTTGTTTTTTGTGGTAAAATTAGGTGCCTAAGCTTAAATTTAGGTCGGCTTATTTTCCGTCGGAAAAATCTTGAATGGATTTTCCCACGTAATTCGGCTCAAGCTTGGCTTGCATACACACGGTCACACAAAAGTTCGCTGAACTTTAGACCGTCAAGAAGGCGGTGACCTACAACACTACGACGAGCCAAGAAAATTAAGTTTAATGCTTCCGAGAATCTGATTAACGTATGACATACCACTCATTAATACCTGCCAAACCCTCGTATGTAACCCTCTAGACATCAAAAACATTTCAGAAAACAGTCTCATTCTTTAGCCATAACAAGCTCACTTAGAGCAAGATAACCCTGACTCTCTCTTGCTTGTTCTCTCGTGACAATCTATACCTTTGACAAATCCACACATTCTTGTTTATTAACTTTCTACAAGCTCAGGGGTGGACAAGACCATGGCCACCAGGCCTAAACCCTGACTGAAGCCATGTTCAAAATTCCCCAACAACTGTGGTGAAACATAAATGATTCCTCCGGCACTAGTATTTAAAATGTTACTGACATGCTGACTAGAGTTGAAATTGTGGCTTCAATGCAGTTTGATCACCAAATGTGAAAATTGCAGGCCTCCCCTTTCATCCAGTTCCTCCTTGCTTATTGCCTTTGGGGTTAATTGTAACAATGATCAGGCTGCAGACAAACAGCAGAGGGAATCTGTTATTACTGCACATTACGGTTCCTGTGATTGTCAGGTCTCTACTGCGGATTTATATACAGTGCTAATAAAGAGTGACAGCTGACAGAAGAGAGCTTCTAATACTGTACATTGCATTTTGTACAAAGGCCAGCAATATCAGAGCCTTTTTGAGGTTTAAAAAGGCTTAAAGCTGAAGTCTAGGTATGATGTTTATTGCATAGTTACAGTGCATTGGTCCAGCTTTGAACCAACATAAGAATGCATTGGTCCAGCTTTGAACCAACATAAGAATGCATATCTCATACCTTGGAAGGCGGCAATCACTGTTGTAGTCATCGCTACTACAGTGATTGCCGCTATCTTCTGGGTCCTATATTGAGCGGCTGCCCTTCTTCATTGTGAATATAGGGTTTCTCGCACAACACTGCCACTAATCACAGAAGGCCTTGTACTATATTTAATGAATACGAACTCTGATTGAACTTGGTGGAGAGGTGGAGCACCGACCTAACATTTTTCACCTCATCCAATAAGAAAATACCTTTTATTCACTGAAAATAAAACAAGATATTCTGTGAGTGACTCCCATTGGTTACTATGCAGAAGGACAGCCACATAGCACAGTACTCGTATGATAGCAGCGATCACTGTAGCAGTGCCAACCACTACTATGATTTGCAGCTTCCCCCAGAACCACTCAAGTATGAGATATGCCTGCTTACATCCATGCTGGACCCATGTAACTTTGTAATAAAAATCATGCTCAGACTTCAGCTTTAAAGCTGAAGTTTACTCAAAAGTGATTTTTCAAATACAGCTACAGACACATAACTGAGTTGTAATGAAGTACAGTGGAACCTTGGATTACGAGCATAATCCATTCCAGGGGAATGCTTGTAATCCAAAGCACTTGCATATCAAAGTGAGATTCCACATAGAAGTCAATGGAAACGAAGATAATTTGTTCCGCATTGACTTCTATTGCATGCAATACCACATGTGGCCAGAGGTGGGGGGCGGAGAGCCTCGGAAATCATCGGGGACAGCTCGGTTGAATTTAGAAAGCCTCGGAAACACTCGGGAACAGAGTATTTCCAAGTGGTTCCGAGTATTTTCGAACGGCTCCGAACCGTTCCGAGTGTCACCGGCACCCCCCGCACCTCTGGCCAAATGCGGTACTGCACACCCCATTAGCTTGAATCCTGCTTGTTTTGCAAGACAACAATTGTAAACTGAGTCAGAATTAAAAAAAAAGTTGCTCGTCTTTCAAATCGCGTGTTAACCGCGTTACTCGTTGACCAATGTTCCACTGTATGTCCCATGTTGTGCAGGCTGCTACTTTGTGTAGAAATCTTCTATGCAGAAGACTGATCCTCTTCCTGATGACGAACTTCTGGCATGCCAGGGGTTACTACCTTTGGATCTTCAGAATGAAATGTATTCAAGATGGTCTGATGGGGACCTGTCCTTCTTCCCCTATCAGTTTTTACATTCAGTGTATTGCTTACATTGAATGTAGCATGCGCTCTGAGAACCAGATGAATGACAGTATCACCCCCCTCAATTTAGAGATCATGATACACTGGGCTTTTCTCAATGAATGAGAAGAGAGGAGGGGGCAGGTCGCTGTTGGAATGTCTAAAATGCAGTTGTTTACCATGAAAACCTGAAGCTATTAGCAGTCGCTTTGCCTGAGGTTCAGTGCCAGGAAGAGGACCAGGCACCCTGCAGAGATTTCCAAATGAAGCACGCAGCCTGCTTCCAATGTGAAACATACTTCATTCCAGATAAGTGAAGTAAATGTAGCTATAGGGGAAAAATACATTTTTACTAAACTTCAGCTTTAAAGCTTGGTGTCATATATAAATATTTAGTCAGCTGACAAAGAACTTCTAAATCTGTCTTTTAAATCTTTAAGCAGATAGAGATAGCGGCTGCACCTTCCTCTATGGGATAGGCTGTGGAGCACCTTCCATATCATCACATCAACATAGAACTAGAAAATTATGATGTCTGAAAAAACGTGGTCATGCCAAGAGTTTCTTTATGTTCCATGAATGCCAAAATAAATCAGCAGTATGAATCGAAGACCATGCTCTCATTGTACTGTTAAATGTAATTTATTTATACTGTACATTTATTTTGCAAGAGCTATGTAGTGAGGTCGTTTGGGGTCATAAACATGTGGCCAAAACCCACCCATATCAGATCAAAAAGATATGTCCTGGAGTGCCATCCCTAATTATATAGTAGAAAAGTGTAAAGTGGGCATTAAACGGTCAACTCCAGACATATTTGTAGGGACACAGATATATACAAAAATTCTAATTTTTATTATAAACCACAACAGGAATACAAAGGAAAATATATATCATACATATACATAAAAAGGTGGAAAACGAATCCCCAAAAATACAAGACAGTGATACACATACAGTATATATTGCATAAGAGCAAATGATGGCCGACATGTTTCACGGTTGTCATCAAGGCTTGGTTACTATATAGTTTAGTCAACATCTAAAACAAAAAAATTAAAAAGGGGGGGGGGAGAAAAGATAAAAAAACAACACAAAAAAGCAAAAATATCCACCTAGTGGCCATTTGAGGCGTCTTGACTAGGGGGAGACCAAAACGCACAATACATGCCATGCTCAGAGTCCGCACTTCGTGGACAAGACCTCCAAGTAGTAAGGCTATTAGGGTCATCCTAGGGTCATCCGGATGCCTCAAATGGCCACTAAGTAGATATTTTTGCTATTTTGTGTTTTTTTTATCTTTTCGCTCCTTTTTCCCTTTTCTTTTTCTTTATTTTTTTGTGTATGGATTGTAATGTATGTATGCACTTTGTATTTTTCGTTTTAGATGTTGACTAAACTATACAGTAACCAAGCCTTGATGAAGCGGCTATAGATTACAACCGACAAACATTTCGGCCATCATTTGCTCTTATGCAATATATACTGTTTGTGTATCACGGTCTTGTATTTTTGGGGATTCGTTTTCCCCCTTTTTATGTATATGTACGATATATATTTTCCTTTGTATACCTGTTGTGGTTTATAATAAAAATTCAAATTTTTATATATATCTGTGTCCCTACAAATATGTCTGGAGTTGACCGTTTAATGCCCACTTTACACTTTTCTTCTTTTTTACTATTTTGCAAGAGGGTCACACTTTTTGCAGTTTCAGTTGCTGTGATCCAAAGTCATTCGGCCGTGTCCTGGACAGCAGTTTTATCACTGTTAACATACCATCTAGGAAGACTTTATAATATTAGCACAGGTAATTGAATGCCCAGACTCCATTTCATTGCAAATCGTGTAAATTAAAGGAAGGTGTCAGATAGCAAAACTCCAATGTCAACATCAAACCAATCCATGTCTCTTCCTTTAGGTCTTGCAAATTGTTTGGTCTTTTTATCAATGTCTCATACATCGGCAGTTTACAAAAAATGTCAAAACAAAGTTTCATAGTTAGACAATATTTGTGCAGCTGTTCTGTATATCTGGCATGGGGCTGGAGTCTGCTTCTTATCTTTTCCGCTATGCAATGTTTTTACTTATTATCTTTAACAACCCCCAGTTCAAAAATGTAAAATCTGGGTTAGTTTGGAAAGGCTTTGATGGCTATCTTGCATAATACACATATATTTTAGAAGATATTTTAAAACCTCAAAGGAAATGCAAGTGTTCTTTGGACAGCGCCTTCAACATGTTCCACCAGGTCACTATGAAAGGGGCGTACAACCGGCCATAATTCTAAAGAAAGCCACCACCATAACTCTTTCTTTTGGTTGAAGATATGGCCTTTTTAGGTTTTAAAGGAATTAGTTTGTAACAGTTTAAAACAGAACATTAACAATACCATATGTATGTGCATGTCTATTTACTTCTCAAAGATGAAGAGTGCAGAGGCTGAAACATCAATGAACAACAAGAAGCAAACTTTAAAGCTGAGATTCGATCCATGTGTGGGCAGGCTGATTGTACCCAAGTTGATCCATCAATTGATTTAGGTACAATCAGCATGTTGGAATTTTCAGCTGCGATTATTGCCAGCGGCTATAGCTGCTAGCAATAATCACTGTGTTCTCCCAGCAGGGACAGCTTTCCATGCCCCACCCTGCCGTGAGAACACAAAAGCTCAGCGGGAGAGAACGGGCAATTTTCTTTTCTGCAACCAACATCATATCATGGCCAGCTTTAGTAATTAATTCTGCTAGCAAAACATCTGATTGAACCTAAAATCTGGGCCAGGGTGGATTAGTTAATAGATAAGTCTTGCCGACTTGAGCGAAAATAAAAAAAATTGGAGGATCCGTTGTACTTTGGCAGGGTGTGCAACCGAGAGGAATGAAACCTATATGAGCTATAAGAGAACAGGAGGAGGAAACGCTTGAAACATAATCATGTGACACTCTGACATTCATCTATGTAAATCTTTATTTATTTTTCCAGGAGATCAGAACTGGTCACTCATACAAGCACCATAAAATTAGTCTAATGCCCCATACACACGGTTGGAAATTCCGAGCACAAATTTCGTCGGATTTTGTCCGACACTGGTGTTGCATACACACGGTCAGACAAAGTTGTCGGAAAATACGATCATTCTGAACGTGGTGACGTTCGTTGCGTACGACGGAACTACGTAGAGGCTATTAGCCAATAGGTTTGGTCTCCTAATTTGATCTGAGCATGCGTGGCACTTTATCCGTCGGAATTCTCTACACACAAATCGGAAAAAGTCCGATCGGATTTTGTTGTCGGAAAATTTGAGAGCAGGATCTTAAATTTTTCCCGGAAAAAGTCAGATGGAGCCCACACACGGTCGGATTTTCCGGCCGTGTTTACCATCACACGGAAGCGCTCTTGGCTCTGCTGATCCCACAGCACAGTGGGCGACTGTGCTGACGGTCGGACTTTCCGTCGGAAATTCCGACCGTGTGTGCATTAGTGTGTGTTTTTCTAATTGGCGGTGAGCACTCTCCAGTGTCTTCTACCCAAAAATTAGCTAGTTTGATTGACTCAGTACATATGAGCATTCAGCAAAATGGTCATCTAATACTCTGAAATGTGTTTACCAAATGTCCTGTAAAATAGGGACACTGAAACGCAGCTCTGGGGTAAATACTGTCTAACAGGTGGATACAACCAAATGTGCATGGGAAGTTCCAGGTGCAACACAATGAAAAGTTACTATAATTACTGGCCTGGTCATTGTAGGAGGATACCTGCAGAGATGTCATTGCAGGACCAGATGTGGACACTGATATCCAGAAGTACTTTGATCTAATGCCAGTACAGCTTTTAATAAATTGCAGCTAATAATCATCACAGGAAACATACAACTAAACATCAACATGAAAAGTACACAGTTGAAAAGCTAAAAATAAACAACATATTTTTACTTGTTGGTAACTTGTGTGAAAACAGGGGCTGTGTTCTAATGTATGTGTGTAATGTCTGTGGACACAAATTCACAACTTAGAGAACACCTTGTCATTGGAAAACCCCACTTTTTTTTTAAACATATTAAACATATTTTGCATTAGTAATTGCATTAGATGTTGCAGTAGTTGCATTAGAAAAATACAATAGTTTCAGTCATATTTATTAATGATACATTTTGATTCTTAAAAATCTCCAAAGATGACACGGACAAAACACATTTTTAGTAAAGTGCAGAAGAGTTATGTCTCGTACACACGATCGGACTTTCCGACAACAAAAACGTGAAATTTTGTTCGAAAGTTGTTGGCTCCAACTTGTCTTGCATACACACGGTCACACAAATGTTGGCCAACAATTACAAACGTGGGAACGCGGTGACGTACAAGATGTAAGACGAGCCGAGAAAAAGGAAGTTCAATAGCCAATGCGGCTCCTTGTGCTTGATTCCTTTGTGTGTTGGACTTGTGTACACACGATCCGAAATTTCGATAACAAAGTTTTGTTGGCTGAAAATTTGAGAACCTGTTAGCCAACATTTGTTGGTGGAAAGTCCAACAACAATTGTTCAATGGAGCATACACACAGTCAGACTTTCAGCCAACAAGCTCACATCCAACATTTGTTGTCGCAAAATCCGATCGTGTGTACGGGGCATTAGAACTTCTAGCTATGTTTTTGTTTTCAACCATTTCTTCCAGTCCCAGTGACAACTACACCCCATATTTTTTGTATGGGCTTCAACGGAACAGGAAGTAAGGAAATATTTCCATAATAGTGTCACAGAGAGAAATTACATATTTAATGACAGAGGATTATGGATTATTTGTAACTACTGAGCTCTGCTAACAACGGACTTGTTAAGAATTGGCTACTAAACACAAAAAAAAAAAAAAAAAACATTTTTCAGCTTCACCCGTAGGTTGAAAATAAAAATTTGAAACATTGATATGTAATATTTCAGATTTACCTGATGAAATTAAGTTTTTATTGTATTTTTTAGACCCGATAAAAATTTGAACTATTTTCCCCATTTTATGCACCTTCACATTATAAAGATATGTGTCCTCTTTCCATTCATCGGAGATCAAAAATGGAATACAGTATCTTCTACAGAACACCAAAAGTTCAGCCACAGGAGAAGTCTTAGCTAGTAGCGAGGGATAATTATGAAAAATTGTTTTAAAACCTATGAATGTCTGCTTTTCAGTCATAGTAATTTTTTTAACACCCCATCCATAAGGGTATATTATTTAGAATATCTAAGTCTTAAAGGAGAAGTACAGCCAAAGCTTGTTTGGCTGTAATTCTCCTGTGGCTCACAGGAGTGCAGTTCGTTCTGCATTCCTGTGACCCCTTTTCAGACAGCGGGCTGACATCACAGAGTCAGTCCAGGCTGGGGCAAGATCGTGAAAATGAAGTCGAGATCCACCCACATGCCTGGACCGGAACCTGGCTCAGCCTTTCAGGATACTGCTGAGCGCCTGAGCTGGCCGGTCCCACCCTCTCCACTGCCCTGTGCTCCAGTGAGCAAAGGAGGGGGCAGTGCAGACAGAGGTGAGTGATTGGCAGTGTTATATTGCTTAGTTCTCTTCAGTTCTTTTCATAGGCTGAACGAAAAAAATCGAAGAGCTAGGGAGGAGATCCTGTACTAGCAATCCGATGTTAGTACAGCAATCTCCCCACTGAGCTATTGTGTTCTGACAGGGGGATGGCACCTTGCCAGAACAGACTGGTCAGCGCTCTCACCCACTGGCTGGAAGCGCTGATCAAATGCTAATTGGCAGACCTTTTTCGGTCATGCCCCTTTGGCAGAAGCTGGACGTTCGGCCGGCTTCTATTGGACCGACTGCTGTACACACACACTCAATATTCAGCCCCTGTGTACAGGGCTTTAAATGAAGGTAATACAGTCATTTTAGAATCCCAAAGTCCTGTTGCATTTCTATAAGAAATCCATAGTAAAGTGGGTACATATGTTTAACACCATGCTTGACCCATGGATGGAAATCATGATAAAAATAAAACTTAGACATGGATATAATAGTTGGTCATACTTTTAAATTGCATAACCTGTTCTCATCCAAGTAAAACATGACAATTATTGTTTGTCCTTCTCATTAAATACCTCCTTTTTTAATACACCGTCTCTCACATTAATCAGAGATACAATCTATGTAAAGATGATCATACACTATACAATCAAATTGCACAGTTTAATTTATTTAAACCATGTAATATGAAGACAAACTTAAACAAGCACTCATGTCAAGATTTCTTCTATGCCTTTCTCCGGATCAACAGTGGGTATAGGATTTTGTACATGGAGGTTTTCGATTTGTTTTTTTTTTGTTTCTACTGGTTAAACTAGATGGTCTATTTAACTTTCAAAGAAAATTGAGGTCATAACTAAGCGCCTGAAGACTGGCATCTGGCTTACAGACCACCACCCTTGTACCCCCTGATTAAGCCAGGCTACTGGCAATATGAAAAATAAACAGTACTAACATGGAGAACTGTACATAGCCCTTACCTTTACTGTCAAGAAATTCAAGCCGCTTTCATTTGCCAATGCTTTTGCAATCATGGTTTTGGAGCAGCCTGGAGGACCATAGAGTAAGATGCCTTTTGGTGGCTGTATCCCCATACGAATAAAAGATTCAGGATGCTTAAGAGGCCACTCTACTGCTTGCTTTAACTTAAGCTTAACATTTTCTAGCCCTCCAATGTCAGACCATGATACCTAGAAGTGAAGATAAAAGGTAACAAAAATGAATATCAAAAATTCATTAGCTGAAATAATGTATCATTCCTCTTTCTTGGTAGAGGGAACTAAAAGCTTTAGGAAACCTGAATGTATTACCACTCCGCCACCCTGGTTTTGGTGGAGCAATTCTGATACTTGAACTTGAAGTACATCTGTGCTCAAATCATGGACACTTGATTAATTACATATTTTTAACAAGCAGTAAAAAGGCTCTAAAACAAGCCATTTCTCACCTCTCTGGCAGTTTGAAATGTGCAATAATTCATTCATGCATTTTACAGCTGCAAAAAAAAGTACCGGTAATAGGAAACAAAGATTTCAGTGTTTCTAGTGAAGACTAATTCCTCCACAATGCTTTTATCTAGAGAAGTCTATAAGGGCTTTTTCAAAGTGCTTTTACTGTGTGTCCAGAAAATGTAAATACTTTAGTGCGCGTATTCTGGACATACTAAAAGTAAAGGCTCACTTAAACATAACGGCCACAGTTTTGCACAAATGTCATTAAATGGGTAGATTTTCAGCAGAAAAGGACTGGGATTAGGGGAAAAGGCAGTAAGAACTTTTTTGTGTTCATACACTCACTCAGTGCTCAAAGCCTTGCTGCTATGAGTGGTTTTCATTTTCATCTAGGAATGCATCAAGTGCAGTAAATGATACCATAGATGCTGACATTTTGTGAAGACCCACAGAAGTGCAGAATAATGTTACTGCTGAACTGAGTATTTTTTTAGGTTTATTTTAGTTCCTTTAAACCAGGGGTAGGCAACCTGGGGTCCTCCATTTGTTGCAGAACTACAAGTCCCATCATGCCTCTGGGAGTAATTTTAACTGCCAGTCTTGCAATGCCTCATGGGAAATGTAGTTCCACAACAGTTGAAGGGCCCCAGGTTGCCTACCCCTGCTTTAAACTAAGCTAACATCTACTCTGGTCCTTCCTAAACTAAGTATATTCCCTTCTACATGCAGAAGGCAGAAGAGAGGGCAAACACATACAGGAACCGCAGCTTATGCTGTCCACCCAATGGGACCACAGAGTGTACTATGACCAGTGTCAGGCTGTAAAGCTATCTGGGAGATTAACCCATCTGCTGCATAAACTTGAAGCTGAGAGTCGATAATCTGTCCAGTAGGGTTGCACCGATACACATGCTAGTATCGGTATCAGCGCTGATATTGAGCATTTGCATGAGTACTTGTATTCATGCAAAGGCTCCAATGCCTAATCCGATAACTGGGCAGCCTCAGAGATGATTGGTGCGGTGGTGGGGCAGTTACAATCACCGATCTCCCTGTGTGGCTTTCAATAAGGCAGCTGACAGCCGCTTCTCCTCCTTTCTCTCCCGCAGCTTTCAGCTGCTTTACTGAAAGCCACACAGGGAGATCGTGATTGTAACCCCCCCCCAGCCACACGATCACCACCCCCTGTCCCCTGTATCCTCCTCTGGCACCCTGGGTCCTCTGTGTCCTCTTCCGGTCCCCCTCTGTGTCCGGCTCTAGTCCCTGTCCGTGTCTTTCTCCGGGTCCCCCTCCATATCTTCCTACGGGTGCCCCTCCATATCTCCCTATGGGTGCCCCTCCATATCTCCCTACGGGTGCCCCTCCATATCTCCCTACGGGTGCCCCTCCATATCTCCCTACGGGTGCCCCTCCATATCTCCCTACGGGTCCCCCTCCATATCTCCCTACGGGTCCCCCTCCGTGTCCTACTCCGTGTCCACCCCTGTGCTCCCTGGATCCTCCCTGTCCTCCTCTGGTCCCCCCCGTCCAAGATCTGTCAGGATGGAGAGCGGAGGAAGCAGCCGGTAAATATGTCATTTACCGGCTCCTTCCTTTTCTGAATGAGCAGAGTCAGTGATCATTGACTGTCCATTCATAACTGAGCATTGTAAACGGTGTTTACGATGCTTCAGTTTATGAATGAACAGGTGCCTCTGTTTCCTGTCCATTTATCTTTAGTGCAGCTGAGGCTGCAGAGAAAGGGACTGGGCATCTGTGTCCCCAGTCCCTTTCCCTGTCTCAAAGGGAAGATGTCAGGGGTCTGTTTAGACCCCTGTTATCTCACCAACCCCCCACCCCCTCCCCCCAAAACAGGGCTGATAAAAAAAAAAAGAAAGAATTTCAATAAGCATTTAAAAGTTAAATTGTAAAAAAACAAAAAGATAAAACACTGACACTGTCCACTCCCCCCCCCCCCCCAAATAAGAAAGCATTGTAAAAAAAAATAACAAAGAAAATATAAATTGTAAAAAATAATTTAAAAAAGTGAATACTACTGACATCAGTGCCACCTATCAGTGCTGCATATTAGTGCCACTGTCACATGACATTAAAAAGTATCGGTAATCGGTATCGCCAAATACTTGAAAAAAAGTATTGGTAAAGAAAAAAGTGGTATTGGTGCTATACTACTGTCCAGGCTTGCTGGAAGAGGGTGAACATATCTCTTACATCAGAGCTGTAGTCTGCATTAAGTTGCATCTTCTTCTGGGTCGTGTGTGTGTGTGATAGTGCTGGACCAATAGAAGTGAAAAGTATTTCTGATGGATTTACCATGAAGTGATCTTTTCCTTCAAACAAGCAGAGGTGCATGATTAAGGTCTTATATGGGTGGACCTTGTTCTGTTACTAGACTGCTACCTCTCTGACAGTGACAAAGGAAGGTCTTGCCAGACGGTAAATTCTTGGATGTGTACAGTATGGAGTATCGGGTACAAAATTTCACCTCTCCACCGGCTTCTGGGTCTTCAGGGAGTTCCGTCGGAGATCCGGAGACATCACGGACATCTATGTCACCGGACCCCTCCCCCCTTCCCCAAGTGCCTCCATCTGCTAACGAAGGGAAGGGGAGAGGAGTCCGGTGACGTTGAAGTTCTGATTGAATGTAACGTGTACGGGGGAGGAGCTACGCATGATGTCACCCGCTGCTGCCCTATGGAACTAACACGATTGTTGGCTTTACATGCTGTGTTTTTATCATCTTTATGTGAGTAGTTCGTGTTTGAACACAAAAATGAAATATTATACTTAAGAGGTGAGCACTTAGATCTTTTCTTTCTACCCATGACCTGGCGTCCTTGCTGAGATCTAAGGAGACGTGAGAGAAGTTTATGGTTCGTGTTAACCCTTTTGATACCCGCTTGCATGACCAACTGTTTTCACAGGGGTCCCTGCCATAAGGGGAGAGTGATTAGTTAGACTAAATTAGAAAAAATTAGAAAAAATTACTTACGTCAGTGCTACAGTTTGAATTTAAAGCGTATTTGTGTGAACTGTGAGGTTAAGTCATGGATTGTGGAAACTAACTAGTGTTGGGTGATTGTATATAGTGTATACCACATTTAACATTGACTAATGCAGAGTTGCAATACAAAGAGATCAGCTAAAAGTAGTTGGATCTGTATGTGCGTTATAATTAATCGAAATTAGTTGATTAATCGATAAAAAAAATTGATTAATCGAACACGAAAATTTTAATCAGTAAAAGCCCTAATTTAATGGTTAAGATCATCAGATACAGCCAACACATTTCAGGGGAAAAAAGCCTCCCCCTTCATTAGGGCTTGAGCAGTCGATGCTGATAAAACCACAACAGAATGCACAAAGGGACCTGTGTTAAGGCTTAAAGAGGAAGTAAACCCTCTTTTACAACTTTAGCTTACAGGTAAGCCTATATTAAGGCTTACCTGTAGCTAACAAGGATATACCTGTATTTGCATGTGCCGACGTCATGCGGCACATGCGCACTTGCGACAACTGAAGCAACGGCGCTATATGCCGATGCTTCAGTTGTTACTATGCCGCTCTCGTGCGCATGCGCGTGACGTCATCGCGGCTCCGGCAAATCACAGCGCCGGAGCCGCGATACCCGGAAGTCACTCCGGGAGAAGATGTCGGCGGTCGGAGGGGGAGAAGAGGACCGATGCCGGGGCTTCGATCTCAGGTAAGTGATACATAATTAGCTAGTATGCTATGCATACTAGCTAATTATGCCTTTGTCTTGCAGGTTTTTTTTTTTTTCGTTTTACTTAAGAGGGTTTGTTTCCTCTTTAATGAAGTCTAGCGTTTCCTGACTGAGCAATGCATTCACACTGTAAAATCTAAAGCAATTTACAAGCAGACATAGAAGCGTTTATTGCAAAAGATACATAGGGGTTTATTTACTAAAACTGGAGAGTGCAAAATCTGGTGAAATTGTGTATGGTAGCCAATCAGCTACTAACTAATTAACTAGCAGCACCAAATAAAAAAAAAAAAAAACATGGAAGCTTATTGGTTTCCATGCAGAGCTTCACCAGATTTTGCACTTTCCAGTTTTAGTACATCAGCCCTATAGCAAGTCTGTTTGTGTACCACCCTTGTCCCAATACAGGGCTATAGGTAAATCTAGCTGTGCTGGGTGGAAGCTAGCCTGGCTAATTTGTAGTCTTTATGGATCAAATGGGTTTTCTCCTAATCCTGTTTCAGTTCTGGCTTCTCCCTTTTGTCAGTAGGTGGCACTGTTGCCTTTGGCATTACTATGATGAGCTACAGTAAATATCAGGTTATAAATAAACACACCTTTTTCAGACAGGCAACTTTGCTTGCTGGGAGAAGGTATTTATTTGGAGAGAATCAGGTGATCTAGGTCTTCTCCGCCCAGACTGCAGTCTGGGTGGGTGTGTGAGAGACTGCTCCTGCTGGGTAGGCTTAAAGCCTGAGGCCTGACCATAAGTTCAAGGTTCTGCAAGGGAGAGCCTCCTCACTACCTGGAGGCAATTCTGAGAGGGATGGAGTTCTAAGGAAGCACCAGAGGTGACTCTTCATGAGCTAGGGACTATGAAATGGCTGGGAGGACTTCAATAGAGAACTCATCCAAAGGGAACTGCGTATGATGCTGTGAGTAAAGTTCAGTTACTATAAGAGACTATTCTACAAAGTACAGATGTGCTGGTTCAGCTTAACGGCTCTTTTCCTGTACCGCTGTCTGCCTTATCTCACCTTTTTGTCTAAGGAGTCTGCCTGTTTTCTGATCGCTACTAATGTTGACTAAGTAGGGCCTGTGCCCTACCTCCTCTCTCCCACATTTTGCCTGTTGTGAGAAATAAACTCCTCTTTGTTAAAAGTGAATGGTGCCCATCTTTGTACCTTGTACATCGCCTGCAAAGCCTAGTAGAATGCACCCTGAGGAGGAATGTTGGTCCTCCCCATCTCTGGGAGTCACCACCAGGCCCCTGGAAATGTGGGGTAGGCGCTACATTTGCAATGAAAAGCCTTCTTGCTTGCATTTTTTTTTTAAAGTAAGCTCAACATTAACAAATGTTGTTTCACATAATCCTTTATGGCACCTGTGTTAAGATGTTTTGTCACCCTGCTCTGCCACTCCTACTCTGAGGAGAAGGAAACATGAACACTTTACAAAAAGTCAAGTAATCCTGATAGCTAAGGATGCACTGTTAAATCAATTCAAGAGTAGAGATTATGATTATCACAGATGCACACTATTGACTAGTTCTCTACTTTAATGCTGATTAAAGTGCAATAGAACAGAGAACAACTAAAACATAGGTCTTAACGGTTTGCAAATGAGAAAAAATCTCACTGGCAGCATACTAATATCAGTCAAAATAGTTCAGCAATTTATCAGAATCAAATGCCTACACAGGACCCCAAGCCCCCCTCACCCTCATCATGTATGCGCAACAAGTGAAGCATCAATGTCGAAGGCTCCTGGGTAGCTAATTTGCTATAGACCAGGAATCAAATGCATTAGATGATTATGTTATATGTGGTTGACCCTTTTTAACTAATCTCTACTTTGTTTTGTCTTTTTATACATAGCGCTCCAACATATTAAGTAATATCCTTTAAAAAAGTCTATGGACCAGAGCAATGAAAACAGACGATCAACAAAGGCAAAATAATCACAGAGTTCTTTTAAAATCTTGTGCAGATGTCCAATAATTGTCCAAATGCTCCTTCTTCTAATCTTACAACTCTTAACGATGAAGACTTTACACTGAGATTGATTTCCCCTGATGCTATGTATCTGGTATATAACCAATACAAGACCAACTGTGGACCTGTAATGAGCACATAGCTCCGGTAATGTCAAACTTTGAGACCATATGTGATCTCGTGTGGTATTTTTAGACTGGGTGTTTCATGTGTCAAACAGAATAGCACACACACTTCCACAAAGGAAACCTAATCCTACTTTTACCAAACGGCAACACATAGGGATCACCTGCTTATTTAACTAGCTTTAAAAGTCTTTCCTGAACAGGAGTTTACGGGAGAAAAGTCTACATGGATTAATTGCTCAGAAATGACTAGACATGCAACAGCATCTCCAGATGTGTAGGTTGGAAAGCCAAGTGGTTTAAGTTTGCGGCGTCCAGTTACTGGAATCTGAAACTATACAGGAAAGGAGAATTTATTCCAGAGGAGGAAATTATTTTTCCCTTTTGTAAAAACTGCAGACTGATAGCAGTGGTCTACATATGGTGGTTATATCACTGTCTTTCCAGATTGCAACACACAACTCAGCAAAGAGCCAAGTTCTTTTTAAATATGTGTACCCATGGACAGCAATCATCACACTATATACAATGTTTTAAAGAAACACTCCAATCAAACATAAATTTGCTGACAAAAGGCACATTCTGCCTGCTAAATTCTCTAATTGTCATCCAGGCATTCTGTTATCTCACCTTTTAAATAGCCCTGAGAGTTAGTGAATGAATTATTTTTTTTGTTTTTTAATATTTATTTTACTTAATTGTATTATTTTTTACACAGTTTTAAAAAAAAAAAAAAAAAATTGATCACTTTTATTCCTATTACAAGGAATGTAAACATCCCTTGTAATAGAAAAAAGCATGACAGGTCCTCTTAAATATGAGATCTGGGGGTCAAAAAGTCCTCAGATCTCATATTTGGACTTCAATGGGAAAAAAAAAAAAAAATTTAAAAGATGTCATTTAAAAAAATGACATTTGTAAATTTCCCTTTAAGACCTATGGGCGGAAGTGACGTTTTTGACGTCGCTTCTGCCCTCCTATGGTATAGAGATGAGTGGTGGCCATCTTAGCCTCACTCATCTCTATACACAGGCAGGGAACGGACCCGATCGCCTCCGCCGCTGCCGACGGTTCCGGTAAGCGGCGGAAGGCACGGGAGAGCGGCGGGAGGGGGGGGGGGCACCTCTCCCGCCGCCGATAACGGTGATCTCGCGGCGAATCCGCCGCGATGACCACTATTATCGGAAAGGGGACCGCTCACTGTAAAGAGGGATACCTCGGTTGTGGCAGCAGCTGCGTATATATACAGTGAGCGGTCGTGAAGTGGTTAAATAGCCCTGAGAGTTAGTGAATGAATTATTTGTATAGCGCTACAATGCGAACTGAATCTGAAAGTGAGCGCAAATACAGGCAAGTGTGTTCCCTGATTGGAGCACTTAAGCCTCGTACACACAATGAGAAAAGCGGACGAAAAATTCAACATTCTAAGCGACCGTATGATAATCTGATCAATACTACACAGCTGTCGGCTGAAATTTTACAAAGGGACAAACACGAAAATTTTACAAAGGGACAAACACAACTCTAAACTTGTAAGATGTAAAGGCTTTAAAGAATTGTCTATGGAGATTTTTAGGTACCGTAGTCTGATGCCATTCCACAGGCGTGCACAATTTTATAACATGACATGTTAGGTATTCCTTTACATGATGACTAAATTAATATGGCATAACAAGAAACCTAGAATATCGCTGAAAAACCTACAGAAAGGGAAACCCAGAGGAGGACTAGCAGTCCCAGATTTAAAAAAATATCACGAGGCAATCTTATTGGCCCGTATGGTAGAATGGGCAAAGAGTAAGAGTGAGAAGAGGTGGGTTAGTATTGAACACGCAACGGCAGAAACACATTTGGGCAGAGAGATGTGGATCCCAGCCCAGTTTAGGTGATTAGGGGCGGATACACATTCACTAACAAAAAATGTACTAAGGCTATGGGATAATGTGCACAAAAAAAAGAAATGGAAATATAATTCCGCTTTGATGATACTAAGTGATAATGAATTTTTTGCACCGGGGAAAAAATCGATTGGGGGTAAATGGATGAAAAAAAGAAAATATACAGTTAAGACACATAATGCACGGTGGGAAAATGAGCACGTTTCACGAGTTAAAATTCAAACATTTTGTTGCTGCTCTACCGCATCCTATAAGGGATGCGGGGGAGCTAACTCCCTTTGAGCGGTTATGTGATACAGAATCAAAACGGGGGTTACACCTCAGTGATTTATAAGATCCTTAATGAGGGAGATGAGAGGGAAGTCCTGACATTCATTAAAAAGTGGGAGAAGGAGTTGGGGCATAGGGGTATAACCCAGGAAATAGGAAAAATAATGGGCTGGGTACATGGATCGTGAGTGAATCTAAAAGTTGCAGAAATGAACTATAAGTGCATAACCAGGTGGTATAGAACGCCGGACATAGTAGGGAAATATATGGTGGGTCAATCAACTGAATGTTGGAGGGGGTGTAAGGAAAGAGGGACTATGGCCCATATCTGGTGGAAATGCCATAAGGTTAAAGCATATTGGAAGGAAGTGAAAAGGTTTATTGGGGTGATTGCCGACATGGAAGTGCCAGAGGACCCATGGGTATGTCTGTTTCATTGAATAGATAGGCCCCGGGGAGAATACAGGAACTCATTGGGGATTTACTTGATAAATGCAGCAAAAATTGGGATTCCGAGAAAATGGAGAGAATCAGAGGGCCCTACAATAAGGGAATGGTTCGGGAGAATAGATGAGACCTGTCATATGGAGGGACTAAGAACAACCGAGGAGGGAAAAAGAGAGGAACACACAAAGAGATGGAAAAAATGGAAAGAGTTTAAACTAACTGAGGAATATTAAGAGGTGTCTGGGCCGTAGGTGTGTGGGGGGGGGGGGGGGGGGGTTAAGAGAGGGAGGGTGGGAAGGAGGGAGGAGAGGTGAAGGAGGAGGATAAGAGAAGAAGAAATAAGCCTGCTAATAAATGGCTATAACCCCCTATTAAAAAGGGGGGAAATGAGTATTGTTAAACAGGCTTTAAATGTGTGTACCTATGTCTCCCTTGTACCCCCCCCCCCCCCCCCCCCCCCTTGATGGGTATATTTTTGTATATGTAAAAAATTTTGGAAAAATAAAGACTAAAAAAAAAGGCATTCCTTTACATGGTGTAACATCATATTTTATATTTTACCACAAAATTGTGTATTATATTGTGCTTATGTTCACTGAAATGTATTACAGTGGTCCAAACATGTAATATATTGCAGCTTAACAATCATTTTCAATCTATTTTCACCTGGTGATCTGGCCAGTATTGCACCTTTTGTATTAGAGTGCCCCCTCTCTTAATGAAGGAGCACAGGGGGCAGCACAGCAGCATTGTCAGTCTGGGGGGGGGGGGATTGTTAGATGTACACAATAAAAAAGAAAGAGATGGCGCACCAGCCTTGTGCATTATCCTTTGATAAGTTTTAATAAAAAAATGTATTAAAAACTACTCTCAAACGTGTGAAAGGGAACCGCAATATAAAGCCTTAATCGGTCTGGTATCAACGTCTCCAGGTGACTAATGCCCCGTACACGCGGTCGGAAAATCCGATCACAAAATCCATCGGATTTTTTCCGACGGATTTTGTCCGACACTGGTGTTGCATACACACGGTCGGACAAAGTTGTCGGAAAATCCGATCATTCTGAACGTGGTGACGTTTGTTGCCTACGACGGGACTACGTAGAGGCTAGTAGCCAATAGCTTTGGTCTTGTAATGTGATCTGAGCATCCGTGGCACTTTGTCCGCCGGAATTCACTACACACGATCAGAAAAAGTCCGATAGGACTTTGTTGTCGGAAAATTTGAGAGCAGGAGATAAAACTTTGTCCTTCGGAAAATCCGACAGAAAAAGTCAGATGGAGCCTACACACGGTCGGAATTTCCGACAACATTGTCCGACAACATTGTGTACGGGGCATAAGAGAGGACACGGGAACCACTGCTGGCTGACACGTTTCAAAGGTAGACCTTCTTCCTCAGAGCCAGAGATTGTTAGATGTACTATAAGATATATATATACATTATCAAATTACAGCTAAACTCCAGCTAACACTTTATAATCAGTTACAGCAAACAGGGTTTTCCTTTTGGGATAAAGGTTTTACAAAAATAAATAAAAGCTGATCATTTTAACCACTTTCTTACTGGGCACTTAAACACCCCTCCTGCCCAGACCAATTTTCAGCTTTTAGCGCTGACGCACTTTGAATGACAATTGCGCGGTCATACAACGCTGTACCCAAATTAAATTTTTATAATTTTTTCACACAAATAAAGCTTTCTTTTGGTGGTATTTAATCACCGCTGGGGTTTTTATTTTTTGTTAAACAAACAAAAAAATGGAAAATTTGGGGAAAAAAAAAAAAAATCATGTTTCATTGTTTGTTTGATCCAGTGAGCTTGCTCTGTTGAAAAAGAACAGACCTGCTCACTGGATCACCAGATGAAAATAGAAGAAAAAAAGCCTAAAGAAAAGGAAACTAATATAGCCATCACATTAAAGAATTGGTAAGTCGCAATATAATAAATGTTTGCTTTTGGGCTGAATAATGTTTTAACTGCTTGCCAACTGTATATATATATATATATATATATATATATATATATATATATGGCACCATACCTGTACGTGATCCTGCACTTCCGGGTTTGGGACGTAAATGTGCTCCGCTGGCGATCCGCTCCCAATGTGGTTGGACACAGCGGGAGCCAATCAGCTGGTCCACCAGATGAGATGTTCACCAGGACCCGCCGATCATTCAGGACACAGGCAGAATGGCGGTCTGCCTATGTAAGCAAGGCAGATCGCCGTTCTGTGAGAAGGGAAGGTTGTGCAAAGCAGGAACACGGATCTCTGCCTTCCCATAGTACAAGCACCTCACACAGAGTACACAAGCACAGGTTAGGCACACAGTTAAACCCTTGATCACCCCTGATGTTAACCCCTTCCCAGCCATTGTCATTAGTACAGCGACAGTGCATATTTTTAGCACTGATCACTGTATTAGGGTTACTGGTCCCCAAAAAGTGTCACAGTGTACGCTTTGTCTGCCATAATATCGCAGTTCCGCTATAAGTCGCTGATCGCCGCCATTACTATACAAATTCCACGCAATAACTTTTTCACAAACCAATCAATATACGCTTATTGTGATTTTTTTTTAACAAAAACATGTAGCAGAATACATATTTTTCCCTTTTTTTATTGGATATGTTTTATAGCAGAAAGTAAGAAATATAGTTTTTTTTTTTTTTCAAAATTGACAGTCTTTTTTTGTTTATAGCGCAAAAAATAAAAACCACAGAGGTGATCAAATACCACCAAAATAAAGCTCTATTTGTGGGGGGAAAAGAACATAAATTATATTTGGGTAAATTGTTGCACGACCCCACAATTGTCAGTTAAAGTAATGCAGGGCCATATCGCAAAAAATTGCCTGGTCATGAAGGAGAGTAAACCTTCCAGAGGTCAAGTGGATAAATTTGAGTTTTAAAAACAGCAGAAAAAATATTGTGCAACATCAAAATAATTAGGGAGGGGGGAGTCAGCAGGGTACAGAGAAACAGCAGAACAATGATCTTCCCAGTGAAGAACTCGAGGGGGTGTGTCAGCAGAAGTCTGACTACTGGGGAACAGACAGGCTGTGCTCCCAAGCAGAATGCAAAGAAGAAAACTGACCACGCTGGGATGGATGTGCTTCTGTGCCTGGCTTAGTCAGATCGAAACAGGTATTTAACACAAAGGAAGCAATGAGAACAAGATACTTTTCAATTCAGTACTGTACATGGTAACACAGACACATAGCAGAAATGTGCAATGCTGGGGTAACATACTTTAAATTTACCTGTTAGTGATCACCAATGTTAGGGTCTATTATTGCACCCATTGACACCATTGTTGGGGGATATTATTGCATCCACTGACACCAATGCTGGAGGTTATTATTGCATCCACTGATACCAATGTTGGGGGTCATTACTGCATCCACTGACACCTATCCTAGGGATTATTACTGCACTCACTGCCACCAATGCTAGGGGTTATTAATTCAGGGTTGCACCGATACCACTTTTTTTAAGACCGTGTACAAGTACTGATACTTTTTTTCAAGTACTCGCCGATACGGATTAACAATACTTTTTTTTTTAATGTCATGTGACCGTGGCACTAATATGCAGCACTGATAGGTGGCACTGATGAGGCATGGACTGTGTCAGTAGTTGTTTTTTTATTTTTATTTTTTACAATTTTATCTTTTTACAATAAATATTTTTATTATTTTTTACAATTTATATATATATATATATATATATATATATATATATATATATATATATACATACAGTATCTCACATAAGTGAGTACACCCCTCACATTTTTGTAAATATTCTATTATATCTTTTTATGTGACAACATTGAAGAAATGACACTTTGCTACAATGTAAAGTAGTGAGTGTACAGCTTGTATAACAGTGTAAATTTGCTGTCCCCTCAAAAAAACTCAACACACAGCCATTAATGTCAACACCGCAGGCAACAAAAGCGAGTACACCCCTAAGTGAAAATGTCCAAATTGGGCCCAAAGTGTTAATATTTTCTGTGGCCACCATTATTTTCCAGCACTGCCTTAAACCTCTTGGGCATGGAGTTCATCAGAGCTTCACAGGTTGTCACTGGTGTCCTCTTCCACTCCTCCATGACGACATCACGGAGCTGGTGGATGTTAGAGACCTTGCGCTTCTCCGCCTTCCATTTGATGATGCCCCACAGATGCTCAATAGTGTTTAGGGCTGGAGACATGCTTGGCCAGTACATTATCTTCACCCTCAGCTTCTTTAGCAAAGCAGTGGTCATCTTGGAGGTGTGTTTGGGGTCATTATGTTGGAATACTGCCCTGTGCCCAGTCTCTGAAGGGAGGGGTTAATGCTCTGCTTCAGTATGTCACAGTACATGTTGGCATTCATGGCTCCCTCAATGAACTGTAGCTCCTCAATGCCGGCAGCACTAATGCAGCTCCAGACCATGACACTCCCGCCACCATGCTTGACTGTAGGCAAGACACACTTGTCTTTGTACTCACCTAGTTGCCACCACACACACGCTTGACACCATCTGCACCAAATAATCTTGGTCTCATCGGACCACAGGACATGGTTCCACTAATCCATATCCTTATTCTGCTTGTCTTCAGCAAACTGTTTGTGGGCTTTCTTGTGCATCATCTTTAAAAGAGGCTTCCTTCTGGAATGACAGCCATGCAGAGCAATTTGATGCAGCGTGTGGCGTACGGTCTGAGCACTGACAGGCCTGTTCTGAGTGGAACCTGTCCTGTTAAACCGCTGTATGGTCTTGGCCACCATGCTGCAGTTCAGTTTTAGGGTCTTGGCAATATATTAGGCCATCTTTATGTAGAGCAACAATAATTTTTTTCAGATTCTCAGAGTTCTTTGCCATGAGGTGCCATGTTAACTTCCAGTGACCAGTATGAGAGAGTGAGAGCGATAACACCAAATTTAACACACCTGCTCCCCATACACACCTTATACCCTGTAACACTAACAAGTCACATGACACTGAGGAGGGAAAATGGCTAATTGGACCCAATTTGGACATTTTCACTAAGTGCTGTACTCGTACTTGTTGCCAGCGGTTTAGACATTTATGGCTATGTGTTGAGTTATTTTGAGGGGACAGCAAATTTACACTGTTATACAAGCTGTACACTCAGTACTTTATATTGTAGCAACGTGTAATTTCTTCAGTGTTGAAATTAAAAGATATAATAAAATATTTACAAAAAATGTGAGGGGTGTACTCACTTTTGTGAGATACTGTACATAAATACTGTAATTTTGTAAAACATATTAAAACATATCAAAACAATTCTATTAACATGGTAAGTATCCAGCAAAAAAACAAAGTAAATTCAAAGCCTATCCAGTGTGTCCCTTATACGTTAATAAATTATATACCACAAATGAATGTCTCTACAATGTCCAGTGCTTCTTCATCCACGTCTCAATATATGCTCCAGCAAACCGTGTGTGGTGGACTACAAAACTCCTCCTTACCAAAACAAAAAACTCATGTTCTCTTGGTGCTCACACTCAAATTGTGCACTCACCAATCCTCCATGACCCTCTAAACTTAATAAGTGAGTCCACAGAAGCTTAGATTTACAAGGGTAGCAATGGAGCATAGAGAGGATGGATATATTAAAAATACAAATAAAGCCTGGACATGGGCTCAAACTTCAGGTGACTTTTGATAACCAGCATACACACCACACACACCAGCTAAAGAATAAAGCTCAGAAAATGAAAGCAATTTTAAAAGCTTAAAGCAGAGTTCCACCCAGAAATTGAACTTCCGCTGATCCAGTCCCCACCCCGGTGTCCCATTTGGCACCTTTCAAGGGGGAGCAGATAGCTGTCAAAGGCTTAACAAACATGTTATAATTACCTGCTCTGCCTGATCCTCTTCTTCTGTGGTACCCTATTGGCGCTCCAGGCTCATCGTCTTTGGCAAGTGCCCCCATGGGGGCATCCTTGTGTGCTTGCTCGAGCTGCCCTGTCTGCATCTATTAACACAGAATGGGTGGCTCAGCCCTGCCCCCTACTCGTTCAGCAAAGCATTTGATTGACAGCAGTGGAAGCCAATGGCTCCCACTGCTATCCATTTGCCCAGGCAGGAGGGGACAGAGGAGAGAGCCGCTGCTCTCGTGCACATCGCTAAATTGGATCGGGCTCAGGTAAGAATAAGGGGCTGGGGCTTATTCTGCAGCACAGAAGGTTTTTCACCTTAATGCATAGGTGAAAAATGCATTAAAGTGAAAAACCTTAAGGCTTTAGACCCATTATAAGTTAAATTAAAAGGGGTGACATTTGTTACCTAAAAGTTGGTAAATTTGTATTTCATGTATGCCTACAAAATTGCAGCAATTAAAATTAGCTATTCAGATATCTGCGTACACCCAGTCTAGTACTCTTTAAGAAAGTGCTAAATATGACTTACCTTCGGCACATCCACTGCAACCTCTCTCATTGCACTTGGCCTGACATCACTCATCGCCTGCAGGAAATCATTCAGAGTGATTAAAACCAAGCCAGCCACTTCATCGTCTGATGGGTTATTTAGTTCTCCCAATTTTCTCCGCAGAGCATTCAAGCCTGTAAACAAAGCCAAAAGGCTTACTAAAACTGCTATCAGAATCAATATTAATTGACATAATAATCTAATGCTCTAATAAGCAGAAAATGCTGACTTGGGCTAAAAGAAACCAAAAATAAATGATCTACATACTAAACTCGCTATCCTAAAATGAGGAGTAAAAACCTTTATTTGTGGTGTAAATTAGGCATGCAGATACCTTTTATTTTAAATAAAGCTTTACTATGCTATTACATAATATACCTACACTAAAAGGCCTATATAAGAACTTGCTAATAGGTGAATAAGGATCCTTTCTTTGGTTATTACAGAACACCAGTTTTCCAGGTATCATTATAATTGAGATATAACTGCGGAACCAGTTGTCCAAAAGTTAAAGGCTAAGTTTAAAAAAAATAATAAATGCAAATATTTTGCAAGAAAAAAATGGCCTATATTATTTTTTTTTTTTTTACAGGAGCTATGAAAAGTATAGATTGTGGGTGCAGTGTCAGGCCTCTATACACGTTCTCTAACTCTCTGCCTGTACCTATGTTTGACTTTCAGTGACAGAGCTGAAGGAAGAGACAATGGACTTATGGGTGCACTGGTTATCATGTACCATGGGACTTGAAGTTTAGTCACTCAAAATTTATAACTGACATCGCTGTCACGGGGTAGGAGGGGACTGCCATTTGCACCATGTTACATGTTACACCCACAAGTGCTGGTGTAACATGGTGCAAAAGGTAAACTTAGCCTTTGTGGTGGCCAACATATGGCCCTTTGGTACTTCCTGTGCAGCCATTGGACCCCAGAAGTCTGTAGTGGGAGTATGTAAAGAAGTAATAGCAGTAATCTCTACTAGTCTCGTGTAACATATCCCCAAACTTTCACTGTCTTCTGCAGCATCTTTTCCATCTCCATCCAAAACCTGTAGCAAGTCTATGACCAACATTTTATCTAGTATATTTGTAGTCTCTGACAGTCCTCTCTAGCATTATATATACTGAAAAATATATTCGTCCTTTGGTGATGTCAGTTGATAACCACTGCTCTAACAGATCAAGGTACATGCATGAGGGTAGGGGAACTACCTTTTCCACTCACCACTGTTTTCTCTGGTGCGAGACCTGTCTGCAAGCTATCCTCTCTCTCCCTTTTACCCCAAACAGGTGCATTTGTGTCACTAAAGCACTCCTGTTTATGGGAAAATCTGGCTAAGAAAACAGGGTGAGACTGTTGGATCATGCATGCACATCTGACCGTTCTTTAATATCTATGGGCAGTTAAAATATCAGTGCACTTTGTAGCATCTGGTGCCTACAGAGAAAGACACGAGAGCTATAAAAGGGCATGAACACCTGCCTTCACTCCCCAGGCTCTGTAACAGAATCACAAATATTTGCAATACAGACTTCCTGTAATGTGGCACATTCATAATGAACAGGATACGGTACAATATCAATAAAAACATTCCAGGAGGCCAGCTGGAGAAGGAGAGTGCTACAGGCTGCAGGCAAAGGAAATGCTACAAATATCTTCCCTATTGTGACCGCAGATCATATTTTTAAGCTAATTATCTAGAGAAGCCCAATGGCAATGACAGGCGAGTTGTAACAGTACACACACCATCAAAACTCGCTAGGTAAACCCAGAGCAACAAGTGCGCAACATGAAAATGTATCCAAACTGCTTAAACGATACACTGAAACCTTATTTCAACTTCTTTGTGATAAATTATTCAGCTATTGAAAGGATGGCATGCTGTCTCTCAAAAGTTTTAATTTTAGCCAGTTAATAAGTAGTAGAAAGATGTTAAAATAAGCATTCAAGTCAGGTGAGTCTTGTGAAATGTGTGTTATCTTTTTAACCACTTTTTCACTGCAGGGTTTTCCATCCTTGACCAGAGCATTCTATGTTTTAGAGATGCAAAGGGTGCACAAGGAGCAAACTACTGCTATTTTTTAAGAGATCCTTTTACAACTGAGCTTGTATAGGAAATAAATATTTACCCATTTAATTAGTATAACTGTACAGGCTTAACACAAAAAATTGTATCATTCCCCCTTTAAAAACTTGGTCTCTTTAGTTTAGGTCTGGTGGGCAAAGGTCACCTGAAATCTGACAGCCTATTGGTCAACTACCTGACTTCACACAAAGCCTCCTACCTTGCATGCAGCATGAGAGGTACGGAAGTTGACAACTGTCAAATCTCAGGCAACCTCTGACTCTCTTATTGCCCAGCAAGGACTTATCTTATACTGTATTTCATTACTAACAAGGTTTCCTTTAAAACATTCATGACATCTGAGATGAAGTGGGGTTTTTTTTATGGGCAGTGAGGTTCTGGGAAAACCTGCTTCATATTTTTTACCTACCTACAATCTAGAGCAGTCTCTCTCAACCTCTTTATCCCAGAGGAACCCCTAAAATAACTTGCAGGTCTCAAGGAACCCTTACTAAAACCAACTCATCGGGGGTCAATAAAAAATATGTCCCTTACATTAATGATCAGTAAGCGGTTTGAACCTCTTCAGTGGTGGTCAGAATGACAACCTTACAGGCAGCTAAAAAGGTCATTGGTGCCATGCTGCTGGCTCTATCAAATGACATTGGCCCTGGAACTATGCAGGCATCATTAAATAGAAGGTCAAACAGCAAAAGCTCAAGGAACCCCAAGCAATAGCTGGAGGAACCATGGGGTTCCACGGAACCCTGGTTGAGAATTACTGATTTAGAGGTTCTCAGTACTTTAAGACAACCCAATGCAAATGTACAAAGCTTGTTCTGTTTCTAGATGATGACCTAAGGGATGATCTTGAAGCGGTTTTATTTGAGGAAAAATGTTCTGTATCACCAGCGGAAAGGTTTTATTCATTTTGGAGATCTCTGCGTTTTGGACTCATGTCTTCCAATTTTTGGAGGCTGGTTTGGGATAAGCACTCCAATCCCCCAGAGGTTGGTCTGCTGGTTCTGGTTGTTGATTTTGTTGTCTGGTTGTTGAATCTTCTAATGGCCTAAAAAATGTGTTTAGTTACATTTTTTTAACTAGAAAAAATATCCTTCTGGACTGGAATAAGGATCTGAGAATGAGCCAAGTGCATAAAACACAGATTGAGAAAACACTGTCAGCAAGTTGAGCATGGTAAAGTTTTTCTTTGTTCAATCCAGTGGGCTAAGCAAAAAAAAAAAAAAAAAAAAAAAGGAGCTCAGGAGGAGCTCACTGTACTAACTATGCAATGTTATACTGTGTTCTGACAGGGAGACTCCCCCCCCCCCCCGTCAGAATACACCACTCAGCGCTCACAGCCATTGGCTACCAACGCTGATCGGATGCCGGTTTTAGAGCATGCCCATTAAACAGAAGCTGGCCGAGTGGCAGGCTGATGTACCCACAGGCCAAATATTGGCAGGTTTTTGTTCGGCTGATATTCCCCCCTAGTGTACCAGGCTTTAGAACCAGTATGCTTCCAATAGTGAACAATGGAGAATGATTAAAGTGGCAGGTACAGAGTGGAAGCCACCACCTGCAAAAAAGATGAATTCCCTAAAGCCGATTGATTGTCGAGGACTATTTGTAAGTGCATGATAAATAGGAGAAGCTTTTAATATGGATATTTTCCCATCTCAAAACTTCTGTAAATCAGGTTGCATTGGCCCGTGGGAAAAGATCAGGATTTAGAGGTCTGAGTGGACTGAAATTATCCAGAAAACCATCTAGTATATTGTTAAAATCACCAGCTAGTACATTCAAAAGGCCACAGACAAAGCCAGTTTTTCCATATCATACGGTATCTGAGACTGGAATGGGGAAGGAAGGGCATAAGCATTAAGCAATATTGACCAATACCATTCTTTGGGTTTTAACTTCTGCCCTACTAGGGTCATATATCTACCTCAGATCAGGTAAAGCAAGGATTTGCTAATCAGGGGTGCCCAACCAGTGACCCGGGGGCCACATGTGGCTCACGGAGCCCTCTGATGTGGCCCGCAACCTCCTGCTCTGGGATAGCATAGAAAGAATACTATTATTAAAGGTCAGTTTATTACTAAAATAACAGTGTAGATATGGGCATATCTTTTCTGCAGTGATTACTGGGCTGCTTTCAAACTGATCCGCAGGTGCAGAGCAGTTTACCTGCGGGTTACCTGCACTGAGCCATAGACTTCTGTTATTACCTGCGAGTTTTGTGAGCTTTCTGAAAGTGCACCAAACCTGCAAATTATAATAGAAGTCTATTGCAAACTGCAGGAAAGCCAAAGGTACACTGCATTGCACACGTGGTGCTGGCAAACCACAGCGCATCAGTGTGAAAGCAGCCTTGGACCCCTTTCACACGGTCAGTCTGACAGTCCATCCAATTGTACCCTCCATTCACCTCTAAGTAGTGGCAGACATAAACAGACTTGTGTTCTACCTCCAATACGATCCACTAAAAAGTATTGTGGGCTGCATCCGTGTCCGCTCTCCAAATGCAGAGTGGACACGGACATGCCATCCACCCGCTCCGCTCATTGTGGCCCGCGACCAGTTACCAAGTCACTTAAGTGGCCCACCATGTTTGTGTGGATGGAGGAATCTGTCAGTCAATAGTCCAAAAAAATATATATATTTTAAGTTAAATGCGCATGAGCAGTAGGTGTAGTAGTAGAAGTCAATTAGATGTTAAAAACAATCGGAAATGAAATGTTGACTTTTTGTTAGTTTTTCTATCCATCTATGGCCAGCATTTGTCTTTCTGTGGAAATAAGAATACTTTACTAATAATCGATAACATTCCTACAAAACAATATATTTAGAAGGCATCTATTAAAATACATATGTCACCTGCAGCGTTAATTATTTGCATTATAATAAAACATTAATTAGTCACAATATTAACCGCTTCAATACCCGCCCATGTACATATGACGCCAGCAGGTGGATCTCCCATCCTGGGTGGGCGTCATATGACGTCCTCCCATTCCCGGCCGCCTAGGGGGCGCGCGCCCGCGGCGTCGCTCTGGAACCCGCGATTGCCCGTTATAACAACGGGACCGTGGAGCTGTGTGTGTAAACACACAGCTCCACGTCCTGTCAGTGGCGAGGAGACCGATCATGTGTTCCCAGTACGGAGGAACACTGATCGGTCTCCTCCCCTTGTGAGTCCCCTCCCCCACAGTTAGAATCATTACATCATTACATTAGGGAACATATTAACCCCTGCAGCCCCCCTAGTGTTAACCCCTTCCCTGTCAGTCACATTTACACAGTAATCAATGCAATTTTATAGCAACGATCGCTGTGTAAATGTGAATGGTCCCAAAAATGTGTCAAAAGTGTCCGAAGTGTCCGCCTCAATGTCGCAGTCACGAAAAAAAAAATCGCAGATCGCCGCCATTACTAGTAAAAAAAAAAAAAATGCAATGAATATATTCCCTTTTTTGTAGACGCTATAACTTTTGCGCAAACCGATGAATATACGCTTATTGCGATTTTTTTTACCAAAAATATGCCTAAACGGAGTAAAAAAATTTCTTTATTTTTAAAAATGGGATATTTATTATAGCAAAAAGTCAAAAATATTGTGTTTTTTTTTCAAAATTGTCGCTCTTCTTTTGTTTATAGCGCAAAAAAAAAAACCCAATATGATCAAATACCACCAAAAGAAAGCTCTATTTGTGGATAAAAAAGGACGTCAATTTTGTTTGGGTGTAACGTCGCACGACCGCGCAATTGTTAGTTAAAGCGACGCAGTGCCGAATCGCAAAAAGTGCTCTGGTAAGGAAGGGTGTAAAATGGCCCGGTGCTGAAGCGGTTAAAGGCCTAATTCACCTTTTCGGGCAGAATTTCACTTTTAATAATACCGGTAAATAGAACTGTTTTCTATTGTAATTTCTGGCCCAGCCATCCCAATGTTCTTATTTCTCATTTAACTCAACTTCACAGATGGTTTAAAATTTTATGTTTCAGAGTTATAAATATTCCTTATTCTTGCATCACTTCCTGTAGGTCATCTCCCATCATTCATTGTGTTGTTGCATCACAGAAAAGGATATGCTAGGGTGTGTATTACCGGTCTGGACCACACCTCTCTCATTACTATACCACCACCTTTTATTTCTACCCACTCACCTACTTCTTCCCTTAAGGTGACCATACACATTACAATCTGATTGTACAAGCTCATTTAGATCTCCCATCAGCTATGTAGTGCAAGGGCCTGCCTGATTACAAATTACATTTTGTTTCAGGTTGTTCAGGTGGGTCCTCCTATTCCATAGTTCAAGGAAATCTAAATGAAATCAGATTGCATAGTGTATGGCCAGCTTTATACCTAGGAGGGAGTGAATGGAGACACTCAGCTGACAGGTCCTGTTCACATCTTCATAGAAGTGGGAACTTACGTTTCCACATGGGTTCTTTTTTTTGGGGGGGGGGGGGGGTCATCACGCATTGCTTGAATGGTCTCCCCTATGTACAACAATCTCGAAGAAGCGCCAGAACTTTTTTTTAGAGTGAGGCTTGGTGCATTTTTTTTACCATGCTTTTTAGTGCATTTGCACCACGTTTCTGAAAAGCACTGCAAAGTGTGGGTTTTCTGTGTGGTTTGCCATGCATTTGGAAACACACAGATGTGATTGGAGCCTCATTGTTCTTGTGCAAAGAACCTTCAGGCCCCGTTCACAACTAGCTTAGTGGGAGATGATGTTTTTTGGCTCGTTTTTTCTGTGACAAACATAAGGCAGCCTGTTGATTGCAATGGGCTGCCCTACATGTGGCAAAGTAGCTCATGGGACAGTTTGGCATGTTGCAGTTAGCACATTTTTTCTGTGCCTTTTGCTGCGTTTGACACTTTTTTTCACGTGGCAAAATATGTGTTTACTTCTGCATTTGGGGCGCCAATAACAATTAATGTCAATTAAAGTGCGACTAGTTCATTTTAGGTGTATAAAGTTGGCCATACACTATAGCTCTCCATTACTCTGTATCCAATCAGACAGGCCTTTGCACTACATCAGGGGTGTCCAACCCACGGCCCAGAGAGTTTAGCATCCGGCCAGGGCCCATCTGGAGGGACGCTGGGGATGCTGTGTAAACATGGCAGCTTACATTGAAAAGCCAGGCAAATGCACACGTGGATGTGTTTGCTAAAGAGGTCAGCATGTGAACTACTTCCTGTGTCTTTCTGCCTCTTACATCCCGAATGTACAGTGGTGTGAAAAAGTGCCCCCTTCCTCATTTCCTGTTCCTTTGCATGTTTGTCACACTTAAGTGTTTCGGAACATCAAACCAATTTAAACAATAGTCAAGGACAACACAAGTAAACACAAAATGCCATTTGTAAATGAAGGTGTTTATTATTAAAAATCCAAACCATCATGGCCCTGTGTGAAAAAGTGATTGCCCCCTAAACCTAATAACTGGTTGGGCCACCCTTAGCAGCTGCAACCAAGCGTTTGCGATAACGTGCAATGAGGCTTTTACAGCGTCCTGGAGGAATTTTGGCCCACTCATCTTTGCAGAATTGTCCTAATTCAGTTACATTAGAGGGTTTTCGAGCATGAACGGCCTTTTTAAGTCATACCACAACATCTCAAAGGATTCAGGTCAGGACTTTGGCTAGGCCAAAGTCTTCATTTTGTTTTTCTTCAGCCATTCGGTGGTGGACTTGCTGGTGTGTTTAGGATCATTGCCTGCTGCAGAACCCAAGTTCGTTTCAGCTTGAGTACACGAACAGATGGTCGGACATTCTCCTTCAGGATCTCTTGGTAGACAGCAGAATTCATAGTTCCTTTTATCACGGCAAGTCTTCCAGGTCCTGAAGCAGCAAAACAGCCCCAGACCATCACACTACCATATTTTACTGTTGGTATAATGCTTTTTCTGAAATGCAGTGTTCCTTCTACGCCAGATATACTTGGACACACACCTTCCAAAGAGTTCCACTTTTGGTCCACAGAATGTTGTCCCAAAAGTCTGGGGATCATCAAGATGTGTTGTGGAGAAATTGAGACAAGCTTTGATGTTCTTTTTGCTAGCAGTGGTTTTCTCCTTGGAACTCTGCCATGCAGGCCATTTTTGCCCAGTCTTTTCCTGATGGTGGAGGCATGAACGCTGACCTTAACTGAGGCAAGTGAGGCCTGCAGTTCCTTGGAAGTTGTTGTGGGGTCTTTTGTGATGGATGAGTCGTCGCTGCGCTATTGGGGTAATTTTGGGCGGCCGGCCACTCCTGGGAAGGTTCACCACTGTTCCATGTCTTCGCCATTTGTGGATAATGGCTCTCACTGTGGTTCGCTGGATTCCCAAAGCTTTGGAAATGGCTTTATAACCCTTTCCAGACTGATAGATCTCAATTACTTTCTTTCTCAATTGAATTTCTTTGGGTCTCGGCATGATGTGTAGCTTTTAAGGATCTTCTGGTGGACCTTACTGTGTCAAGCAGCTCCTATTTAAGTGATGCCTTGATTGTGAACAGGTGTGGCAATAATCAGGCCTGGGTGTGGCTAGAGAAATTGACTCAGGTGTGGACAACCACAGTTATAGTATGTTAACAAGGGGGGCAATCACTTTTTCACACAGGGCCATGATGGTTTGGATTTTTTTTCACCTTTAATAATAAACACCTTTACAAATTGCATTTTGTGTTTACTTGTGTTGTCCTTGACTATTGTTTAAATTGGTTTGATGTCCCGAAACACTTAAGTGTGACAAAGCAACAGGAAATGAGGAAGGGGGCAAAACTTTTTCACACCACTGTACATACCAAGAAGTCATGAAGCTTTCTATGGAACACAGCAAGGGCTAAGGTAGGGCCTTGTTCTAGAAAACAAAGAAAGCTTTTATCTTTCTGCAACCGAGGTACATTATTTGGTACATAAGGGAGCTGGAATTTACAAAAAGAAAAAAAAAGAAAAAAGTGAACCTAACCTTTAATTTCTAAAAAGAAAACACTGGTGATACAACTGTACAGTGGATATAGAAAGTCTACACACCCCTGTTAAAAAGTCAGGTTTTTGTGATGTAAAAAAATGAGACAAAGATAAATTATTTCAGAACTTTTCCACCTTTAATGTGACCTATAAACTGTACAACTCGATTCAGTGGGCATCTCCTGTGCATAGCCCTTTCAGATCACCCCACAGTTTTTCAATCAGATTCGGGTCTGGGCTCTGGCTGGGCTATTCCAAAACTTGAATCTTCTTCTGGTGAAGCCATTCCTTTGTTTATATGAATGTATGCTTTGGGTCGTTCTAATGCTGAAAGAAGTTCCTCTTCATGTTCAGCTTTCTAGCAAAAGCCTGAAGGTTTTGAGCCACTATTGACTGGTATTTGGAACTGTTTATAATTTCCTCTACATTGAAAAACATCCCCAAAGCATGATGCTACCACCACCATGTTTCACAGTGGGTATGGTGTTCTTTTGTTGATGTGCAGTGTTGTTTTTGCGCCAAACATATCTTGGAATTATGACCAAAAAGTTCAACCTTGGTTTCATCAGACCATAACACATTTTCCCACATGCTTTTGGGAGACTTCAGATGTGTTTTTGCAAAGTTTAGTCGGCTTGCATGTTTTTCTTCGTAAGGAAAGGCTTCCGTCTTGTCACTTTACCCAATTGCCCAGACATATGAAGAATACAGGAGATTGTTGTCACATGTGCCACACAGTCAGTACGTGCCAGATATTCCTGCAGCTCCTTTAATGTTGCTGTAGGCCTCTTGGCAGCGCCCCTGACCAGTTTTCTTCTTGTCTTTTTATCGATTTTGGAGGAACGTCCGGTTCTTGGTAATGTCACTGTTGTGCCATATTTTCTCCACTTGATGATGACTGTCTTCACTGTTCCATGGTATATCTAATGCCTTGGAAATTATTTTGTAGCCTTCCCCTGACAGATACCTTTTAAATGAGATCCCTCTGATGCTTTGAAAGCTATCTGTGGACCATAGCATTTGCTGTAGGATGCGACTAAAAAAATTTCAGAAAAGACCTATTAGAACAGCTGAACTTTATTTGGGGTTAATCAGGTGCACATAAAGATGGCAGGTGTGTACTGACTACTATTTAACATGAGTTTGAATGTGATTTCTTAATTCTGAACACAAGCTACATACCCAGTTATAAGAGGGTGTGCACACTTATGCAACCACGTTATTTTATTTTTTATTTTTACTTCCCCCCCTAAAAGATTTCAGTTTGTTTTTCAATTGAGTTGTACAGTTTATAGGTGGAAAAAGTTCTGAAATGATTTATCTTTGTCTCATTTTTTTATATCACACAAATCAGACATTTTAACAGGGGTGTGTAGACATATTCACTGTACAGGGGGTCCCCGAGTTACGAACTCGTTAGGGACTGCCCGCCTGTACGGAAGTCGGAAATGTTCGTAAGTCGGCCGCGCATGCGCAGACCGACAAATACGGAGATTTCTGGACATTTCCGATGTTCCGTCTAATACCGTTCTGCACATGCGCGGCAAATTACGGACATTTCCGGCATTTTCCGAGACTCCGTATGGCCGCGCATGCGCAGAATGGCCCGAAAGACGGCGAAAAACACCGAAAAATGGCGGAGGGTCCCCGCAGCGCCCCGTTCGTAAGTCGGGCGTTCGTAAGTCGGGGACCCCCTGTATATATACAAATATAAACTAGAAATTACCAATATGTGTTTCCTTACACTTGCATTTTTAATCTCCTGTTAAACAGAAACACCAGTTAATTTATGTCTCTAAAATCTAGTTTCCCCTTCACAAATTGGGGAATGAATGATCAAAGTTCTCCAAACAAAGCCTGAAGTAATTCAAGTAAAATGTTCATGCAAAAAACACTTATGGGGTCATCATTTTGCTGGAAAGATTTTTTACAATTGAGTGATAATAAAAAACAGAGAATAAGAACATGTATTTTGCTGTTTCCTTGTGCTGTTTTCATAATCATTCTCCCCTCCCACATTACTCTAGGGCTGAAACCTGACCACACAAATCTTAATAAGATGTACTGGGTTGTACGACATACCACACCAACCCACAACAGATCTCAGATGTGCATGCAGTTTTTTTTGTTTTTTTTTACAGAAAGCCACTTGCAAGCAAAATCACTGAGATCTGTAACCCTAACCTATTATACATGCAAAGCCGAGTGTGACCTACATTTGTGGACATGCATGGCCGTTTTAAAAGAAAATGTAATTGAACAGTTACAAAACACTAGACTAGTTTTTACTATACCATATTATTTTTGTCTGTTATCTAAAGGCGGGCTAATCTTCTACTATGTTTCCTCCAATTTTTAAAAATAAATACATTTCAGAAGCACCAACAGACTATGAGTGGAGGAGGGATGCACAGATGTCTCAGATTTTAAAAAGTCTAAAAGATAAATAAAAAGCCCACTAAAAGAGAGAAAGAAAAAAAAAAACATATTTTGCAGCAATGCTCACCTTCAATTCAGAGCTGTCCATTGAAGTACCATTTTCACCATAAGATGTCCTCAGTTTTCTGGGTTGAATTATGGCCAGTATCATTTAACCCACTTCCTCAGCATAGCCTGTCATTTACCCACCCCAGCCTGTTAATGGAGAAGCAGCACTGTGATGATGTCATCTGTCAGTTTGCTTTCTCCTCCAGTCAGTATGCTCCTCGTCAGTACATGAACTGATTGGATCCCTATGCTGCTTCTTCCTCTCTTACTCTGAGCTTTACTGTACAGTAACTGCAAGAGGCAAGATTCAGCAATGTAAAGTTCAAATTGGACTTGGTCCTTCTTGACCTTCTGTGCCTTCCTACTGGTCCTTAATATAATGAAATTTCACACTGATTATCAAGCACGAAATGAGTGAGTCTATGAGTGCTGCTCTTTGTGTAATTTTGTCTGCCTCTCCTCCAGATATCACCAATCAGATTAAAGCATTCATAGTAAGCTTAAATTGACTGGTGGCTGTGAAAAAACAAATTCTTGGTACTGGCACCTTGATACAACACACAGCCATTAATGTCTAAACCGCTGGCAACAAAACTGAGTACACCCCTAAGTGAAAATGTCCAAATTGGGCCCAAAGTGTCAATATTTTGTGTGGCCACCATTATTTTCCAGCACTGCCTTATCCCTCTTGGGCATGAAGTTCACCAGAGCTTCACAGATTGCCACTGGAGTCCTCTTCCACTCCTCCATGATGACATCACAGAGCTGGTGGATGTTAGAGACCTTGCGGCCCTCCACCTTCCCTTTCTTTAGCAAGGCAGTAGTCGTCTTGGATGTGTGTTTGGGGTCATTATCATGTTGGAATACTGCCCTGTGGCCCAGTCTCTGAAGGGATCATGCTCTGCTTCAGTATTTCACAGTACATGTTGGCATTCAATGAACTGTAGCTCCCCAGTGTCGGCAGCACTCATTCAGCCCCAGACCATGATGCTCCCACCACCATGCTTGACTGTAGGCAAGACACACTTGTCTTTGTACTCCTCACCTGGTTGCCGCCACACACGCTTGACACCATCTGAATAAGTTTATCTTGGACTCATCAGACCACAGGACATGGTTCCCGAAATCCATATCCTTAATGCAGGCTTTTTTGTGCATCAACTTTTGAAGAGGCTTCCTTCTGGGACAGCAGCCATACAGACCAATTTGATGCAGTGTGCGGCGTAGGGTCTGAGCACTGACAGGCATTCCCCCCACTCCTTCAACCTCTGCAGCAAAGCTGGCAGTACTCATACGTCTATTTCCCAAAGATAACCTCTGGATATGACGCTGAGCATGTGCACTCAACTTCTTTGGTCGACCATGGCGAGACTTGCTCTGAGTGGAACCTGTCCTGTTAAACTACTGTATGGTCCTGGCCGCTGTGCTGCAGCTCAGTTTCAGGGTCTTGGCAATCTTCCTATAGCCTAGGCTATCTTTATGTAGAGCAACAATTCTTTTTTTCAGATCCTCAGAGAGTTCTTTGCCATGAGGTGCCATGTTGAACTTCCAGTGACCAGTATGAGAGAGTGAGAGCAATAACACCAAATTTAACACACCTGCTCCCCATTCACACCTGAGACATTGTAACACTAACTAGTCACATGACACCGGGGAGGGAAAATGGCTAATTGGGCCCAATTTGGACATTTTCACTTAGGGGTGTACTCACTTTAGTTGCCAGTGGTTTAGACATTAATGGCTATGTTTTGAGTTATTTTGAGGGGGGACAGCAAATTTACACTGTTATACAAGCTGTACACTCAATACTTTACATTGTAGCAAAGTGTAATTTCTTCAGTGTTGTCACATGAAAAGATAATAAAATATTTACAAAAATGTGAGGGGTGTACTCACTTTTGTGAGATACTGTATATCTTTATATGCATATATACAAGTATATATAAGTTTTCTATCCAGCCAGCAGGTGGAACTTTAGTTGTAGCAAAAAAAGCAGCCACAGCAGCCAACTAAAGGGTTACTTTAATGACACATGTGGCATCTACTCACTATCTATCCAAAAAATAACACATATTTGAATAAAGGCAATGCAATGTATCAAGAATCAAAAAATAATAACCCTTCACCAATAAAACAATGTCAAAAACCCTCTAACATCATATGGCCACCACAATCGAACTGCTAAGCCCGTAGGTTTGACTAAACTGGCCAGTATAGTGTAAAGTAAACACAATCAGGTTGTAAACAATGACTACAGGTATCGTGGAAATCCACTTTGAACTTCTGAGTTATCCCTTAAAAAAAGAATAACCCCATTTATGAGAAGGTCCCCAAATAAAGAGGGAAAAAAAATATAGACAGCCGCACTCTGATAAACGCCTTTTAGGCCCCTTTAACATGTGCGGACCGTTCAGATCTGCCTGTCAGTTATTGCAGGCGGATCTGAACGGGCGTTCCATGCACCTCTATAGAGCGTCGGATGTCAGCGGTGACATGTCCGCTGATATCCGATCCGCCCCGCAAAATCCAGACGGATGCAACCCCTATTTTTCATCCATCTGGCGGATCGGATGAAAACAGACAGGCGGTCCGTAATCATCCGATCCCCCCATAGGGGAGAACGGAGCTCTGACTAGTCCGTCCCTGCACGGAGTGCAGACGCGGACTTGTCATCCCCCGACTCAGCGGGGATCAACGGAGCGATCCCCGCTGAGCAAGCAGAGGAGGGAAAACGGATCCGTAGGTGTGAAAGGGGCCTTATTGTTCAGATAGTCAAAGTTCATATGACAACAGAAGCAAGGCAAGATAGCTATAGGACACCTTTAGGACAGCACTAGAGGAAAACCCCCAAACTCTGTGACTGTATGTAGCATGTGATCTGTACTAGTGGCTGCTGGATTCTAACATTAATCAAACTAATGTACAATAAGGTTATACAAGGTCTTCATTCTCTAAGCAAGCAAGGCACTAGCATTAGAAAATCGCTGCAGGATAAGTAGTAAAGACCAGAAAATACAATTTCTTTTTAGGTAAACCATGACAAATCCTGACCATCCTACAGATACTATTGCTATATATGAATGTAGAATGTTACTGGGGAACCAGAGTGCTATTAGCCGACAGGAAAATATGCAGTCAAATAACTTCCCCACGGTGATTTTTTTTTGTTCATGTCTGGATTTAATATTTGTGAGCTGCAATCACTCTAAGATCTGCTCCTTCCTTTAATACTTGTCCATGTGCCCTAGGTTACCCTATTGAAAGAGGATGTGGTTTTGTGGTTTGTTCATTTTCTTTCCTGGTAGCCTCAGCTTTATTTGGATGCTTGTTACATGTTATACATTTTGTAAGGGTGCATAATTCTTTTCCGAACAATTACAGTTTCCTAAAATGTAATTACTTGTATATTAAATATGAATGCAGCCCTTGACAGCTCAGTGAAGTCCTTAAGAACTGGGACATTTTTTTGGCTGGCTAGACACTGTGGGTGGATGTGCAGTGCTTTCACAATTCTTTATGGGGCAGGAAGCTCTACAATTTGTACCAGTAAGAAGTCAGGACTGCCAAAAGCCCCCAGCAAATAAGTGTTCTGCTCCCAACAGACAACACAATCATGAACAACAGGCATTTTATCATGGACTTCAACTACAAAAAATATAGTTCTGCAACGCACAGAATTATTGTGTAAAAAAATTGAAAATGCTGTGTATAACAAACATCAGAAAATATTTATTTTTTCCTTCTCTAGCAATTATTAATCCTATTTAATTTACTTAAAGTGATAGTAAAGTCTCATTTTGACGTGTTATACTTACCGCCTTTGTGCAGTTGGTTTTGCACAGAGCAGCCTGTATCCTCCTATTCTCGGATCCCTCTTCGCTGCTCCTGGCCCCTTTCCACTGTCAAGTGCCCCCACAGCCAGCAGCTTGCTATGGGGGCACTCAAACCGAGTTACAGCGCTCTGTGTCCATTCAGACAAGGACAGTGCTGCCTATCTGTGCCCACCATTGCCACCCATCAGTGCCCACCATTGCCACCCAGAGCCGACTATCAATACTCATCTGTGCCACCTATCAGTGCCTATAAGTACGGCATATTCGTGCCACCTCATCAGTGCCCATTCATGCAGCCTATCAGTGCTGCCTCATCAGCACCCACCAGTGAAGGAGAAAAATTACTTATTTATAAAATCTAATTAATAATAATTAATAATAACCCCTTTGGGATTAAAAGCGCCCCGCTAGCGGAAGAAAAGCGTTGCTTAAACATCGCTAAAACACCGCTAAAAAGAGTGTCGCTTTAGCGCTGACGCAGTCCCAGTGTGAAAGGAGTCTTAAAACAGGAGTCTCCAAATCTTTTATATATGTTTTTTTACACATTGCTGGCAGGCTGAAAAAATCCCCATCAGAATCCCCATATTGCATCAGTGTCCATATTCGATTCCCTTTTACATCAGGGTCACAATCAGAGTCCTCTTTACATCACAATCTCCATCGGTGTCCCCTCTTACATCAGGGTGCCCATTAGAGCCTCACCTTACGTCAGGGTCACCATCAGAGTCACCTTTTACATCCGGGGCCCCCTTACAGCGTCAAGGTGCGGGTTCAGAGGCGGTAGAAGTGAAGACCATAGGTGGCCTCTACTGACCTTAGTCCTCAATCTGTGCACATTTAGAATATGCCCCTACCCCTTGCTGTGGGGTGGGTAAAATCTTTTAGCGGGTCAGATGTGTCCCACAGGCTGTAGGTTGGAGATCCAGATCGTAGAGCAATGGAGCAAGGGTTCTGATAAAGTGGGTTGGTGGTGATGGTGTACAATTTGCTGGGGTGAGTTATCAGGAGGAACTGTCAATTTGCTCTAAATGGGAACCATTTGAACCACTTTCCTTTCCCTTTTAGGCTATGTTTCCACTATTGTGTCCCCAAAGTTGTGTGATTTTGCAGCAACTTGAAGCAATGCCTGTGTATTCTTGAGGTCTATGGACCTCAAGTTGCATCAAAGCGGGACCAAAGTAGTGCAGGGACTACTTTGAAGTCGCATAGATATGAACGGTACTCATTGTAAATCATGGGGTACGGTTTGTCATGTGACTTTTCAGTCCCAAATCACATGAAAAGTCGCACTAGTGGAAACCTAGCATTAGACTGCAAGCTCCATGAGCAGGCCCTCCCATTTGATTTCCCAATCCTCTTTCATTGAACTGTATTGTAACTGTTTAGTCTTTCTTTATTTTGTAAAGTACTGCACAAACTGTGGTGCTATAGAATTCCTGTATAATAAACAGATCTAATATTACATTCGGATGTCTCCCTCAAAGAGATCACAATAGGGGTGGCATAGCAGCTATAGCTACAAATGCTATGGGTTAATAATAGTTAACTTGTAACTAATTAAAGTGTTTGAAAAAACATTTCATACAAGGAAAAAGATCTGGCAGAACATTTTTTATTTTTCTTTGTTAAACAACTCAAGTGTGCAATCCTTTTCCGGGCAGCAAAACTGGTCGTTTATTCATTTGCAAAGTGGGACAAATGTTATTCAATTTCCATTAACCCAGAACAATGTATCTGTTCTTCATTATCTTGTTTATGCTGTGCTCTATGTTAAGAAATAAATATATAAATAAGTGGAAGAAGTCTGCCAAAAGGCATTGCATGCATTGGTTTATAGTAGAATGTCCTGGTACGGGTATCCTTTTTTTGAGTATCATTTGTGTAGCATTTTGCTGATACACAATGATCTCACTTTTACCTAAAGTGGAAAAATGTAATTCTCTCAATCAACATTAAAGTGGTAGTACTTTTTGATTTATACCTACGGGTAAACATAGAGGAAGACAACTGTAGGTACAGTAAACATCCTCTAAACATGCAAATGTTTGCGTGTTATACGCCGATCACCCAAAAAATGTGACAAAAAAAATCGAGCGCCACCGAAAAAGACCGAGCCGACTGCGCTTGCTCCCGAAACAGCAGGGAGGCGGGACTGCGAGCGGAGCCAAACAGTCGGCTCTGTCTTTTTCAAGCTGCAAATGACACTGGGCAAGCTGCAAATGACGCTGGGCAAGGCTGCAAATGACGCTGGGCAAGGCTGCAAATGACGCTGGGCAAGGCTGCAAATGACACTGGGCAAGGCTGCAAATGACACTGGGCAAGCTGCAAATGAAGCTGGGCAAGGCTGCAAATGACGCTGGGCAAGGCTGCAAATGACGCTGGGCAAGGCTGCAAATGGCACTGGGCAAGGCTGCAAATGGCGCTGGGCAAGCTGCAAATGACGCTGGGCAAGCTGCAAATGACGCTGGGCAAGCTGCAAATGACGCTGGGCACGCTGCAAATGACGCTTAAATGTAAGTTTTTTTTTTTCCCTAAACTTCCCTCCTAAAACTTTTTTTCCTTAAAATGCCCTCCTAAACTTGGGGTGCGTGTTATACGCCGATAAATACGGTATATGTATGCTGTGAACAAGGCTTATCACCAAAACTAGTCTTCTGCTGACTGTTCTCACTGTGAAGGCTTTACAATAAATATGCTTGATGTTATGGAGTTGCCGGCTGCTTCTTTTTCTTGATTTTAATGATGCTTATAGTGCAACAATAAAAATGAAAAAATCATTTAAATATAGTGCCTGGGGGTCCCTTTAGTCTGCCTGTAAAGTGGCGCATCTGTAGCATGTATAGAACATGCTGCAGCAAAAATGAAATTTCTAGTGGTAACTGGCTATTTTAAAAAAAAATGACATGGGGTCCCCTCCCCAAGTTTAGATTTTAAGCCAAAATGTTAAAGAAAAAAAGTGGTGTGTCAAAAACTGTCTCTGTGTTTTTATTACTTTTTGGTGAATGGGTAGGGTTACTATGTACCCCATACACATTCGCATAGGAGGGGTCAGGATCTGGGGGGTCCCCTTTGTTAAAGGGGGCTTCCAGATTCTGATAAGCCCCCCGCAACCACAGCCCAGGGTTGTGGGGAAGAGACAGTTGTCCCCATCAACATGGGGACAAGGTGCTTCGGGGCGGGGGGGGGGGTGTAACCACACGAGGGTGTATACACCACTCCTTCACCGCTCCAAAGATGCTGCCAGCAGGACTTTTTTTAGCGTCCTGCCAGCGCACCTCTCCTGTGTGAAAGCCCTCAGGATAACATGACACATAATGGACTCACATGCTCCTGAAAGGTCAGCAACAGCAGTCTCTGTGTACCTCTCATGATTGTTTTTCTTTAAAGCAACATCTAGCACAACCATTAAGACCAGTGTAAAACAATTAGATAAGGATATTGTTTTAAAGAGAACCTGTGATTTAAAACATAACAGGTTAACTTTAATGGTGGCCCCATTCGCAATAAATTCCCCACCTCTCCTTACTTTCCCTGTTGACAACAGGAATAAATAAATAATTGGTACTTCCAGGTATGGGGGAGACTGTGATTCATATTCCTTCCTCCCGTATGTCAGTGTTGGTGCTTGGCCACTGGCCATTGAAGCACCCATGACTGCCACATGGTGCAAGGAAAAGAGTCCTAAACCCTGTGAAAATTCCGACTTGCAACATTGAGCTGACATAGGACTGCCTCCCTTCACTGCCGATGGTTAAATGTGGTGATGGGAGAATGAAGAGAAGATGAGTATGTGCTGCTGGTGGGATTAACATAAACCTGTTGCATTGCCCTGGTTCGCATTAAGACTCATGTATGGTGAAACTTTATAGCCGCTTTGCTAGACGACACAAGAATTGCTGTGAAGAGTCATTTTATGACATGAATTGAATGTGGAGGAGGCATTATTTCAGTGCTGGTGTTCCTTAAAGAAGATAATTGCTGTAACCTTCAGGATATATAGGCAGGAGGGGGGAAAAAACATACTTAAGTCATTCATTTTCCTCTTGTACCCTTCCTCCTCCTTCCTCAAAATGATAATAAACTTTCAAATAATACAGTCCGGTCTGGATTCAATTAGACTTTCACTGTCTAGTCTTACTCTTTAAACAATGCCTTGAAACCTCACTGGCCCCCATGATGCTATCACATCAGAGGCCCAGTGTTTCATAACAGCACGCCAAAATGGTGTGCAGATCGTGCGGATATTGAAGATTAATTTTAAGCATTACAAACTAAATACTTCCTTCCACTCTAAACAAATCACATGAATCCCCTTCTTGAAGGAATCAGGCTCTATTTACATTCACCCTGATGCAGCTGCGCAGGCTGCCTTAGAAGGCCACGATCGCAATAAATCCCTATATTAGGAAAGCTAGATTGCCAGCCAGTGAACTCTGAAGCTTGTTCCCTGCTCAATTATTAACATTTCCTTGCGGTTTTGAAAAAACAAGACTTATCTTTCTTGTGACATTACAAATTTATGCACGCTTTATGAGATTAATATCCTGGGGGCTCAGCAATTTGTCCTGTAAATTAATACATTGTGAAAAGACAAATACATTTTTTTTTTTTACCATACAATATTAATAAGTTTAAAAGCAACTTTAGGCAACAAGGAAAATACATGAATGCTAATATTACCCAGGGAACACTGCAACTATGCTTGAATCAGAGCATCCACTTAATTGATCTTCTGTCTGCATATTATGTAATCTTTTACAGCTTTACCAGGCTTTTCACTGCAGCCTCCAGTCATATGATTCTATAATAGGCAAACTCTCCAATGCTTAAAAACATGATAAATTAACCAGAACATTTACATTTACAGTATTAGCTGAAAGCTTGCAGGATTACATTCCTACCTCTAGTAAATTAGAGATGAAAGAAGTATAATGCAGAGTGCCCATGAAAGCACCGAAATCCAGGACACACTATTATGAAAATAGGGACAACAGCTCTGTAGATGGAGCTCCATCTTCCCCTGTAGTTGGAGCTTTACCTGTTGATCTGTCAGAAATGCATTCAACTGTTATGCCGCGTACACACGGTCAGAATTTCCGATGGGAGCTTTTCATCGGATTTTCCGACCGTGTGTATTCCCATCGGTCTTTTTCTGTCGGCATTTCCGACGGACTTTGGATTGAGAACCTGTTCTTAATTTTTACGACGGAAAACCTTTCTATCAGATTTTCCGATCGTGTGTATGCAATTCCGATGTGCAAAATTCCGATGCATGCTCGGAAACAATTCGACGCATGCTCGGAAGCATTAAACTTTCCTTTTATAGTGCCGTCGAACGTGTTGTATGTCGCGGTGTTATTGACCGTTGGAATTTGTTGTGACCGTGTGTAGGCAAGACAATTTGAACGAAATTCCATCAGAATTTCCGATGGGAAAACCATCAGAGCTTTTTCCGACGAGAATTCCGACCGTGTGTACGCGGCATTAAAGTTGAGGGCAAAATTTTTTTTTAATTTTGGATAGAGTAAGTGAGAGTTAGAACCCCTGTCATTTTTTGCCATCTCTGTCCCACTAGGGAGTTTTCCCTTCATGTCCTGTCCCATAGCCACAACAGGAAGTGAGAGGAAACCCAACCAACATGAGGGATGCCCTGTGTTTCATCAAATTCGGCGACCCGTCAGATTTTGTAACGGAAGTGACGTTCCATCACCGTCATCTTGCTACACCATGCACTCATCCACAGTAAGGATACAGTGAGAAGGAGGCAAGTGGACAACGGGGTCTTTTCATTTTACACTTATTTTTAACAGTAAACGGAGCTTACACAGTGAACTTCAGTATTTTGAAATCCGTCCGACTGTTTTGATGTTGAATGTTCAAAGTAGCGGTGTTCTGTCAGATTAGCAAACCTGTGAGATCAGCATGCTTGCCGCTGCTTTAAAATTCAACATCCAAATTGTCAGATGGATTAAAAAATACTGAATTTCACTATTTAAACTTCGTTTACTGTTAAAAATAAGTGTGAAATGCAAGACTCCGGTGGGTTTAACAAGATGTCCGCTTGCCGCCTTCTCATTATTTTTACTGTGGACGAGTGCATGGTGTAGCAAGATGGCGGTGACAGAACACCACTTCTATTACAAAATCTGACGAGTCGCCTAATCTGACGAAACACCCTGGCTGTTACCAGAACTAGTATCCCCATTGGATGATTTCCCCCTTTATTCCTGTTCAGGTGACAAGCTCTAATTTTTTTTTTTTTTCACTCTCACTCTCAATGATTATGAGGATAAATAGAGAGGGTGAATCTCTCTAAAGGGGGCACAAAGAGCAATAAAAACCTGACAGGTTTTTTAATCCCTCTCTATTTTATCCAAAACTAAAAAAAGTTTTGCCTTTTATACTCAAAGTCTTGCTGTGGGCTGACAACACGCAACATTTTTGTGGAGTGTTGTCAGCCCTGCGCAACATGTCTTTTTCTAAACTACTCCACCACTCCTGTTCTCAGATATCGCAGAACATAAAGGCGAACCATTCTGTAGTCTAACACAGTGTTTCTTAACCTTTTTTCAGTCAAGGCACCCTTTAGAATTCTGCACCCCCTTTAGAATTTAGGCATCCCATTCTAAAATATAAAATACTAATAGTTTTACATATCCCAGCAGCTTCCATAAATGTAGGACACCCAACATCAGTGGGGATTTTTTCTTTCAAAGCAAATACACTTTTGTACACTGCTACTGACTAGTATTCCATCAAATCTTCCCCACTCTTCCCCACTCTTCCCCATGCAGCTAACATGACCTCAGCGCTGATAGAGAGGGGCGGGGGTTCAAACAAGGATGCTGTACAGGCGCCCGATGACCTCCTTATCAACCAATGACGTCAAGGTTTGTTAGGACCCTGGCAGCTGGCCTGCACAATGCCCAAGAATGTAACATTGTACAATATAAACCTATGGGTTTGTGTAACTAAAAAGCCTGTGTGAGCCACCAACTGGCTTGGACACAACTTTGGGGCAAATTGGGGAAAATTTTAGGCATTTTGCTAATGCACCCAGAAGAACCCAAAGGGCACCCTGGCTGAAAAAGGCTGGTCTAACATAAGAACTTAGAGGGACAAAAGACAGAAAGTGTGTAGAGAACACAGGGTAGCTCTAAATCCCTAAAAAGAACATTGGAACATAAAAAAAAACCACTAAAGGCAAAAAAAAGTGCATATGCAGGTAAACACTTCTAAATTTGCATAAAGGCTTGCATATGCATGTAAATGTATTCCAATGGCCAGAATACATTAATATCCTGGCCAGTAGAATGCATTTACACTTAAATGCCATACACGCATAAACAAACATACATATGTGTCCACATATTGTAACATAAGAGGCGTTTCTCTGCCAAATTGTGGCAGAAAAAATGTTGCTTGTTTTAAACAGCCAAGAAACATAATGAAACAATTGGGAATTGAACCTTTAAAGCGGGAGTCCCGTGAATTTTTCTTTTTTTTAAAAGTCAGTAGCTACAAATACTGCAGCTGCTGACTTAAAATAATGACACTTACCTGTCCCAGGGTCCAGCGATGTCGGCACCCGAGGCCGAACCGTCCCTCGGTCCTCAGATGCTGCCGCCGCCATCTTCGGTATGGGAATCAGGAAATGAAGCCTTGTGGCTTCACTTCCCGGTTCCCTACTGCGCATGCGCGAGTCACGCAGCGCAATACGAATGGTCCCTGCTGTCTGGGACCCGTGTGTGTCCCAGCAGACAGCGCGGTGGGATGGAAAGAGGCATAGACTCCCGTAGGAGTCTATGCCTTGAAGTGGGTGCAAATAACTGTCTTAGACAGGTATCTGCACCCCCCTCCCCCCTAAAGGGTGCCAAATGAGACACCGGAGGGGGGGAGGGGTCCGAAAAGCGGAGTTTCAATTTTTGTGTGAACCTCCGCTTTAAGTACTGTATACAGGCTGTATATTTAATTTTTGTTTAGTTTTTTTACTTTATTTATACTTTAAAATGAACAAATGGTAGAAGTTCATTGTTAGGGTTTGCATAGGCTTTTAAGGCACATCAGTTTAGTTATTCTCACAATGTTTAAGCTTTGGGTTTAAAGCCCAACTCCACTCCACAATTTTTGAATAGAGTGGGGGAAATCTCCCCAAAAAGACAGAGACATCAACAAAAATCTGACGCTGGTTTTAACCATTCTCTGCTCTATTCAAAGCTTAACCACCTCAATACCAGGCACTTTCGTCCCTTCCTGCCCAGGACAATTTTCAGCTTTCAGTGATGTCGCACTTTGAATGACAATTGCGAGGTCATGCAACACTGCACCCAAAATAATTTTTTTTATAATTTTCTACCCACAAATACAGCTTTTTATGGAGGTATTTGATCACCTCTGGGGTTTTTATTTTTTTCTAAACAAGCTAAAAAAAGACCAACATTAAAAAAAAAAAAAAACGTTTTTTTTCCTTTTGGTTATATAAAAAAAAAATCTCCTTCACTGATGGGCACTGATGAGGCGGCATTGAAGGGAACTGTTGAGGCAGCACTGATGAGTTGGCACTGATGGGCACTGATATGTAGAATTGATGGGCACTGATAGGCGGCACTGATGGGCACCAACAGGCTGCACTGATATGCAGCACTGATTGGAAATGATAGGCGGCACTGATAGGTGGCACAGACAGGCAGCTGTGATGGGCACTGACAGGCAGCACTGACAATTGGCACTGATGGGCAGCACTGATGATGAGGTACTGATGAGGGAGGTACTGACAGATGTTACTGCTGGGCACTGATTGGCACTGTGGAGGGCACTGATTGTCACTTTGATTGGCATTGACATCTGTTTCTGGCAGGGCACTGACTGGCAGCTACTCACATCTTTCACATTATGCAAAAAAATTGGGCTAACTTTAATGTTTTTTTTTTTTTTTAAACATGAAACTGTTTTATTTTTCCCCCCAAAAAAAGTGTTCGACAAATTGCTGCGCAAATACCGTGCAAGATAAAAAGTTGTATTCTCTAGGGTCTTTGCTAAAAAAACATATATAATGTTTGGGGGTTCTATGTAATTTTCTAGCAAAAAAAATGATGAATTTTACATGTAGGCGAGAAATGTCAGAATCGGCCTGGATAGGAAGTGGTTAAAAAAAAAAAAACGAGACGTTACAATCACTTTAATTATTATTTGGGGTAATATTAGAGAATGTGGTGTATTATTTGCATTTTGGTAGTTTGATTTTCTGTTTTCAATCTGTGTTATTTATTCTAAATGGTGTTGTAAAAGAATGGATGTTTTATTAGAGTGTCGTTTTAATTTGTTTTATTTGTACTAATTGCTGTTATTGGTAATTTCATTGTGTCATTGTGCTTTGTTCTGTTCATTATTGTGATCTTGTGTTGTCTTTGTTGAATGTAGCTGTATCGCAAGAATTTCCCATTGGGATTATTTAAGTACCGTACATACTCGAGTGTAAGCCGAGTTTTTCAGCACATTTTTTGTGCTGAAAATGCCCCCCTCGGCTTATACTCAAGCAGTTTTCTGCAGCAGAGAATGACATTTTCCAAACCGACTTTGGGGCACCGTATCTCGGGCCACTTGATGCTAAGAACCCCATATGTGAATATGTTGTAGTGCTAGTTCCACTAGTGGGGCTCCTAGCTCCTATCTCTAAGTGGCCCTGAGATACGGGGCCCCAAAATCGGTCAACTGTGTCCATCTGCAGCAATGTCATTTTGGGACCCCCCTGCAGCTAGGGGGCATCTAGGAACTCCTAACTACCGAGTTTGAAGTTCAGGGGGGCCTATGGCTGCAAATGGGCACCGTGAGGCTGCAAATGGGCATAGTGAAGCTGCAAATGGGCACTGTTGACCCTCTTTTCCACTTACAGTAGCTGCACATTTCTCACCCTAGGCTTATACTTGAGTCAATACGTTTTCCCATTCTTTTGTGGTAAAATTAGGTGCCTCGGCTTATATTCGGGTCGGCTTATACTCGAGTATATACGGTATTCTGAATGTGAATTATGTCACATTTACCTTACACAGTGCCCTTCTGACGCAATAACAATGTCCAATCTCCAGTTGCCATTCTGTCTGCCACCATCATCCCCTGATGCTTCAACCGAGACCCTTGAGTCTCCTCTTTGGCCACTGAAGATGTAACTCCTGCACATGTGAACAGAAGCTACTGCACATCACTCCTGCCACCAGGCTCTATTCTCTGCATGCCAGTGCATGTGTCATGCAGTGATCCCAGAAAAACTAGGAATAGGGGCCAGGAATTTTTTATTTTTTTTGGAAAAAGAGGCTTTACATGTCCTTTTTTTTCACCGTGGGACTTTATTTCTGCTTTAAAATGGACTGATACTGTTCACATAATATTGCAATGTTAAAACCCTCTACTTTGTAATTGTAAACATGTAAAGGAGAATTCCACAACCATTCTGCAGTATGGGCCATGTGACCAATCCTGCCGCATTGGTCATGTGGTCTCCACCCAAAAGGCATGGAGGCCTATTGTTCTGGCAGAGTCAGAAATCAGTTCTCCTGTTCAAAAGAGAAGAGGAGTTGATAGGATTCAAAAACAAAAGGTAGAGTATAGATCCACCATTTTTTACAGGAATTATATAATTGTAAATAAACATTTTTGCTCCTCTTTTTTAAATATAAAGTAGTAAAGCAATAATACCTTTGCTATGAAAGTCTTAAATCATACCATATGGTACATAAATTAGCTAGCGGTTAGGTACAGGTAAATGTGTTACAAATGAAGCAGAGAGTCAGTCCAGCCCAGAAAAGGCTTCATTTGTTATTTTTCTAATGAAAATGAACACTTAAATGTTGGCTTCCTTTTCCTACTAAGCAATGACCTTCATACTAAGCTAGGGTGGGGCTAATTAAAGTAAACTGTGTAGGGTCTAAAAACAAAAAAGCACAGCTCTAGGCTAAAGAGGGGTGTTGTGCATTCTTGTTCACTGTCTAGTTAATGCTCTTCAGAACCCTTACAGTCCCTCACAGATTTACAAAGAGAAGAGGCACTGACAGGCCCTGTTGAAATCTTGAAAGGAAAATATTTTCATTATAGGCCATGTTAATTGCCATCTGGCATAAAGATCTGAAGCTATGTCATAGCCAGTCTTAACCAGGGGTGGGGTGGCAGTTTGAGTTCCGGAATAATAGGCAGTTTACACCATAGAAATGCAGCCCGGATGCTTTTCTGCATGCGCATTTTTGGCGTATTTTTGATGCGGTCCAGTGCACCCCCGTCTTTTTTCTTAACCTTAACCACATCAATACTGGGCACTTTCGACCCCTTCCTTCCCAGACCAATTTTCAGCTTTCAGTGCTCTCGCACTTTCAATAAGAATTGCGCGGTCTTGCAGTGCTGTACCCAAATTAAATTTTTATCATTTTGTTCGCACAAATAGAGCTTTCTTTTGGTGGTATTTATACACGACTCCGTTTTTTTATTTTTTTGCGATATAAGCAAAAAAAGAGCGGAAATTTGAGAAAAAACTATATTTTCTTTATTCTATTTTAAAAGAAATCCAATAAAATTGAATTTTGGCATAAATTTTAGTCAAAATGTATTCTGCTACATGTTTTTGGTAAAAAAAAAAAATCCTGTTAAGTGTATAATAATTAGTTCGCATGATCACGGACATATGTACGCAAATTATCATGTACAGATGTGCGCAGGTGATCACGGACATATGTGTGCAAATGATCATTGGGACATGTGATTTTACTGTTATATGTGGGGGACATGTGTTTTGGGGATCATTACTATGTGGTGACATGTGTTTTGGTGACGTGTGTTTATTGTGTGTTTATTGTGTGTTTACTTGTGATTTTTACTGTGTGGTGACACTAGACTGGTGATCAGTGAGTAAAAAGCTGTAAAAAACAGCTCATACTCACTGATCACCAGCCAGCTGCAGAGATCCGCTCTCCTCTCCTCAGCGATCACTTCCGTGTGAGGAGAGCCGATCGCCTAGCAACCGGGTGTTTGTTTACATCACATGATGGCCGTGATTGGACACGGCCGTCATGTGATCAGGAGGGCCAATCACAGAGCCCTCTTGCCGATCTAAGATGCACCGTGTCCGGGTGACACGAGCGCATCGAGATTGCGCCGCTGCGCTGGAGCGCGCGCACAATCCCGCTCCTTCTGAGGGACGTTCCTGAATGTCCACTCAGAAGGAGAGATAGCCCACCCGGCCGTTTATGTGCAGTGGCCGGGTGGGAAGTGGTTAAACAAGGACATGTGTATTCCAGTGCATTTTTTGTGCGTTTAGGTGCGTTCCAATGTGTTTTTGATGCATTATACCATGTTCCAGTAGAGTCCAGTGCCGAAAAAATGCAGCATGTTCTACTTTTTTTTTCTGGTACGGGAATGCACTGGAACTGTGGTGTGTGAACTATGCCATTGAAAACCATATAACCTACTATCCATGCGTTTTTGGTGCAGAAAAAAAAGGAATGGACTGCATGTGGGTTCTGGAGAGTTTTAACATACTGGAATTTGACTGAACATACCAGGCTTGGGTGCACGTACCCTTATTTTAGTGTGCAGAGGATATGGCAAATAATACCTTGAATAGCAATGCCACATGCTATCAAAAATTAAAGACATTAGTATCTTTAAGGACCTGTGTGCTATTTTCTTCAGTTGATGGCTTTTGAATGTCAACAGTTTTGGGTTACTAATCTCATTGAATTGTACGAGCTAAAAGTCACGTACATAACAGTTTAGGAGAAATATTTCTTTCAGTAGCTGTTTATAGTAGCTACTGTAAGTGGTGCTCTAGCCAGAAAACAGACACCGAACATTATTATATAAACTGATCATTAATTATTATACTACTTGAGATTATCCGATTACTTATTACACCTTATTTAGAATTAGAAACATGACCTAATGTCAGAGGTGGTAAGTGGAATTGAACCCAGAAATGCAAGCACTAATATTAGCTCAGCCTTCTAGGCTTACAGCAATGTTTTACAGTCTAAAGCGATAGGCAAATCCTGTAATGATAACAATACTGTTAACTGTATTTTTGTATGATGAAGGGTTTAATAACACTTTAAGGATTGTTATATGCCTTTAGGGAGATTAAACAGAGTAAAGATAGAGGAGGTAAAACATACCCCTCAGTATGTACTGTATGTAGCATTTACAGTGCCTTGAAATAAATATTCATACCCCTTGAAATTTTCCACATTGTGTCATGTTACACCTCCTCCCTGGGTCAGCTGATAGCCTCCCATGGCTTCCAATATCACCTCTATGCTGACGATACCCAAATCTATTTATCTACCCCTCAGCTCACTCCTTCAGTCTCCTCATGTATCACTAAAAAGCCGAGTACGCACATCTGCGTACGCTCGGCGGGAAGGGGTTATAAGTTAAAATCATTTTTTTTTTGCTAGAAAATTATTTAGAACCCCCAAACATATATATTTTTTTCTAACACCCTAGAGAATAAAATGGCGGTCGATAACCCTAGAGAATAAAATGTTACGCCGAGTAAATTGATACCCAACATGTCACACTTCAAAATTGCGCCTGCTTATGGAAAGGCAACAAACTTTTACTCTTAAAAATCTCCATAGGCAATGTTTAAAAATGTCTACAGGTTACCAGTTTTGATTTACAGAGGAGGTCTATAGCTAGAATTATTGCTCTTGCTCTAACGATCAAGGCGATACCTCACATTTGTGCTTTGAACACCATTTTCATATGCGGGCGCTACTCATGTATGCGTTTGCATCTGCGTGCGAGCTCGTTGGGATGGGGCGCTTTTAAAAAAAAGAAAAAAAAATTCTTATTTATTTTACTTTTTATTTACTTTTTAAAAAAAATCTTCGGGTCACTTTTATTCCTATTACAAGGAATGTAAACATCCATTGTAATAGAAAAAAAGCCTGACAGGACCTCTTAAATATGAGATCTGGGGTCAAAAAGACCTCAGATCTCATATTTACACTAAAATGCTATAAAAAAGTCACTTGGAAAACAAAAAAAAAAAAAAATTCTCCTTTAAGAGCTATGGAGCCGAGCGGGGGGCCATCTTCCCCTCACTAGGCAGCCAGGCATCCACGAGAAAGGACGCGATCGTCTCCGCTGCTACCGGCAGGTCTGGTAAGCGGGGGAGACGACCGGAGCTCAGCATGAGCAGGGTGGGCACCTCTCCCACAACCGCTAAAAGTGATCTTGCTCCGAATTCGCCTCGGAGACCACTTTTAACCACTTCCCGACCGCCTAATGCAGATATACTGCGGCAAAATGGCACGGGCAGGCAAAATCAAGTACCTGTACGTGACCCTTTAATTGCCTGCCCGTGGGTCGTGTGCTCGCGACCCGGTCGGGAGCTCCGTGACCCCGGCCGCGGGACCAGGGGACCCGATCGCCGCTGGTGTCCCGCGATCGGGTCACGGAGCTGAAGAACGGTGAGAGGTATGTGTAAACAAACCTCTCCCCGCGCTTCCTACTCTGCCTGTCATTGATTAGCTGTTCCCGGTCATCGGGAAAGCCGATCAATGACAGGCAGACGTCAGCCCTGCCCCCTAATGTAAAAAAACACACACACGTCACAGCCCATAACCCCTCCCCTCCCCCTAGTGGTTAACTCTTTCACTACAACTGTCATTTATACAGGAATCAATGCATTTAAATAGCATTGATTGCTGTATAAATGACAATGGTCCCAAAAATGTGTCAAAAATGTCCGATGTGTCTGCCATAATGTCGCAGTCACAATAAAAATCGCTGATCGCCGCCATTACTAGTAAAAAAAAAATATTAATAAAAATGCTATAAAACTATCCCCTATTTTGTAAACGCTATAACTTTTGCGCAAACCAATCAATAATCGCTAATTGTGATTTTTTTTTACCAAAATATGTAGAAGAATACGTATTGGCCTAAACTGAGGAAAATAAATTATTTTTTATATATTTTTTGGGGATATTTATTATAGCAAAAAGCAAAAAATATTGCATTGTTTTCAAAATTGTCGCTCTATTTTTGTTTATAGCGCAAAAAATAAAAACCGCAGGGGCGATCAAATACCACCAAAAGAAAGCTCTATTTGTGGGAAAAAAAGGACGGCAATTTTGTTTTGGAGCCACGTCGCACGACCGCGCAATTGTCAGTTAAAGCGACGCAGTGCCGAATCGCAAAAAGGGGCCTGGTCCTTTGGCTGCCAATTGGTCCGGGGCTGAAGTGGTTAACTTAAAGAGAAACGCACAGCGTTCCCGAAAATACGGGGGTTATAGCAGCTAGCTGGTGCAGCTGTGCACTGTAACCAGCTTCTAATCAGCTTCTAACTTCAGTTTATTAAATTAAGCAAAAAACCTGAAAACTAATTGGTTTCTATGCAGAGATGCAAAGGAAACAAAGGAACCGTGCTGTTATATCATAAATATCATAAATTACAGTTGTGCTCATAAGTTTCCATACCCTGTCAGAATTTATGATTTCTTGGCCATTTTTGAGAGAATATGAATGATAACACAAAAACTTTTCTTTCACTCATGGTTAGTGTTTGGCTGAAGCCATTTATTATCAATCAAATGTGTTTACGCTTTTTAAATCATAATGGCAACAGAAACTACCCAAATGACCCTGATCAGAAGTTTAAATACCCCAGTTCTTAATACCGTGTATTGCCCACTTTAACATCAATGACAGATTGTATTTTTTTGTGGTATTTGTGGATGAGGCTCTTTATCTTCTCAGATGGTAAAGCTGCCCATTCCTCTTGGCAAAAAGCCTTCAGTTCCTGTAAATTCTTGGGCTGTCTTGCATTAACTGCACGTTTGAGATTTCCCCAGAGTGGCTCAATGATATTGAGGTCAGGAGACTGAGATGGACACTCCAGAACTTCACTTTATTCTGCTGTAGCCAATGACAGGTCAACTTGACCTTGTGTTTTGGATCATTGTCATGTTGGAATGTCCAAGTACGTCACATGCGCAGCTTCCTGGCTGATGAATGCAAATGTTCCTCCAGTATTTTTTGCATTCAACTTGCCATCAATTTTGACCAAATTTCCTGTGCCTTTGTAGCTCACACATCCCCAAAACATCAGCAATCCACCTCCATGTTTCACAGTAGGAATGGTGTACCTTTCATCATAGGCCTTGTTGACTACTCTCAAAATGAAGCGTTTATGGTTGTGGCCAAAAAGCTAAATTTTGGTCTCATCACTCCGAATGACTTTGTGCCAGAAGGTTTGAGGCTTGTCTCTATGCTGTTTGGTGTATTGTAAACAGGATACTTTGTGGCATTTGCGTAGTAATGGCTTTCTTCTGGGGACTCGACCATGCATCCCATCTTTCTTCAAGTGCCTCCTTATTGTGCATCTTGAAACAACCACACCACATGTTTTCAGAGAGTCCTGTATTTCACCTGAAGTTATTTTGTGTTTTTTCTTTGCATCCCGAACAATTTTCCTGGCAGTTGTGGCTGAAAGTTTAGTTGGTCTACCTGACCGTGGTTTGGTTTCAACAGAACCACTCATTTTCCACTTCTTGATTAGAGTTTAAAGACTGCTGATTGGCATTCTCAATTCCTTGGATATTTTTTTATATCCCTTTCCTGTTTTATACAGTTCAACTACCTTTTCCCGCAGTTCCTTTGACAATTCTTTTGCTTTCGCCATGACTCAGAATCCAGAAACATCAGTGCAGCACTGGATGAAAGATGCAAGGGTCTGTCAGGAGTCCAGAAACTCATTGACCTTTTATACACACACACTAATTACAAGCAAACAGATCACAGGTGAGGATGGTTACCTTTAATAGCCATTCAAACCTCTTTGTGTCAACTTGTGTGCATGTTATCAGGCCAAAATCACCAGGGTATGTAAACTTTTGATCAGGGTCATTTGGGTATTTCCTGTTGCCATTACGATTTAAAAAGAGTAAACACAGTTGATTGATAATAAATGGCGTCAGCCAAACACTAACTATGAGTGAAAGAAAAGTTTTTGTGTTACCATTCATATTCTCTGAAAAATTGCAAAGAAATCATAAATTCTGCCAGGGTATGTAAACTTATGAGCACAACTGTACATCTCATAAATCACCATAGTGAACAAACAATTAACCACTTAAGCCCCGGACCAATTTTCAGCCAAAGGACCAGGCCCCTTTTTTGCGATTTGGCACCGTCTGTGTTCAGGACTGTGCAATCACACCCACACAGATGTCAAATTGAGAGAAGCCAAGATTCGTTTCACAAGTAGTCCTCAGAGATACGATTCCAGAGAATCCGTAGAATTATTCCACCTTAAAAATCATAAGGTCAGAATAAATAGAAGGGGACAATGGGAACAAACTTAACCAATAGGGATTTTATCTCCAAGAAAGAGAAGTATCTCTAGTATTACTTTTATAGTGTTTTACCAATGGAGAATGATCCGAAATTCCCTTAGCCATATATTTAATCTTATAAAATAATGTTATAATTTAAGTGGAGCCAATTGCTAAATTTATCCTAGACAAAGTTGCTTGTGTTGTAGAAAAACAATATTTTTTTTTCTCTCTAGGATCTATAATACAACGTGAGGTAGATTTAATTAGAGTGAACCTTAAGTCATTTTTAAATCTTCTGCCTTTGTTGTTTTAACTTTGGATAGTAAAACATTTTTTTTTGTGCCAGTAAATAACTTATACAGCCCACTTCCTGTTTCTTGTCTGGTAAAAAGCCTAGGCTTATGACATCATGCACAACTCTCTCTCTCACTCTTGTGAGAGTTTGCCAGGAAGGGAGGGGGGGGGCGAGTCATAAGAAGGCCAATGAGAGATGCAGAGCTGGAGGTGTGTAAATCCAAAAAGTGAACAGGCAGCAGCTTCAGCTGCCCATAATTAAAATGGTTGCAGCCAGACTCAGTGATTTCTGCAGGATATTTGGCAAGTACAGAGTCACAGTATATATAAAATAATATGCAAAGTGGTTGGAGGGAATCTTAAGAATGGGAAAGATGTTTTTATTATAAATTATGTGAGCAGACTGCAGTTCCTCTTTAAGTTGGTGCACTCAAAGTCTGGTGCAGCTATGTATGGTAGCCAATTAGCTTCTAACCTCAGCTTGTTTAATTAAGCTTTGGCAATAAAACCTGAACGCTGATTGGTTTCTATGTAGAAGTGAGCCTGATTTTGCACTCTCCAGCTTTAGTAAATAAACCCTCATATGTCTATTGACCCAAGCACCTGCAGTAACCTGACAATATAAGAAAGACTGCTATGAGATTGCACCCCAAAAGGGGGCCGTCCATCTATTTCTGTCATTATAACATTGTTGAAATCTACTACTATAATGAGAAACTCATATTGCTTACCTGAAATAAATTTGGAAAAAGTTTCATTGCTTCACTAGAATACTGGGCAGGAATAATAGGATTTTTTGCTTACCAGTAAAATACCAGTAAAATCTATTTCTTGGAGAAAAGTATGGAACACAGGATCTATAGTCATTACCATTGCGTTAAATGCAGCTACCTTTAGGTGACTAGACACTGGCAAAAACAGAAGATTTCAGGGAAATACCCCATATAACCCTTAACCACAGCCCCGGAAGAATTCACCCCCCATTTTTTTGAGATACGGCACTGCGTCGCTTTAACTGACAATTGCACGGTCTTGCGACGCTGTACCCAAACAAAATGTATGTCTTTTTTTCCCAACAAATAGAGCTTTCTTTTGGTGGTATTTGATCACCTCTGCGGTTTTTAATTTTTGCGCTCTAAACAAAAGAAGAGCGACAATTTTGAAAAGAACACAATATCTTTGACTTTTTGCTATAATAAATTTCCCACATTTAAAAAAAAAAATAATGTTTTTCCTCAGTTTAGACCGATATGTATTCTTCTACATATTTTTGGTAAAAAAAAAAAAATTGCAATAAGTGTATATTGATTGGTTTGCACAAAAGTTATAGCATCTACAAAATAGGGGATAGATTTATGGCATTTTTTTTTATTTATTTATTTTTTTACTAGTAATGGCAACAATCAGCGATTTTTATCGTGACTGTGATATTGCGGCGGACAAATCGGACACTTTTGACACATTTTTGGGACCAGTGACATTTATACAGCGATCAGTGCTATAAAAATGCACTGATTATAAATGTCCCTGGCAGGGAATTGGTTAACACTAGGGGGCGATCAAGGGGTTAACTGTGTTCCCTAAGTGTGTTCTAACTGTGTGAGGGATGGGACTGGGGGAGGACAGAGATCGGTGTTCATACTTAGTATGAACACACGATCTGTCTCCTCTCCCCTGAGAGAACCGGGATTTGTGTGTTTGTCGCGAGCGATCGCGGGTCCCTGGCGGTAATCGCGTCCACCGGGCACTCGCATCAGCTCCGGGGACTGCTGGAGGCGTCTTAAAGAGCCGACGGACAGCCAAGGCGGCTCGCGCAGGGGAGCCAACCTGGCACAGAATAACTGCAGAGGCTGGTCCGGAAGCAGTTAACCACAAGAGGGGCTTGTTTCCCATATTGTACACAAAGAAACAGATTTTACTGGTAAGTCAAAACTCATAAGTAAAAGGTGACGTGTTTCAAAACATAGACTTCTTTATCAGAAGTGGATGCTTTGAAATACATCACCTGGTTGGCAAGCGGTAAGCCTCCATTTTTGATTATGGTGATGGGTGCCACGCCATCAGGTGTATGATCGTCATTTCCAAAAACTCTTTTCTCCAATGGTACTTTCTTTGATGGAATCCAGCTTTATATGAACTTTATTCACATGTGATATAATTTTGCATATGTGTCTTCAAACTTTATTTACAGTTATTATTGTTTATATACTATTGATAATCTGCATATTAGTATATTTGTATTCGCATGAATGCACTTTTATTTTTTAGCGCTGCGCTCTTACATATATTATCTGTGCCATGTGTCTGGGTTATAGCGCACAGCTGCTTATAAAATTTTAGTTCCTAGCACAGATATACCCTTTACACAGCCATTAATGTCTAAATGGTTGGCAACAAAAGTGAGTACATCCAGAAGTGAAAATGTCCAAATTGGGCCCAATTAGCCATTTTCCCTCCCCAGTGTCATGTGACTTGTTTGTGTTACAAGGCCTCAGGTGTGAATGGGGAGCAGGTGTGTAAAATTTGGTGTTATCACTCTCACTCTCTCATACTGGAAGTTCAACATGGTACCTCATGGCAAAGAACTCTCTGAGGATCTGAAAAAAAGAATTGTTGCTCTACATAAAGATGGCCTAGGCTATAAGAAGATTGCCAAGACCCTGAAACTGAGATGCAGCACAGTGGGCAAGACCATACAGTGGTTTAACAGGAAAGGTTCCACTCAGAACAGGCATCACCATGGTCGACCAAAGAGGTTGAGTGCACATTCTCAGCATCATATCCAGAGGTTGTCTTTGGGAAATAGACGTATAAGTGCTGCCAGCATTGCTGCAGAGTTTGAAGGGGTGGGGGGTCAGCCTTTTAGTGCTCAGACCATACGCCGCACACTGCATCAAATAGGTCTGCAACTCTGCATGGCTGTCGTTCCAGAAGGAAGCCTCTTCTAAAGATGATTGACAACGAAGCCCACAAACAGTTTGCTGAAGACAAGCAGACTAAGGACATGGATTACTGGAACCATGTCCTGTGGTCTGATGAGACCAAGATAAACTTATTTGGTGCAGATGGTGTCAAGCGTGTGTGGCGGCAACCGGAGTACAAAGACAAGGAGTGTCATTGTCTGGGGCTGCATGAGTGCTGCTGGCACTGGGGAGCTACAGTTCATTGAGGAAACCATGAATGCCAAAATGTACGGTGACATACTAAAACAGAGCATGATCCCCATCCCTTCAGAGACTGGGACGCAGGGCAGTATTCCAACATGATAACAACCCCAAACACACCTCCAAGACGACCGCTGCCTTGCTAAAGAAGCTGAGGTTAAAGGTGATGGACTGGCTAAGCATGTCTCCAGACCTAAACCCTATTAAGCATCTGTGGGGCATCCTCAAACGGAAGGTGGAGAAGCGCAAGGTCTCTAACATCCATCAGCTCTGTGATGTCGTCATGGAGGAGTGGAAGAGGACTCCAGTGGCAACCTGAGAAGCTCTGGTGAACTCCATGCTCAGGAGGGTTAAGGCAGTGCTGGAAAATAATGGTGGCCACACAAAATATTGACACTTTGGGCCCAAGTTGGACATTTTCACTTAGGGGTGTACTCACTTTTGTTGCCAGTGGTTAAGACATTAATGGCTGTGTCTTGAGTTATTTGGAGGGGACAGAAAATTTACACTGTTATACAAGATTTACAAAAATGTGAGGGGTGTACTCACTTTTGTGAGATACTGTATCTGACAGATACATAGAGGCATGTATACTGAAAAGCCATCGTAGTTCATGACACGTTTCATTTCTTGCCAGACCCTTTGTATTAACTGTAATGTTAGACCCAAGTTGGCCCCAGCAAAGGCATCAGACTCCAAATGTGCCAGAACACTGTACCTCAAAGAGTGTGTCAAACAAGAACAGCTTGAATAGGATTGGCTAAATACACAGCATCCCAATCCACAAAATGTTGCAACTGAGCCACCAAAAAGTAAACTGTTGGATAAGGGACAGCCAAGCCAAGCATACCTTCACAGGGTTCTTAGGGACAGAGCTCTGCAGCTTGCAGACCACAGCTCTGCTCCTGTAAAGTACCTTACATGTTGTACATTGTGCCAGAGGAGTGCGTACAGTGCGTAAATGCATGTTAGTATTACAGACTGCTCCCACTTCTTCCATTAAGCGGTGTCTTGGAACGACCCCCAAGGCTCTGTCGAGAACTCAGAAGCCGCAGGAGAAGCTGCACCGGCTATACTACGACAGGAATCCTGACAGGAGAGTTACTTTGGTAAAATAATCATCAAGGACAAAGAAAGAAAAACCTTCATAGAAAAAAGTAAAACAGTGGAGAAGAGGTCCATCATCTAAGAACACTAGGGAAAAAACGTGTCTCTTGCAAACAAAATTATAGCAAGCTAGTATTGTTTCAATAGGTTAAAAATATCATTCTACATCGTGACATCCCTGATACATTTCAAGAAACCACATTAATGGAAAAATATTCATATTCCATATAACTATTCTCAAGAAAAAATAAAAAGAGATTAGTACAGCGGATCTTTGGAATATAACGATATTGAGCCCCCTGTGTAAAAGCTACTGTGATCATTACAGGAATGCGACAGTCACATGTCTCACAAGCCACACAGCTAGCTCTGTTGTAGATGAATAATGCAACAGCTACTCACCTGCCTCCTTGCACAGAGCTACTAAATCTGCCCCCACGTAGCCATGAGCACTGTCTGCCAACTGTACCAGTTCCTCCAATGAAAGCTGATGCGGAACGTTAATAAGTGTGCGTCTGAGGATGTCTAGACGTCCTGGAGAATTAGGAATTCCAATTTCTATCTCTTTGTCAAACCGGCCCGGTCTCCGTAATGCAGGATCCAATGAATGAGGACGATTAGTTGCACCAAGGACCAAAAGCTGGCCTTGATTTTCTTCCTACAACATAAGCAAAGTAAAATAATCAGTTTCTTACTGGAATACCCCTCTAGAAAAAAACTGTCCCTGTTTATAATTTTTTTTTTCTATTTAAAGCTGCAAATGCAGTCCACATGGTTAGGTGCATTTTAGTTTAGTTTTTATTGAAACTACATTTAGCATTTTTAAGACTAGGCTTAGGTGAGGCTTGACTCCAGTTTTAGTTTCCTGATACTGTACTGCCCCCGGGGAGACCTAACCCCCAAACGCTGGAATTTCAGACAAGTTTCTGAAGTTTTTTTGGGGATTAGATTAGAACTGCAAGGCACAAAAATACTTAACCACTTGCCTTTTAGTGGCTAATACTTGGAGATAAGTGGCTAATTTACTTGCACATGTAACACCAGAAGTTTGCCAGCAAAGGTAAAGCCTAATTCCAGCCAGAACTGTTTTGAAATATTTGGATAAATGGAGAGTTGTGAGATAAGATATGAAGCAAGAGCGGCGTGGTCTGGACATAGCCGAGTAAGGAAGTGTGTCTGTGGAGCTCCCGGTCTGTCCCGGCCTAAACCAGCTTAAATCCAGCTAATATTCTCCTGTACTCCCCGGCATGTACTCTGCTGGGAAGCGGAGGGGAAAGCACAAGAAGAAGACATCTCCCAAACCGCAAACGAGTGGAGAAATCCACCAATATTTTTCAAATACTGAGGGGGCCTCTCCAGCTGCCAAGATGGCGGATCCCATGTTGCTCGGCCACTACAATGGCCGGCCGCCTCAAGACCCCTCCACATCCCCAACGGCCTCATTTACCTCAGAGGTGGGCTTCGATACCCCCAGCGGTGTTCCGATCAGACCCCAGGATCCACTGCACCCGCACCACACACCACCCTGAGAGCCAATGATGAATTAAGGGGGCTGCTGCAGGCCTTACCTACGAGGTCTGACATTGAGGCACTGGTTGGCATGCTTGAGGCATCTCACCGCAAAGAACTGACAGCAGTACGGAAAGCTGTAAAAACGCTTTCAGATCGGATGGGGTCGGGTGAGTCCTTGGTGGCAGCGCTGGAGCAAAGGATGTTAGTGGTGGAGACCTTAGACATCCCAGGCAGCTGCGGTACTCACCCAACAACTCTAACTTGAAGAAATCGAGGACCGCAGCAGGAGAAACAATCTGCTGCTGAGAGGCCTGCCGGAATCTACAGAGACAGAGGACCTGGCGGCATCTACCCTAGCCATCTTCCGTGACATAGTGGGGGATGCCTTCCCAATTAATCTGTCCTTTGATCGGATCCACAGAGCTCTTGGCCCCCGATCCTCAGAACCGAATAGGCCGCGAGATGTAATTTGCCGGGTGCACTATTACTCTCACAAGGAAATCATCCTACAGAAGGCTTGGGAGAGGGGGGACACAGAGTCTAACGGCGCTACCCTTCGGATCCTGCCTGATCTGTCCAGGTCAACCCTGCAGCGGCGAGCACTGTTGAAACCTGTGCTGGAGGTGGCCCGACAATCCAAAATTACATATAGATGGGGTTTCCCCATATCTGTGACATTCAGGAAAGCCCAGCATTCCTTTACTGTTCGCTGTACCCCTGCAGAGCTCCCTGCCTTGTTTGCCTTCATGGAAGTTGACCCCATTGAGGTGCTTGACTGGCTCCAGATGCTTCACCCCCCACCCTGGCATATCAGGTTTGAGGAGGGCCCACTCGCCCAGACCGCAGAGGTCCCGCAACGATTCATCTGAAGAGACAAGGAAGACCTAAAGTATATACGTTCCCTTTTTTTTTTTCTTCTTCTTTTCGGTTGCCCTTGGATAGACCATCTCCCATGTCCCATCTCCCTGGCCAGCCCTCCGGTTGGCTACTCAGGCACCACACTGGGCAGTTTACAGGAGTGGGTGGGTGCCCAGTGCGGGAGGAAACCCACCCAGACCCTGGCTAGATTTGTGTTCCCTAGACTCCACCAGGTCTCACAACCCCGTTGCCCCTACTGGAACTGATGGACTAATGTCCCGGACATCACCCGGGAAGACACGGACCATGCATGACGGGCGCCTGACAAGCCCACAAGCCCTGCATCTCCTTGGGATGCAAGAGCCCCTTCTGCTAACCGGAAAGGTCTTTGTGCCTTAATGTTTTGTGGTTACATGCCTAACTTATATATGCTGTACTCTAACATGCCTGAGGGTTCACAAACCTCCTGCAATGATCTCAGATGCCTACATTTCTTCCCTTTTTATATTAGCTAACTGTGGGGCCAGACTGGATTACATGCACATATGCACATTCTGACCTCTGTGCACGTTCCTGCGTGCTCCCCCTCGGTGCTCCAGACTGTTAAGGGGCGGTATGATAGGATTATTAGCAGTATTGACCACACTGTTGTCGGGTTGGGCACCTTCCTGGTGTAAGTTTGGGGGAACCGCGGGACCCCCTCACCCACTACCCGACACCCCATCAGAGGTGCAGGGAGGAGGGGGGAGTTCGCTCTGCTGAGGTGGAAGGATCGCTACTTGGCGGTCACTCCCTGTAAGGGGGCGAAGGGATCAGCGTGGTCCCCATGGTGGAATTGGGTCAGACATCCGAGACTGTGGACGGGGACCCTCTCTGTCAGGGGACAAACTATGCATGCTCAAGATCCACAGGCACACCCTATTTTTTGCGGAGAACTGAGGGGCACTTATTATTATCATCCATGGGCATTCTGAGGAAATGAAAGGTGCATGCACGGAGATTCGGGACACTGTTTTTAGGATGACGGCAGCATCACCTCTTAACCCCTTGCCCACCGGCTCACGTCGATATACGTCCGCAGTAAAACAACATAAAACCATCAAGAGAATTTTACAGAAGCACTGGAATCTGCTACAAATTGATCCCAATTTAAAACCACATGCATCGACAAGACCATACATCACCTTCAGTTGAGAGCACTTAGTGAGAAACCATTTGGTCAAAAGCGAGTATACTGGTACCTTTTGTTCTGATGTTTGTAAGAGACCTGGTACTTTTACTTGTGGTGTGTGTGCGTGTTGTCGATACATAAACACACAATCAAAATTTGTATTACCCAATGGCCAATTACCAGATTATTAACCACTTACAGTAAACAAATTTGTATTACCCAATGGCAAGATGTATAGACACAGGCATTTTGCCAATTGCAAGACACCTGGTGTCATCTACCTTTTGACATGTCAATGTAAATGCTTCTACGTTGGTAAAACGAAATTAGAATTTTACAAGAGAGCGGCACGACATATCACAGATCGCAGATCGCCGCCATTACTAGTAAAAATAAAATTATTAATAAAAATGCCATAAAACTATCTCCTATTTTTTTGCGCAAACCAATCAAACGCTTACGCGTATCGGCCTAAACTGAGGAAAAAATAATGTTTTTATATATTTTTTGGGGATATTTATTATAGCAAACATTTTAAAATTTTGTGTTTTTTTTTCAAAATTGTAGCTCTTTTTTATGTTTATAGCGCAAAAAATAAAAACCGCAGGGGTGATCAAATATCACCAAAAGAAAGCTCTATTTGTGGGTAAAAAAGGGGGCATCAATTTTGTTTGGGAGCCACGTTGCATGACCGCGCAATTGTCAGTTAACCGCTTCCCGACCGCCTCCTGTAGATATACGTCAACAGAATGGCACGGGCAGGCAAAAGCACGTACCTGTACGTCCCCTTTAATTTGCCTGCGCGCGACCCGGTCGGGAGCTCCGTGACCAGGGCCGCGGGACCAGCGGACTCGATCGCCGCTGGTATCCCGCGATCGGGTTACGGAGCTGAAGAACGGGGAGAGGTCTATGTAAACAAACCTCTCCCCGCGCTTCCTACACTGACTGTCAGTGATCGGCGGTTCCCTGTCATCGGGAACGCCGATCAATGACGTCAGACGTACAGCCACACCCCCCTACTGTAAAAAAAAACACAACACGTCACACTGACTCCTCCCCGCCCCCTAGTGGTTAACCCCCTAACTACAACTGTCATTTACATAGGAATCAGTGCTATTTAAATAGCAGTGATTGCTGTATAAATGACAAATGTCCCAAAAATGTGTCAAAAAATGTCCGATGTGTCCGCCAAAATGTCGCAGTCACAATAAAAATCGCTGATCGCCGCCATTACTAATAAAAAAAAAATATTAATAAAAATGCTATAAAACTATCCCCTATTTTGTAAACGCTATAACTTTTGCGCAAACTAATCAATAATCGCTAATTGCGATTTTTTTTACCAAAAATATGTAGAAGAATACGTATCGGCCAAAACTGAGGAAAAAAAATGTTTTTTTATATATTTTTTGGGGATATTTATTATAGCAAAAAGTAAAAAATATTGCATTTTTTTCAAAATTGTCGCTCTATTTTTGTTTATAGCGCAAAAAATAAAAACCGCAGGGGCGATCAAATACCACCAAAAGAAAGCTCTATTTGTGGGAAAAAAAGGACGCCAATTTTGTTTTGGAGCCACGTCGCATGACCGCGCAATTGTTAGTTAAAGCGACGCAGTGCCGAATTGCAAAAAGGGGCCTGGTCCTTTGGCTGCCAATTGGTCCGGGGCTGAAGTGGTTAAAGCTATGCAGTGCCGAATCGCAAAAAAAGCTCTGGTCTTTGGCCAGCCAAATGGTCCGGGGCTGGCCAAAGGGGACGCTTCTCCATATTATTATTACTATTCACGATTTATAGAGGGCCAACAGTTTACGCAGCGCTTTACAATGTAGAGGGGGGACAGCACAATTAGAGTTCAGTTCAATACAGAAGGGACAGGAGGGCCCTGTTCGTAGAGCTTACATTCTAAAGGGAGGGGGTGGTGGTACAAAAGGTAATAAATGCGAGGAATGATTTGATGAGGTTGTTAGGTGGGTGTGGGATAGGCTTATATCTTTAGTCTTGGCCTCTGCTGCAACATTTCTGGACGACAGTTAGGAGGGTTACTCCGAAATCTACAGATAATACGATTCATAATGATCCAGCTTTTCTTCTGCTCCACGCTACCACAATCCCGGCACAGAGCTAAAAAAAATGAATATTGCGACATTTATTGAATGCTGCTAAATCCTGCATTCACCTTATGTAGAAAAAAAGCACACCTCCGTCTATTGGGTTGTGGTTGCGCAGAGTAGAGAAAATAAAAAAATTAGAAGACCTAGTCATCACAGCACAAGCCTTATTGATATTACTGTCATGTGTTTAAAACACTGGACAGATAGCCAGCTTTTATCAAATTAACTACCCATGTACATTTTCTGTTATAGTTGTCATTGCACTGTACCCTCCCTGACTTTTCTCTAAAAACAATAAAAAAGCAAGGAAAAAAACTCCCACTTTCTGTGTGTTTGACAAAGAGAAAGTGGTATAGGATGTCACTCAAGTAGTGCTCTCTGTGGGATTTTTTTTTTCCAAATGTCTTAGACCACTGGCAGCTTGGCAAGAAAGCACTGAAAGTCCAATGAGAAAATCTCATGTAATACCTGGCCTAGTTCCACTCTCAATATCCTGGTGGCACACGCATGCCCAGCGGGCAACCAGCTGTGAAGCCGCAAGGATTCATTACCAGCTGCTTACAGTTAAGATGCTAGTGCCAGGGACCAAAGAATGGTAAAGAAACCAGCTCAGGTGAGGACAGCGCTGGATCCCTGGAAAGGTGAGCGTCTGTTTTTTTAAAAGTCAGCACCTACAGTTTTTCTAGCGGATGACTTTAAATATTTTTACACATAAGACCGAAGTCCCTCTTTAAAGGATAAGTTCCCCTTTTGCAACATGTTATATGTTACACCCATATTCAGGGTGTAATGCCCCGTACACACGGTCGGAAATTCCGACCACAAAATCTGACGGATTTTTTCCGACGGATTTTGTCCGACACTGGTGTTGCATACACACGGTCGGACAAAGTTGTCGGAAAATCCGATCATCCTGAATGTGGTGATGTTCGTTGCGTACGACAGGACTATGTAGAGGCTAGTAGCCAATAGCTTTGGTCTTGTAATGTGATCTGAGCATGCGTGGCACTTTGTCCGTCTGAATTCGCTACACACGATCGGAAAAAGTCTTTGTTGTCGGAAAATTTGAGAGCAGGATCTCAAACTTCAGATGGAGCCCACACACGGCCTGAATTTCCGACAACGTGGTCCGGTCGGTCCGGTTTTCGGTCGGAAAATCCGACCGTGTTTACAGGGCATAACAAGTAACATGTTACAGATGCACCGACCCCCACTTCCCCAGTTCTGACAGCTAGCGGGGGATCTTCTCCCCCCCTCGCGCGCTGTCACAATCTGCAAAACAGTGTTCTGTGAATGGGAAAACGACAAGGTTTGGCAGCCTTTGTGGCTGTAGGCTTGTAGTTCTCAATGAACTACCACAATGTTGTTGAGCACTGTGGTAATTCATTAAGTCTTCCTGTCACAGCGTAACTACCTTGCAATATCGGAGGTACGGCCAGACAGATAAGCAGACAGTCTGCAGGACCGTGGCATTACACCCATGTTCTGCTGGTCGGGGGGTGCAATGCTTTACAGGTCCATTACAAAAAAACAATAAATGCATATTTTTTTACCTGCAAAAAATGTGCATGTATTATATTTTTGTGAAAGTGAAATTATCCTTTAAGGAACTGGTTTGTTTAAGTAAATGGATTCTGCTTTCTATGTGCTTTGTTTATCTGCTTGATATTAGACTGCTACTCCCCTATCCTGTTACAGTGATAACAAGCTATTGGAAGACTGGAAATACCGATTATTGTCCCACAATTAAGTCCTACACAGCACATTCCTTGTCTGATCACCACACCAGACTACTGAATCAGTACAGAATCAGAGCATGTATGGCTTTAAGAAGGAATGGGCTGCCTTCAGGGATACCTGCCCTTAAAGTGATTGTAAAGTCTTGCTTTTTTTTTTTTTTTTTTTAAATAACAAACATGTTATACTTACCTCCTCTGTGCAGTGGTTTTGCAAAGAGCAGCCTAGATCCTCCTCTTCTCAGGTCCCTCTTCAGTGCTTCTGGGCCCTCCCTCCTGTCAAGTTCCCCACAGCAAGCAGCTTGCTATGGGGGCACCAGAGCCAAGCTGTAGCTCTTTGTATCCATTCAGACATGGAGCCAATGGCGCTTCTGTGTCTCCGCCAATCAGGAGGGAGAGTCCCAGACAGCCGAGGCACTCGTGCACATCGCTTGATAGAAATGGGCCTCAGGTAAGTATTAGGGGGGCTGAGGGGGGCTTCTACATACAAAAGACTTTACAGAGGTGCCTTGATGAGTGATGCGACTTCCACATATAGTTGCAAATAATGTGCAGATAAAACTTCTGTTTTCAAAGCAAATTTTGTCATTTGTTTTGTTTTTGCAGGCTAGCTTGTAGGTGTAATGGAAACACTTTTGTTTAGTTTTTGCTCTGCAAAGTCCTTCCATGTGCATCTTGCTTTAAAGGCTAGTTATAAATTTGTGTGGTTGCCATTTTTGTTTTGTTTATATACAGTATGGCTACCCTACATCGTTTTTTAGTTCATTTGATCTTTTACTCTACAAGTCATAAAAACAGTCAATTACGCAGTGACAACAATGAGGAATCAAGAATCTTAGACCAATATGCTTCCTTTTCATCTAAATTAAGTAAAAGTTGAATGCAAAAAGTAGAAAGGGGTGACACTGCTTTCATTGTAAATATCTGTGTCATTATAATTCTTACCGAACCAATCCCATCCATCAGTGTAAGCAAAGAAGCCACAACCCTCTTCTCTACTTCATTTTGTGCCCCTTCTCTTTTTGGGCATAGGGCATCCAGTTCATCAATGAAGATAATAGAAGGCTGACTATAAGGATAAGAAAATAAATATAACATTCAATGGTAGAACTATTAAATTACATAGCAATCGGTACTTTTCTGTGTTTACATATAAAGGTAAAAAAATAAAATTATCCATATCGCATTCTTGTTGAAGCTGCTCTTTGTTAAGCAATGTTTTAGGCTGACCTTGGCTGAACAGGAGGCCTCCTCAGCAGTATGACAACACTGCCTCAAGATAGACTAGGGTATTCCCAGGGGAGCTCTTCTGGCTGTTATCCATCTTTTTAATATTCTAAGGGTGAATCTTTTATTAACATGGTAAATTCCTGAAGCAAATAGATAGAAACCAGCTGTATACTACGCAAATACTTAATAGAATGTGTGGTTTCATGTAGCAAATACCCAATTGCACTGGATTTCATGTACTAAGCTTTACTGCCCTCCTCATATGTTTTAGAATAGCACATCTTAGAACTCAACCTCACAAAGAAAAATCATTGTTTACAACCAGAGAAAAGCTGAACACAAATTAAGTGAACCTGTAGTTTGATCATACTGGGCAAGCAGTAACAGATTCCTTTTAGAGACCCTAAAGCCAGCCATACATGTATCAAAATTTCAATCCATCTATGGGCAGGCTGATTGTACCCAAGTTGAACCATCGATTGACCTAGGTACAACTAATCTGTCAAATTTTTTACATTCGTTTACTGCCCCTGCCGGCAGAACACAATAGAACTGCGGAAGGAATTGCCCCATCAATACTGACTGTGTTGAAAGAAAGAAAAACTGAATAATCTAAAGCTTTAAGTATTTACTTGTCTTTGACTGATTCCCCCACTGCCGTGACCTACTGCTGGTGCTTTAAAAAATACCTCAGGGTATGGGGGACTATGTGACACTGCCCCTGCCTTGGATCAGAGTTACAGGGATGCAAGTGAATAATAAGTAGATATTCCTTAGGGTCCTATAGTAAAGGGACGTTTTACTGTGCCCAGTATAGAAAAAGTACAGGTTTACTTTTAGTAAATATTTAAATAGCATTTGTACTTCATTAACCACTTGCCGACCGACACTTGCCGACCCGGAGCATCACGGATCATGGTAAACGGCCGTTTAACATGTGATCGCTCCATCAAATGACAACGCGATCACTTGTAAACAAACCGGCGTCACGTCATGCCGCCGGTTCTTTCCTCCCCTCTCTGTACCGATCGATACAGTGAGAGGGGAGAGGGGGAGAGATTGCAGCAGCGCTGTGGGCTGGATGTGTAGTGCCCACAGTGCTGCTCAGTGACAATACTCTGCCCATACTCTGCAACACTGTGCAATACTCTGCCAATATTCTGCAACACTGCGCAATACTGTGCAATACTGTGAAATACTCTGCAACACTGCAATACTCTGCCAATACTATGCCAATACTACAAGAAAGCTCTATTTGTGTGAAAAAAGGACAAAATTTCATATGGGTACAGTGTTGCAGTAATTGTCATTCAAAGTGTGAGAGCACCGAAAGCTGAAAATTGGTCTGGTTAGGAAGGGGGTTTAAGTGCCCAGTGGTCAAGTGGTTAAAGTATAACTGAAGAAAAACTTTTATTGTTTTTAGATAGAATGGAGAGGAATTACCTGTTTTTATTGCTGTCTGTGTCCCAGTTTGGTATATTTACCCTCTCTATGTGTCCTGGTGATCGTTATCACCAACAATTTAAGAACATTCCAAATTTTGATTAGTCATCAGACAGGAATAGAGGACAAATCTGTGGACACTAGTGATCCTGTGACTATCAGCAATTTCCCTTACTTTTTAAGGATTTCCTCTCACATCCTGCTGTGACTGTGGGACAGGAAGAAGGTAAATCTCCACCCTGGAGCACATATTGCAGAAAAAAAAAAAAAAACCTTACAGGCCCCCGATTTGTCTTTCCACAATGAAAAAAAAAAGTTGTGCCTTCAGTTCTACTTAATGAGTACAATGCCATAAAGGAGAAGGATAAGGAAAGTATGTACTTCTAGTACTTCCAGGATTTAAACTTTAAATCTTATGCCCCGTACACACGATCGGAAATTCCCCAAGCAAAAGTCCAATGTGAGCTTTTGGTCAGAAATTCCGACCGTGTGTATGCTCCATCGGACTTTTGCTGGCGGAATTCCCGCCAGCAAAATATTGAGAGCAGGTTCTCTATTTTTCGGTCGGAAAAAGTTCTGATCGGAAATTCCGATCGTCTAGCAATTCCGACACGCAAAATTCCTACGCATGCTGGGAAACAATTTGACGCATGCTCGGAAGCATTGAACTTCATTTTCTTGGCTCGTCGTAGTGTTGTACGTCACCGCGTTCTTGACAGTCGAAAGTTCAGAGAACTTTTGTGTTACCGTGTGTATGCAAGCCAAGCTTGAGCGGAATTCTGTCGGAAAAACCATCCAAGTTTTTTCCGACGGAGAATCTGCTCGTGTGTACGCGGCATTAGTGTATAAAAGCTCTTCTAGTCCTGTGTGCCTCCATAGAATTTTCCTGCTGCCATGACAGCACTAACAGATAATTCCCTGTAACTCAAGTTATTCTTCAAAATTCCAAAAAACTTCCCTACCTACCTTTTTTATGGCATATTACAATAAACTTGCAATTTACAAAAAAAAATTTCAATTTTGTAAAAAAAAACAAAAAAACAAACAAAAAAACTTTGTGGGTAAGGTTATACCGTTGGGATGCCTCAGCGAATATCTGCCGCAGCCTGGCTTCTGACTCTCCGTAATACCTAAAATAAAAGAAGAAGTAAGCTTCTAGGATATCACTATGGTTGCTTTAGCAGCCTAGATTCTCAAGAGTAAAACACCAAAAGCACAATTATGGACTACTTGGTATTTTTTGTCCTAGGGAGAGATAGACTCACTAGGCCTAAAAGTTCTAAATATAGACTCACATTAAATATATTTTGGAATTTACCATGTGTTAGCTCCCCAAACTGCAGCACAGCAACAAGGAGTTAATCAGACTGCCTATCATAGGTAGAAAGAAAAGGTGGGCCTGAAGCAAAAAATAAATAAATAAGCAAAGGGCATGAATGATTGGGTGAAGAGGGGAGACAGCGATGGAAATGATTAACCACTTTAAGACCAGCCTAGTTTTGAGATTTTGGTGTTTACATGTTTAAAACATTTTTTTTTTGCTAGAAAATTACTTTTATATTATATACATTATGAATTGTTTTTTTTTCTAACACCCTAGGGAATAAAATGGCGGTTGTTGCAATACTTTTTTTTCACACCGTATTTGCACAGCGGTCTTACAAGCGCACTTTTTTTGGAAAAAAATCACTTTTTTGAATAAAAAAAATAAGACAGTAAAGTTAGTCCAATTTTTTTTTATATCCTGAAAGATAATGTTACGCCGAGTAAATTAATACCCAACATGTCACACTTCAAAATTGCGCCCACTCGTGGAATGGCGTCAAACTTTTACCCTCAAAAATCTCCATAGGCGATGTTTAAAAAATATAACAGGTTGCATGTTTTGCGTTACAGAGGAGGTCTAGGGCTAGAATTATTGATCTCACTCTACCGATCGCGGCGATACCTCACATGTGGTTTGACCACCGTTTTCATATGCGGGCGCTACTCACGTATGCGTTCGCTTCTGCACGCAAGCTCGTCGGGCCGGTGCGCTTTAAAAAAAAAAAAATGTTTTCTTATTTATTTTACTTGATTTTATTTCTTTTTTCATTGTTTTTAAAAAAAAATAATAATAATTGGGTCACTTTTATTCCTATTACAAGGAATGTAAACATCCCTTGTAATAGAAAAAAGGCATGACAGGTCCTCTTAAATATGAGATTTGGGGTCAAAAAGTCCTCAGATCTCATATTTGGACTTAAATACAAAAAAAATTAAAAAAAATTGTCATTTGAAAAAATGACAACAGAAAAATGTTCCTTTAAGAGGTATGGGCGGAAGTGACGTTTTGATGTCGCTTCTGCCCTGCTATGGTATAAAAACGGGTGGGAGCCATCTTCCCCTCACTCGTCTCCATACCCAGCTAGGAAGAGGACCCGATCACCTCCGCCGCTACCGACGGCTCCGGTAAGCGGCAGAGGGGGTGGGGGCACCTCTCCCGCCGCCGATAACGGTGATTTTGCTGTGAATCCGCCGCGGAGACCACCATTATCGTGAATACGACCAACGCCTGAAGAGATGGATACCTCGGTTGTGGCAGCAGCTGCTGCCGTTACCGAGATATCCCTCTTCAAAAAAGGGACGTACATCGTCGTGCGCTTGTTGTAAAGTGGTTAAGGCATGATGGGTATGATTTATGCACTATTCTGATTGGTGGAAGCAAGGGGTCTGGGTTGGACTTTGTACAAGAACAGGAAGTCATCAGCTGGAGAGAGAACTGGCCACCCACCCTCCTTGTGTTTTGGTTTGGTTCGAGGTTTGAAGTCACAGCAGCCTGGCGGTTGTGGTCTTTGGAGGCGGTAAAAAAGTTTGTATATCGTCTCCGAGCCGATGTGTTGCGTCTAGGGGCCTATTGTTTCCGCAGACAAAATTAACCAGTTTTCGGTGTAGTGCCTTCAAAGATCAGCAACCTTAATATATATATATTTCTGTTTTAAAGGAATTGTTTTTTGTTACCATTGTTACATGTTAATAAAAGGCTGATATGGCTAATTTTGTATCCAAACTCTGATGTGGTCTGGTTCTTGTCGGGTATAGGTACAGAATGGGTTTGGGATGGCATAGCAGGTAATCTTATTAGAAATGGGGACACCTGTTATAGCTCAGTCATGATTTTCCCTCAGTCATGTTCATATATGGGGCCCACTATGCATTTGCTAGAAGATTAGAATAAAACTGTCATACAGAAAAATGTAACCAATGGATTATATATACCCAGATCTGAGATAAATGGACCAAAGCATAAGATATGTATAATCCAAAAGATAAGGGGCAATCACTAGGCTTGAAAGGTGAATTGTAAATATATATATATATATATATATATTGTTTTAACTATAGAAAATATACAATGTGCATAGAAGTTCAAATTATAGTGACATTTAACAATATTTCATTTTTTTCTTATTGTGCTACTAGGAAACGAGGTAAGGGTAGATCTGCAGAAATAAAACCTGCTTGAAGTTCTATTTCCATTTTACCCAAAACAAAAAAGGTTTTTGCCCGATTTCCACTTCATTCCACCAACGCAACAAGGTTATAATAGAGTACAACCTTTTATTTGCCCTGGATTTGTACTAGTAATTCAAATAAATGTGGTGAAAACCAACCACGTAAACTGTTCAATTGGATCACTTAGCAGGGAGAAATGGTTTTAATTTAACTATAATGTATATTTAATTTGTTCTACCGATAACCATCACACCACTCTTGTCCACTCTTGGAAAATCGGTGCCAAAGAAGGGGATGTTGCTATAATTTCCTACTGTTCCGAGTATCAAATTATTCCAGACATTCCAGAGAATATCTTAAAAGCTTCTGCAGAAAAGAATTTCTGTTACAATACTTAGACTATTACTATCTGTTTACAGTTTAGTTACTCTGTTATATATTACTTTACCAAACAGGGAATTAGCCGTTAGTATAGAAAAATAGAGAAAGCAGACACAGATGATAAATAAAATGAGAATTTGTGTCAGGGGGAATATAATACCACTGGGAGCATATGATAAAACTATAACATCAACTACACTTCCTTTGGAACATTTTTAAATTATATGTATACAAAAAAAGATTATGGTGTATTTTTTTTAATTTAACATATTTTGTGCAGTCAGCATGCAAGAATTTACTAAAATGTTCTTTATGATGCATTTACCCTACAGAGAAACAAGCCAGGAACATACAAACAGCCACAAAATACAGATGTTTTTACCAATGGTACATAGCGACAAAGCAAAAAAAAAAAAGAAACAAATCACACAGCGGTTCATCTTACTTGCTCATTATTTCTGGACCATTGATGACTGAAACATGAGCTCCAACTTCATTAGAAATTGCTCTAGCTATCAATGTCTTGCCTGTTCCTGGGGGCCCATAAAGTAGAACCCCACGTGGAGGAGGAATTCCTGCAAATAAAACAAAGAGACATCATGTATGCAAATAAATAAAGCTCATTAACCACTTTCTGACCGGCGCACGACGATGTACGTCCCTTTTTTGAAGAGGGATATCTTGGTAACAGCAGCAGCTGCTGCCACAACCGAGGTATCCATCTCTTCAGGCGCCGGTCGGCTGTCCGATAATGGTGGTCATCGCGGCGGATTCGCCGCGAGATCACCATTATCAGCGGCGGGAGAGGTGCCCCCCCCCTCCCGCCGCTCTCCCGCGCCTTCCGCCGCTTACCGGAACCGTCGGCAGCGGCGGAGGCGATCGGGTCCGTTCCCCTCCTGTGTCTAGAGATGAGTGACGCTAAGATGGCCGCCACTCATCTCTATACCATAGGAGGGCGGAAGCGACGTCAAAAACGTCACTTCCGCCCATACCTCTTAAAGAGGAATTGTCAAATGTCATTTTTTTAAATGACATTTTTTTTTTTTTTTTCATTGAAGTCCAAATATGAGATCTGAGGACTTTTTGACCCCAGATCTCATATTTAAGAGGACCTGTCATGCTTTTTTCTATTACAAGGAATGTTTACATTCCTTGTAATAGGAATAAAAGTGAGCCAATTAATTTTTTTTAAAAAAACAGAAAAATAAATAAGAAAAACAAAAATGTTTTTTTTAAAGCGCCCCGTCCCGACGAGCTTGTGCGCAGAAGCGAACGCATACGTGAGTAGCGCCCGCATATGAAAACGGTGGTCAAACCACACATGTGAGGTATCGCCGCGATCGGTAGAGCGAGAGCAATAATTATAACCATAGACCCCCTCTGTAACGCAAAATATGCAACCTGTAGAATTTTTTAAACGTCGCCTACTGAGATTTTTGAGGGTAAAAGTTTGATGCCATTCCACGAGCGGGCGCAATTTTGAAGCGTGACATGTTAGGTATCAATTTACTCAGCGTAACATTATCTTTCACAATATATAAAAAAATTGGACTAACTTTACTGTTGTCTTATTTTTTTATTCAAAAAAGTGACTTTTTTCCCAAAAAAAAGTGCGCTTGCAAGACCGCTGCGCAAATACGGTGTGAAAAAAAGTATTGCAACGACCGCCATTTTATTCTCTAGGGTGTTAGAAAAAAAAACAATATATATAATGTTTGGGGGTTCTAAGTTTTTTTCTAGCAAAAAAAACTGTTTTAAACATGTAAACACCTAAAATCCAAAACGAGGCTGGTCTTAAAGTGGTTAAAATGAGTTTAAAGTGAACCTGGTCTGTGCATAGAGAAACAATATTTATGTAGAGAAGGCACCACATACATGTCATAGTCTTCAACTCAATCCTTTCATCTAGATTTAGAGCTAAATCAATGTCCTGTGCCTTGACTTGGATATCACATGGATATCACAGGGGCTTCACATGGATATCAAGATTCATTTTAACACTAAAGGGCCATACACACGGGCCGAATATCGGGTGGCATCGGCCTGTTCAAAAGAAACCGGTCGACATTTTCGAGCCGGGTATATTAAAGCTGGTCCAACAGAAGCCGGTCGTTCGTCCTATCAGAACACAATAGCTCCACGGGAGAGATCACCGTGCTAATGTCAGATTGTTGGTACAGCAGCTCCTCCTGAGCTCGCTGGGTTGAACGAACAAAAAAAAAAATGAGTGTGTACCATACCTAACATACATACTTGCAGGCACCATCAACAGTAATACTACATTGGGCACAATCTTAAACCGCGTACACACGATCGGAATTCTTGTCGGAAAAAGCTCTGATGGTTTTCCCAACGGAATTCCGCTCAAACTGTCTTGCCTACAAACGGCCACACCAAATTCCGACCGTCAAGAACGCAGTGACGTACAACACTACGACGAACTAAGAAAAAATTAAGTTTAATGCTTCCGAGCATGCGTCAAATTGTTTCTGAGCATGCGTAGGAATTTTGTGTGTCGGAATTGCTACAGACGATCGGAATTTCCGATAGAAACCTTTTCCTTTTTGAAAAATTGAGAACCTGCTCTCAAATTTTTGCTGGCGGGAATTCGGCCAGCAAAATTCCGATGGAGCCTATACACGGTCGCATTTTCCGATGAAGAGTTCTCATCGGTCTTTTGCTGGCTGAAATTCCGATCGTGTATAGGCGGCATCAGGCTATCTGCTCTCCACTTGACATTACAGAATTACCCCACACTGCGCCCTGCTTTTTACACTTTCATAAAATGCAGACCACAGTGTACAGTCTGTGGTGTACCATGGAGTTTGCTCCGCTTAACATTGCAAAATAAAGAAGCACTGGTCACATTACTCTGGCAGGTCATGTGACAGGGCTCTTTTTTTTTTTTTTTAATTGCTCTCCGCTGCCTTTACCGTCCCAAAGCAAGCAGAGTGCAGCACACATTTGTACAGCTGCATAAAGGTGGTAGTAAAGAAAATCAAAATTGACATATACGATAGTCTGCCACTGACATTTTTTTTTTTTTTTCAACTTCACTTAACAGACTAAGCTGTGCAGCAAAAGTGGAAGTCAGAGGGTTGAGACAACTGATTTAAAACTGACAAGTGTGCTTACAATGATCAGCATTTATTCATTCAGTCAAAACCTTTATCTGGAAAGGAAAATTTGAATTTAGCTGGAGATAGGCTTTCATTTGTAAGTCACTTATGAAAAGCGATATAAAACTCTACCCTCTCCAGAAAATGCTACTGTCCAAGGGTGGCTCAGTTTCTCCTCCATTGATAGGGGAGCCACCATAACACAGGAGGTGTGTTACTGGCCAGATCAGCAGGTACAAATAAAGACAAACAAAACAGAAACCACCACATCTAATGGTTGGTAAGTGGTATTATATAACATTTTTGTTTTGGGGTTTAATATAACTTTATCAATTATTGTTCTCTGATAGCCTGATATGATTCAAAGGAATAGAATATTTTTACACCCTTTGTGTTGCAAACCCTAGAAATTTTCTAATGTTTCATTTTTTTTTCTTAGTGGGTGACAGAAAGCTCAGTATCATTTTTTAACATAGTTGTTATAGTGTAGTCTATAGTCTTGTGTAAGTTGTATCTTGTACTTCATGTTCTTCATGTGTAAACCTGCAATTATTATAATATTTAGACAGACATGAAAAAATGGCCAGCATCACAGTATCATGTCTCAACTTACCATAGGTCTTAAAAAGTTCAGGCTGTTTCAGTGGCAACTCTATTGTTTCCCTAATCTCTTTCAACTGGGTGTGTAAGCCACCAATCATATCGTAAGTCACCTTATTTTTGATATCATCTTCCGAATGGGAAGTCAGCTTCGGACATTTACATCTGATTTTAGTTTGTGGTGATAAATAATAAAAAACATCTGCGTTGCATTTAATTCCAGGTTTTCTGCATGAAATTGTTTGACTGTCGTCACCAGTACCAAAGATTACAGGACTTTGAGAGGCCTCTGGTTGCAGCTCTTCATTTATGGCATTCGTGTCAGGAGAAAGACATGAAGTGTTAATGTCACTAAGCTTACATGGGGTACTGGTAACAGCTTCACCCTGACAGTCTTCAATGCCAAGTAAGCTGAGCTGTAAAGACAAGTCCAAACTACTGCTGTCCACCGTTGTCTTTTCCAGAGTTGTGTCATATGTGCTGCTGGATAAAGGTTCCTGCACTACCCCATCAGGTCCTTTAATGCTTGTAACTTGCAAGGAACAAGGTCGGCCAAAGAAACTCAAGTTCATAAGATTTCCAGGTAAAACAATCTTGCCATCTGGAATGCAATTTAAAATACAAGAAATAATAAAGTTACAAAAGCAAGAAAACACAACAGAACAAGTCAACGCATTAAATAGGGAAACAAAGTGAAATGTCCTTGAGCAAAGTGCAGGGACCTATATCAACCAATCAGATTAAATCTTGCTAGTGTCTCACTGTAGTGATGAACATCTGCTCATCTGCAGCAAGTCATTATACTTTACACATTTTCATAAACAATGCAGTAAAGATATACAAAATATGGACTATAAATATGGGTGGTGTTTTTGTGACGATTTGGGGAAGAAAAATCTTCCACAGCTTCTTCCAATACTGCCTCAATATCTTCTTCATTCCCTTCTCTGGCTGCATCCTCTAATGCCCCATACACATGGTTGGAAATTCCGACCACAAAATCCATCGGATTTTTTCAGACGGATTTTGTCCGACACTGGTGTTGCATACACACGGTCGGACAAAGTTGTCGGAAAATCCGATCATTCTGAACGCGGTGACGTTCTTTGCGTACGACGGAACTACGTAGAGGCTAGTAGCTAATAGCTTTGGTCTTGTAATTTGATCTGAGCATGCGTGGCACTTTGTCTGTCGGAATTCGCTACACACGATCGAAAAAAAGTCCGATCAGACTTTGTTGTCCGGAAAATTTGAGAGCAGGATCTCAATTTTTTTCCGACGGAAAAAGTCCGATGGCGCCCACACACGGTCGGATTTTCCGACAACATGGTCCGATAGGACATTTTCCGTCGGAAAATCCGACCGTGTGTACGGGGCATAAGACTGGCATATCAGGATCTGACTCTGGTTAAGAAGCAAGAGTAGGAGATAAGGTGTGACATTTCTGGGTACTGGCATTGCTGTAATCTGTTCGAGGAAATGTGACATTGATACAGAGAATTCTGCTTTGGTCAAATAAGCTGCTTGTTGTGTGCCTAAAATAGAGCTAGAATCAGATGCTGAGACTGGTGTTAGATCGAGTTCTTGTCTTGTCACTCTGAGGGTGAGTGTTGTGTGGACCTTTGGCAGAGCGAATGTTCGCCTGCAATTTTGCATTGGTTCCCTTTCATCTCTCGCCATAGCTACAAGTCAGGGTATTGCCTTGTGGGGTATTCATGAAATAGGGTGCAGAGTATAGGGTAAGCATGTCTGTAAGGAGCATGTGGTAACCCAGGTGTAGACCATCCTGTACCAAATGTTTTTTGGCAAAACGGTAGGAGGATGCGCCAAGGGCTTTAGGTGAAAGTGGCCATCAAGTGCGTGACCAGTTATGTGAAGTAACATCTGGTCATCCACCTGAGACTAACCTCTGAGTAGTTAAATTTTAAGGGCAAGTCTAAAATGTGTACTCTGTGACCTGAATACTTTCCAAACATAGCCCCATATTACAGTGATGGTCAGAGATACAGGGTGACCCTGCAATACCTGTGCATGATGCTGGACTTTATATAAAGCCTAGCTTTTTCCCATCATAGTGGGCATATTCCCAAAGGAATCTTCAGGGACTGGGTTCCATACGAATGGATCATAGCCCTGGACCTGTACAAAACCCTGTGGCTGACTCAACATGTTGCACCCAGTACCAAGATGAACGCCCACACAAAATCCAGTGACTGAAGCAATATTACAGGCCCTCCGGGTACAGCTTCCGCATTTTTACAGAAGTTGCTCCAATCTGGATACACTGTTTCTACGTTGGCATTGGAAGACAGTTGATTGAAGAGATAAATACAGGCATACCCCACTTTTAAGTACACAATGGGGTTTATTTACTAAAGCTGGAAAGTACAAAATCAGGCTCACTTCTGCATAGAAACCAATGAGCTTCCAGGTTTTATTACCAAAGCTTAATTGAACAAGCTGGGGTTAGAAGCTCATTGGTTTCTATGCAGAAGTGAGCCTGATTTTGCACTTTCCAGCTTTAGTAAATAAACCCCATTGTGTACTTAAAAGTGGGGTATGCATGTAAGAAAAAATAATAAACCAGTTGTGCTAAGCATGATTTTCTATGTAAGGAGAAAAGGTGCATCTCCTTCAGACTCTGGCACAAATCGGAGGCCAAACTGAGTAAGGTAGTTTTAAAGGGAAGGCACCAAGAGGGCATGTCCTCTAAAGCTTTGCCAGTGTCCAATCACCATAAAGTACATGCCTATAACCCATGTTATATGAATAACCTGCTTGTGTCCAGTACTGTACAATTAAGATAACATTTTACAACACTGTATACACTGTAGTCCTAGAAGACATCCATAAAGAATCCAAATGTCTTACCCATAAGTCTTAGCAGAAATGAAGACAACTCTTCCACATTGACAGCATCAGCATCCCTTTCCCTATGATGATGAATGGAAACAAACCAACATGGTAAATGAAGGTTCTTCACATATACACATGTATGTGTCTCACAAATGTTACAGTTTAAGTTTTATCAATCTTTGTGGTAACAAGCTTAACTCAATATGATGTGCTATATGCTTTTGTCCTGAAAGGGAAATACATTTTAAGCAGCCCTCCAAGTAAAAACTTGTGTTTTAACCACTTTAAGACCAGCCTCGTTTTGGATTTTAGGTGTTTACATGTTTAAAACATTTTTTTTTGCTAGAAAAAAACTTAGAACCCCCAAACATTATATATTGTTTTTTTTCTAACACCCTAGAGAATAAAATGGCGGTTGTTGCAATACTTTTTTTCACACCGTATTTGCGCAGCGGTCTTGCAAGCGCACTTTTTTTGGAAAAAATTCACTTTTTTGAATAAAAAAATAAGACAACAGTAAAGTTAGTCCAATTTTTTTATATATTGTGAAAGATAATGTTACGCCGAGTAAATTGATACCTAACATGTCACGCTTCAAAATTGCGCCCGCTCGTGGAATGGCATCAAACTTTTACCCTCAAAAATCTCCATAGGCGACGTTTAAAAAATTCTACAGCTTGCATATTTTGCGTTACAGAGGAGGTCTATGGCTATAATTATTGCTCTCACTCTACCAATCGCGGCGATACCTCACATGTGTGGTTTGACCACCGTTTACATATGCGGGCGCTACTCACGTATGCGTTCGCTTCTGCGCACGAGCTCGTCGGGACGGGGCGCTTTAAAAAAAATTTTTTTTGTTTTGCTTATTTATTTTTCTTGATTTTATTTATTTTTACACAGTTTTTTTAAAAAAAATTAATTGGCTCACTTTTATTCCTATTACAAGGAATGTAAACATTCCTTGTAATAGAAAAAAGCATGACAGGTCCTCTTAAATATGAGATCTGGGGTCAAAAAGTCCTCAGATCTCATATTTGGACTTCAATGGAAAAAAATAAAAAATAAATGTCATTTAAAAAAATGACATTTGAAAATTCCTCTTTAAGAGGTATGGGCGGAAGTGACGTGTTTGACGTCGCTTCCGCCCTCCTATGGTATAGAGATGAGTGGCGGCCATCTTACCATCACTCATCTCTATGCTCAGCAGGAGAAAGGACCCGATCGCCTCCGCCACTGCCGACGGTTCCGGTAAGCGGCGGAAGGCGCGGGAGAGTGGCGGGAGGGGGGGCACCTCTCCCGCGGCCGATAACGGTGATCTCGCGGCGAATCCGCCGCGATGACCACCATTATCGGAATGCCGACCGGCGCCTGAAGAGATGGATATCTCGGTTGTGGCAGCAGCTGCTGCCGTTACCGAGATATCCCTCTTCAAAATCAGGACGTACATCGTCGTGCGCCGGTCGGAAAGTGGTTAAACAGGACAAATAATACCATATAAGGGAACTCATTCAGAGAAGACCCCAATTACACTTTTGCATCTGGAACATACTGAGTCCGTACATTAGCAGGTAAGGTTCTAAAAGAAGGAAGATATTTCTAATCAAATATATTTTTATTAAGATTTTCGTGTACAAAAGGTGACAGTAGTGTACAAGCCACTTCACATAGAGAATGACCAAAACATATAAAGTCAAATAAAAAGAAGTCAGCATTAAAGACAGAACTGACAGAACATTTTCCAGAAGCAGGAATTATAGCAGACACCAGGTAATGAAAGATAACATCACTGAAATGTAATACCCTGTTTATAGGATAACCAAGGTTCCCCCAACGCTGTTGAAACTTATATTGTGGAAGATGTCTAGTATTCTTCATGACTCCCATGCCAAGTTCCTCAAGGTTTGCGGCCCGTGGTGGTCCTACGCTCTTCCCACTTTGCATCCGATCAGCCTAGGCCTCGCTAACTGACCTCCTCTACCCTCCTGACCTGGGGGTACCCTTTTCCTTAACCTACCCAATCTTCCTGCACCGCACCCACTTTCTTTCTCCATCTTTCCTTCTCCTCCCTTGTGTCCCCCCTTCACCACCTATCCCCCCCCCCCTTTTTAATTTTTCTCTCTCTTATTTGTCTTTCCCATTTCCCATTGGTCTTTTGTTTTTGTGTTTTCTCATTTTTGTTCTTTGTTTGTATGACCCCGATTTTAGTTTTGTTTTCCAAATTTTGGCGGAATACTCCACGTCTTAACCTCTGAGCAATTAAGCTCAGTTACCCTATATTGACCCCTGGCCTCGGCCGGAGGGCCGTTGATGTTTGACAATTCCCACTATCAAATATGCTTCTAATGCTCACTATTAAGCTGTGCCATGTCATGCTTATTGTTTACATCCCCTGCGTGGGATTATTACAGTTGTTCTCCTTTCTCAAAAATTTCAATAAAAAGATTGTACCAGAAACTTATATTGTGGACCATATCTAAACGCCAGTAGTTGCTCGTAACCTAAAATTACATTGAAGTGGCATTTAACTTCAGAAAGATTGGGGGTCAAAGAAGATTTCTATTTTTTTGACTAACATACAGTTGTGCGCATAACTTTTGGGATATCGGTCAAACTTTTGATCAGGGTCATTTGGGTAGTTTCTGTTTCCATTATGATTTAAAAAAGTAAACGCAGTTGATTGATAATAAATGGCTTCAGCCAAACACTATCCATGAGTGAAAGAAATGTTTTTGTGTTATCATTCATATTCTCTGAAAAATGGCCAAGAAATCAGAAATTCTGCCAGGGTATGTAAACTTATAAGCACAGCTGTATATATTCACAGCTGTAGGTCTAACTTGGGCAGGAAGTTTGTCCATATTTACATTCAAGATTGCCTGCTCCACATTAACCTTAATAAAGATCTTGGTCACTTAGGAAAGGAATCTAAAGATTGAATTCCACTAACTCTGAATGCTGATAGAGGACCAAAGTATGTGAGCCAAGGTGCCCACTTTTCTACAACCCCTCTAGCAAAGGTTATCGCCAATGTTAGAGAATTTAGCAATGGAACATGGCGTTAAATACCATCTGAGGTGGGCCATTTCCCAATGGTTAGCCCATTTAGAGTAGGAGTAGGTATATTGGATGACCTTTTTCCATTGTGCTTCCAAAGAAGCCTGCAGTTCTGATTCGCATTTTACCAAAAGGTAATTTTTAACAAAGATTAACTTGGAATTGAGCTCATGGGAGAACAATGAAATACCTCTGGGTGTCTTAGAAGTAGAATTCCAGAAAGACCAAACAAAGAGGGTATTTTCAAAAAAGGTAGAGCATGTTGTTTAAGAAACAGAGCTAATCTAGCATAAAGCAAAAAAAAAAATATGTGGGGGAAATAATGAATCTTTGCTGAAGAGCTGTAAAAGGGATCACTTTCTCATTCTCCAAGTGATCATTAGTTGCAGGTATACCTTTAAGTTCTCAGCGTTTAAGATATATAACAGATCAATATTTTAAGGGTTTCAATGGGTATTGGGATATCGGTCACCTTAGGAGATGGCCTATTGAATATAAGATAGTAATCTATTGCTGTTGCCGAGATGATCGGATGTGGGTTATGGTGTACACAGTAACAAGTGAAAGCAGCCCACACCAGAAATCATAAGCTTCCCAAGGGAACCGCTGCGTGCTCGATAGCACACCATGATTTATCATTAGGAGAACTAATCCAGAATTTTACTTGGTCAACCATGGTGGCCATATGATAATCTTTCAGGTTAGGTAATCCTATACTGCCTACTGATCTATTTTTCATAAGGATAATGGAAGAGCACCAGGCTCTTTTACCCATCCACACAAATTATGAGATTTTAGCTTGCAATGTGCAGTAAAACACCTCAGGGATATGTATGGGCAGAGTTCTTAAGGAATAAAGAATTTGGGGGAGGAGAATCATTTTTAATGTAGCAAGTCTGCCCGTTCAAGAAAGCTAGCACTTTTTCTTTCTATTTCGCGTTGCATGGAGTCCATAACGGAATGAAATTTCTTGCGAATAGACTGGACAAAGGTGTGGTGATGTTAGCACCTAAGTATTTGAGAGAGAGCATGTAGCCCAAGGGAAAGGGAGAGCGCTCTGAAGACGGGCCTGGGTTTTTAGATCAACTTTGACACCAAGAACGCTAGATTTGGCAGCAATAATCTTATAGTAGGAAACTTTGTGGAAATGTTATAGAATCCTGTGTGTCCTCGGCAAGAAAAGAGCCAGATTAGAAAATGTCAATATAATGTCATCTGCAAACAACATGATCATATGTTTAGTATGGTTAACTGCCATGCCTTCTGTCTGTATGGAATTTTTCAGCTAACAGTTCCATAAGAAGTGTGAATGTTAAAGGAGAGAGGGGACCTTCCTGTCTTGTGCCGTTTGTAACAGTAATACAAAAAAAAAACTGGTTACCTAGCGACACTAATGCAGCAATCAGAAAAAACGATCGCTTAGTGACACTGGCAAAAGGGGGTGAAAGGGTTAACTAGGGGCAATCAGGGGGTTAAACCTTTATTAGGTAATATATGGGGGTACCTGACGCTATATAAAACCTGACGGGGAACCTAAATAACGAAATAACTAACTGGCTAACCAGCGTCACCAGTGACATTTTATACGGTGATCACTGGTGAAAGGGTTAATCTAGGGGCAATCAGGGGTTTAAAACCTTTATTTAGGTTGTAATATGGGGGTACCTGACCTATAAACCTATTTATGAACCTATATAACATGGCGGTTAACCTAAAAAAAAACTGGTTACCTAGCGACACTAATGCAGCGATCAGAAAAACGATCGCTTAGTGACACTGGCAAAAGGGGGTGAAACGGGTTAACTAGGGGCAATCAGGGGGTTAAACCTTTATTAGGTAAGATATGGGGGTACCTGACGCTATATGTAATACGGAACTGATTGAAGAGCATACCCTCGGAAAAAACAAAGTCTACAATGCAGAGATAGCTGCATGAATTGCACCCGAGAAGCCAAATTTATGAAGTACCTGAGATTAGGGTTGCACCGATACCGAGTCATTTCATGAGTACCAGATCTTTCTTGATCTACCTGACCTTGGCTTGGTATTAAGAGATCCCCACATTTTCCACTTCTAATTAAGTGATTGAACAGTACTGACTGCCATATTCAAGGCTTTGAATATATTTTTATATCCTTTTCCATCATTGTAAAGTTTCTTTGCCTATACCGTTATGCAGGTCTTTTGACTGTTCTTTTCTACCTCCTCATGGCTCAGTGTCTAGCCTGCTTAGTGCATCCATGTGAGAGCTAACTCATTGACTACTTCTACACAAACACTAATTGTGATTTAAAAAGCCACAAATGTGGGAAATTAACCTTTAACTGCCATTTTAACCTGTGTGTGCCACATTCTGTGTCTGTACCAAGGCCAAACATTCCACGGTATGAAAACTTTTTATCTGGGCCATTTGGGTGATTTCTGTTATCACTATGATTTAAAAAGGATCCATAAATGATAATAAAAATAAATGGCTTCATGTGATTGCTATCCTTAACCACTTCAATACCAGGCACTTTCCACCCTTCCTGCCCAGGCCAATTTTCAGCTTTCAGCGCTGTGACTTTTTAAATGACAATTGCGCGGTCATGCTACACTGTACCCAAACAAAATTTTTATAATGTAATAATAATAACCTCTGCATTTTTTTTGCTAAACAAATAAAAAAAGACCTAAAATGTTGAAAAAAAAGGTTTTCTTTGTTTCGGTTATAAAATGTTATAAATAGGTATGTTTTCTCCTTCACTGATGGGCACTGATGAGGCTGCACTGACGGGCACTGATAAGGCGGCACTGATGAGGTGGCACTGATAGGCAGCACTGATGGGTTCTTATGGGTGGCACTGATGGACACTGATAGATGGCACTGATAGGCAGCACTGATGGAACTGGCAGGCATTGCTGATGGGCACTGATTGGCATCATGTCTGGGCACTGACTGGCATACGTGGTGGCCATCCATAATCAGAATCCCTGGTGGTCATGGGTGGGCATCCATGGGGGGGGGGACTGCTCTGACAATCAATCAGTGCAGACCCCCCCCCCCATCAGCTCTCCTCTACTCAGGTCTGTCAGACGCGAGTGAGGCTTTTCCTGTTTACACTGTGATCAGCTGTGATTGGACATGGCTGATCATGTGGTAAAGAGCCTCCGTCAGAGGCTCTTTACCAAGATCGGTGTTGTGGTGTGTCAGACTGACACGCCGCACCACCAATCGGCACGCGCCGGCTGTTCATCCTGGAAGACGTCATATGACGTCCATTCTGGATACCTGAACCACAGCCCGACCCTCATTTTGATATAGGCCGGGCGGGAAGTGATTAAATAAAAGACAGTTTTTTGGCATGATCAGTCATATTTTCAATATTAATGCCAAAATGTCACAATTTCTGCCAGGGTATGCAACTGTGTGTGTGTGTGTGTGTGTGTGTGTGTGTGTGTGTGTGTGTGTGTGTGTATGTATGTATGTATGTATATGTATGTATATATATATATATATATATATATATATATATATATATATATATATATATATATATATATATACACACACACACACACCGATCAGCCATAACTTTGTGACCACAGACAGGTTAAGTGAATAACATTGATTATCTTGTTACAATGACATCTGAAAGTCAGTGGAAAATATTAGGCAACAAGCAAACATGTTGTCCCTGAAGTTGATGTGTTGAAACCAGAAAAAAATATCTAATTTTGTTGTGTATAGGGCTGCATAGGATATTAGATGGGTGGTCATAAAGTTATTGCTGTTTGGTGTTATATATAGGCACACATTTTAACAACTGCACTATTATTATAGATATTTATATATATATTCTGAAAAATCAAGTAAAATACTAGATCTTTCAAAGACAGCAGCAATTTATAAAGAGAGATGTCTTGACTTATTGGGGTTTAACAAAATGTACAAAACTTTCACACAAGGTTCACACATTTTACAATTGAATCTTGGATGAAAGTTGAACAAATCTTAAGTGAAAACCTTGATAAATAGACCCAACACTTCATTTATATTGTTGTGGACTTAAAATGTACAATTGATTACATTGATCCTGATTTACTAAAGGAGTAGTGAAAGTTCACTTTGTAATGGGAACTCTAGTTAATAAGGTGAAACTCTGCTAACTTAAAAAAATCATTGTTTTTTTTCAGCACATTAATTAAGCTAAGTGAAAATTCCTTTTGCAAAGTTAACATTGGTTAATTCCTTTAGAAA